>VXAX01001773.1:0-337218 GCA_013399835.1 Leptocoma aspasia
TATATATATATATAATGGTCCACATTTGCCTCTATGTATGATGTTGATACTTATGTGCAAGCATAGATTGCACATCCACATTAATGGAAGTTATATATCCATACACCATACACATCAGGGAGTGAATAAACCTCTTATTAAAGCAGTTTCATAAAGAAGCAATGAAATTTTAGCTAATACCTAGTGATGGTATTCCCATAAATGCTTAATTTTGGATATAGTAAGTGTTATTTGATTCAAGTGTCTGGGAAGTAAGGTATTAAGGTATTGTGCCAAAGGCCTTCGTAGGAAAAGAGGGAGTAATAACAATATGTGTCTGATCTTAAAAATCCTTAGAGAACAGTAACACCCTGAATAGGTGCAAATCAAGCTTTCAGTTAATAATTAATACATATGGAAAAGTAACAATAAAAAGTTTAAAAGTATATGAAACCTTTAGCATCCTAGGTGTTGATTTGATTTAATTTGCTCATTCTTGGAACACAATTAATCTTTATCTTAATAAATTTTTTCACATCATTGTTATAAATACATCACATTAGATTCCTTAATTTTCTTGTCCTAAATATGCAATTAAAGTATAATTACTCTGCAGTTGCAGGCTTTTTAATTTAAATTAGTGAGCCTCTGCTGTAAATTGGCTGTAATTGTATGTGGACTCACTTGTTTTATTTTAATACAACAGTATATAATTAAATGCACCTGAAGATTTCCACGTTATTCTGCTCACTAAATGTTCAGAACAAACTCAGTGTTTGGGTAAAACCTTTTTGCCAGGAAGATGCAGAATGGATCAGAAATGAAAAGATCTCATGACACCACATTAGAAAAGCTACCAGCCTCAAGAGATATTTCTGGACAACCTGCATTCCAGTGCTGCTCACAATGGGTTAAAAATACCCTCACTTGTGAAATCCACACAGTGGACAAGTACAGCAGATAATATTGTTTATTTCATTAGAATAGATTCCCAATAAAAACCAAGACTGATACTCTTACTCAGGACTGTCTTCTGCCTTAAGAGAAGAAGGAAGAAAAATCAAGACTATAGAATGTAAAGAATGGCTGAGAGAATATTCCCTGAATAATCACTTCTCCCTAAACTCAGGCACCTGAGCTTCAAAGTTACAAAACTACAATTAGGTATAGTAAAAGTCTACTGTTTCTTCAGAGAAAAAAATTTATCACAAATCATTAGCTAACTACATTAGCTAACTACAGAATAACTTCTACATCCAAAATTAAGCACATAATTAATTATTATATAATATTGTTAGAATAAAATAGGTAACAATATATGGCATATTGAAATTAAGTGTGTGCTGGAAAATTTCATAACACAGCTTGTACATTACTATTATTTGATTGGCATATTTTTGAATTTTTTCAGTGTTTATCATAAACCATATAGAAAATCCATATTGAAAACTGACTCATAAGTTTGCAAACTCAAGCACTTGCGGGTTAGCAACTTGCCTTTTTATATGTCCCCTTGCAATTTAATTATCTCTCTTTTCCACCATGCACAGTAAAGAAGATACTTCAGTGCATGAGGAGAGTTGGAGGGAAGACAGGACTATGTATCAATGCAAATGCAGAAAAGGTAATATTTTTAAGCCAATGTTTCTTGCCTTGACAGATAATTCCACATGGATGGACCCTCTGTTCTAGGTTTTCTCCAAAGAAACAGAAAGTACTTAATAGAGGATCTTTTCTTTTTAATTAGAACTGTTCCATCAACCATAGAGGATTGTGTGTGGTCATAGGCTATGTCATCTAAGTATACTCAAGCTATCTTTTCTTCTTTCTTGAGATATGTAAGACACAGAAAGGAAACTATTTTTTGTGAAAGCAGTTAATAGCTCACCCTGAGCTAAGTGGAATTTCATGAGACAAAGTCATCTTGGCAGCCCTTCCATTTTTCTCTAAAATATTAAAAGTCTGTGGGAATCAAAAATGGTATGGGGACTTCAAGCAGAAATAAAACGGGTCTCACAAATTTCTTTAATGACCAACATGAGATAAGCTAAATACAGGGAATGACAAAAGCCAAAAGGAATCGCTTGAAGAAATGCCTACAATGGATGCCTACAAGTCATGAAGAAAAGACAGAGATCCCATACCAAAACAGCCCTTGTTTGTACGCAGTATATTTCTGTACATTTTGTGTCATTATTGTGGTATTCTTTCTTATACTGTATGCAAAACACCACAAAAAATTAATAAAATTATGAACAAAGTGATTCTTTAGCAAACATTTCCTAAAAAGGAATGAACTCAGGAGGGCTATATCAGTCATTTTTTTTCTATAACACAAATAATTTTGTTGTGGTAGTAAGAACTTAACATAAATACTATGGTGTAGAAACAGAAGGGCCCATATAACCAGAAACAAACATCTGCCAGTGCATTTTTTGCACTCATGCCCTCTGAGAATGAGGTTGAGGTTGGAAATGGATCTTTTGAACAGATGGAAGCACACTATCTCCTGGAACTTTAAAATCCATACAGTGTGTTTGCCATGCACTATCATTCATACATGGCTTGTGAGAGCAAATGACAGCTTGCATTGCCACTTGTGCATGTTCATTCACTGAAACAGTTCAACTTGTAAGCTTGGAAAATGCTTCTGTTCCAGTACTACTATATTGTACCACTGATAATCCAAAATACTTTGCAAATGTTAACAAGAGACAGGTTCGCAATTTCCTCACAGATGGATAATCATGTAATTTATGTTCCAATGAACTGGGGAAAGTAGACAAAAAGATGTTAAGGACCTTTCTGGAATAAGGCTCCTATATGTATAGACCCTTTACAGTAGGTGGGTGTGGATTTGGGTCTTTACTGCTAGATAACTAGGTTTCTGGACGCAGGAGGAACCATTTCAAAAGCCTGAGAAATGAAGGTGATTCAGGGGAACTGCAAGAGAGAACCACTAGTTAGGACACAAGCCCTTATTTTAGTATTACAGACAGCTCTTTGACTTGGGCTAATGACAAAAGGCAAAATTTGAGTCACTTATGAGCAGTCTGGAAAACAGATATTTAATGATAACTACATGGATTCAATTACCTTCAGAGCAGGTTACATACTGGAAGACACTTTTTCAAGTCATCAAATGTTTCATTCCTGATTATAAAATTTTGACCTTACCTAACTTTTTATTTAAGGACTCAAGAGTTTCAAATTGCTCTCTTAGTTTTATTTTAGGCACTGCAGTATGAAAAGTATTAATCCAAATATGCTCCCAAGCTTGTTAAGCAATTTAGAATTCTAGATCCTCACACTTGTCCTTAAGGAGCTATGACTAGCTCATTTTATTAATTACAAAGAGTATTTCCCAGGACATGACGCAAATGTTTGACAGGTCTTTGATAACCATGAGACTCTAAAACCTTATCAATCTTTCATATTTTTATTGCATAGTGACTAATCAGAACTGCACTTGTGATAGTTCTTGTGCTTAGGACTTCCATTATAGAGAGACAAACATTTTGAAAACTCATTTCATGCAATGCCATTTGAAATATAACTTTGTACTCCTTTATTTCCCACTGCACTTAAGGATTTCAGCAGGAAATTTTTGGTCTTCACAAAGTGAAGATCTTCACAAAGTGAAGATCTAGGCAATCAGTGTTAAAAATTTTAATTGAAAGTAAAATTTTTTTGAAATCTTTCACATGTAAAGTGATCTTTCCACTTATTTCAGATAGTCTGAAAGGCAGGACTAGAACAGTAGGTAATGGAAAAATACCTCAGAGCATGGCATATGTTCCTGTAAATGATAAAGGTCATCATCTTTAAGGCAGCTTTAAACAGATAGAGTACTTCTAGCCTATCTTAGGAATATAATGGAAATACCCATCTCTTAGGTTGTTTTTTTTTTTAAATTTAAGAAATTCAGTATGAGATACTGAGCTTTCAACTACAGATGCCACACCACACCAGAATATATTAAGATGGACTTCTCTTGCAAGTGCTGCTCTCCAGAGCATCTGTTGTTTTCCCATGACAGGGAGTAACTTAAGCTTGCCAACTGGGTCTACCTTTGAAAGTCCAGTGTGTGAAGAGATTTTAGTGCTCCCAGAAACATCTAAGTAACACTCTGAGGCTGCTTAGTAGCACAGTCAGAGTCTCTCCAACCACCCTCCAGAAACTCTGCCCAAACGAGCCACAAGTCTTTAATGTCTGCAGCAAACTAAGCAGCTACAATGAGGAGTAAGGTACAATTCCTGTTAATACTATGTAAACCTGTATTTGTACACACCTGCTGCTCTGTGAGTAACAAACCGGGGCTGGAACACATTTTCTGGAGTGGTTTGACTCTTTATTCCTCAACGAACGTTCTGGCCCTTCCTTAGAATCCGACCAAGACTAGAATTCATCACAACTAGGGCTCCAACGTGGAGCCACAATATTTTTTGTGTGTGGAAAAAATAAAAATTGTCATCAGGCACAGCAGAAACCTCCTTTCTCTACTTCTCCATTCGGACTTGAGGAGTTTTACACGTTTGCCTAAGAAACAAACACATGTCAAGTACTACACTGTTATGAAATTAGTTACAGAAAACAAAACTGAGATAGTTGGAATATTTTTTAAACTTACAAGGAAAAATACAAAATGACAGGAAAAAACAAATTTCAGAATCAGAGAAAATTCTCTTAGGAAAAGTGCATGGTCTTTAAAATACCCAAGCATACTGAAATTCAAACCGAAAAGCAATAGAAACTGACAGATTACACTCATTTTTAAAAGTATATCAGCAACATTTAAGTATGACAAAACAGTAATTTAAAAGTTTTTTGCAAATAAGTTCATGCATAGACCTGTGGTACAGAAAGGAGTCATGGAGTCAGAAGACAATTCCTTCAAAATGAAAGATTTGAGTATGTTCTCTTCATATATGTTTAAAGTAAAAAAAAAAAATTAAAAATTAGAAGGTTACAGGAAACACCATAAAATAACAGATGACACATTACACATTTCAAAAGACAATATTCAATTCAAACAGGTATTTCTTTATCTAGATATTTGAGATAGATTTTGAACCTGCAAATAATGATTGCTTCTGAAAAGTGACGCACAGCATCTCAAAAGATGACCAAAATTTCTTTAATTTTTCTTCTTTTATTTCCTTAACCCTTTTAACTTAAATATCATGCTGCAGATCATTGAAAATATACAAGAATAAACTCAAAACTTCAATAATTTCTTGCTTAAATAAAATGTCTACATATTTGAATACTATGAAACCAAATAACATGGTCCTGTGATCCTATTTCCTTGAAGTGGATAGTTTACAAAATAAAATTAATTGGAACAACTCACTGGGACAATTGTGATAGTGAATAGCTGATGAAGATATATGAGTTACATCAAGGCTAAATCCAATTCATTAGTCCTTCCTATGCACTCATTATTACTGTCTTCCAAAAGGTTATGCCACTGTATTGAACATATCCTAGTTTTCTCAATGTTTCTGTAACTCAGTAGAGAACAGAGTTTATGGTAGAATTATTTTAACTTAAGGCAATGTTTCATTTACAGACAACAGTTTTATATTAAAAGAAGATTTAAACATAAACCTTATTTTACTTTCTGTAACAGATAATAACTGCAGCAATTCAGACAAGGATATATCCTCTTGAGGTTTTTATGGTGCTCACAACTCCATAGTGGGACTGCAGCATGGCGGCATAAAAGACTGGAAGACAATTACAAAAATGTAATTTTTTTTCGCTTCTACACCATTTATCCCACCTAATCATCCCAACTGGAAGATAAAAACAACCTCTTTCCTTTCAACATATGAGGAAACTGAAGCATAATAAAGAGTCATGTTACCCTTCCAACTGTCGGGAAGTAACTGGAAATGGAGAGATGGGAACAGAGTCCTTCTGTTTTTGGCTTTATCTGACTTCACTTACCTATAGAAAAGGCTACACTTGTTTTTGATTGGAAAGGAAAACCTATAGCAAGCAGTTTCTTGTGTTTACATTCTAAATATGAAAAAGTAAAACAAATTAAAAAAAACAAACTTGTTTTAAAACTAGACTGAGGTTTTAAACTGTCTAATTGGCATAAAGGATTTTCATCTTTTAATATATTTTTCCAGAAATGGGGTCAGACTGAACTTCCAATTATCTCCACTAAAAAAAAATCAGGTAGTCTAAGTTAATCAAATTTGAGATTTTTTTTTCTTCCAATTTTATGCTGTAGAATTTTTCCTGGTATTCTGAGTGGAGACTAGCAATCCATTTGGACAAGTTCAAAATAGAAATGTAAATTGTTTCCTTACCTGTAATTTTATCTTCACTATAAGAGTACCTGCTGTACTGTTAGTGCAGTACTGATGTGTTTTCTGCCTTTGTCCCAAGCTTCAGAGATTCCTCTGGTGATTTTTCCTCACTTTCTTACCAGCTTCCACTGCTGGCATTTTGAGGAAGTGCACTCACATTTGGCTCCAGGAATACTGCCATAGCTGAGGGAATATAAGACAACTAAAAAACAAGTTAGACAACAGCAGAACCAATATCCAGGAAGGAAAAAAATATTTAAAAACAATGAATCAGTCATCAACTTGAATCCCTTTGATAATTTTCCTTTTTCTTTTCATCCATTTAGAATTTCCACACGAAGAAAAGACTTTTCTGTGCTTGGAGAAATTTTGGCTTTAAAAAATGGGTACTAGCAGAGCAGTGGGTACCCATTCAGAGAATATAAAATTATTTTCAAGAAATCTAATTTTAACCTTCTCCTGTATGAGTACCCACCATGCCATCACTCCAATACAGATAAGAAAGAGAAGAAAGAGAATAAGGGTGGCAGATTTGGAGGATTTCAGAAAAATCTCTGATATCTTTTCTCAAGCCCTAATAGAACTGTGAAAAAGGAGGACTTGAGGGCTTTTCACCCATAGCTATCATAAATGAACAATAAGAAGGATAGCTCATTGCACAGGAAAACCACATATAAAGTCTCTTTCACTAAGACAGTCAAGATTATTGTTTCTGATTTCTAATAGTTGTAGTAATCTTGGTCAAAGATGAAAAGAACAACAAGTACTGTCAGTTCCAATTTTGCTTGAGCATTATGGAGACATCCAGCTGAAAGTTACAACACCTTATAACAGGTCTGTATTCAGGATCATCTGGATACTATTTTTGAACTTCACAGCACACAGAAAAGAAGTATTCTGTCAAAGATAAAACTGAATGCTAGAAGTTTTAACTAAGAACCTACTGTGGTATTCAGTTTAATTTGTCTTTCTTATAGAACCAGTCCAGTTGTCTTCATATATGTATTTTCTCATTATCTTCTAAATAGAATGTGACCTAAAACAAAGTAAGTATGAATGAATCAAAGTAGCTAATTGCAATTAGACTCTGGAACTCTAAAATCTCAGGTATTGAAGGGAAGACCAAAAGGCTCAGAAGAGGTTGTTGCCTTCAAATTTCAGGAATGTAAGTACCAATGATGTGCTTTAAGATTGCAAGAAAGAAAAAGGACTGTGAATTTCCTGATTGACCTTCGAAAAAGTAATTGGCTTTCCAAGTAATAGGCTTCAAATTTGTCAAGTTGCATTCTAGAAGAAACTCTCCTGTTCCTTTTCTGTACTTTGTGGATGATGAACAATAATTATTAGCAAGAGGAATTGGAATGATGCCTTGAAGACGAGAAATTTGCATTTTCCAGGGTCACTCTGAAATGGTGGCAAGGAATCGGGATAAAGAGATCTCCAATTTCTAGAACAACTAATCTGATTTTAAAGTGCATTTGACTGAATTAGAAACAGCATGAGCAGAGATACAGTCCTTTGGTCTTCATTTGGCAGGAACATGTTCCTGAGCCACAAAGCTTGAATTCAGGATGAAGCAACAAGTTCTTCTGGCTGGCATCAGTAATTTATCTCCTGATATTCTTCAATCTAAAGAGACAAAACTGCAGCTCTATTAAAATTCTCAGATCTGTTACTACTGAGTTTGTAAATACATGTTGATTAGACACAATTCATTGTTTCCTTGAGAACCCATTGATCTTCATAAACCGGAGTCAAACTTTTGTTCGGTCTTGCCAACATAATTTTACAGTTTTCATTATACAAATAAGCCCTGGTGAACTGGATATTTTGTAGCTTCACCCAGAATCTGCACTTCAGAGTTCTATGGCATTTATCACTGCAGATGTGGAAGGTGATGGATGATAATCAGGACTGTAAGATCTAAGAAGGGATCATCTGTGTATTCTAATAATGCAGTAGAAGAAAGCTCAGAGTCCGTTTTATAGAACATGGAAAGTCCTTTGGAGTCTTTTCTCTATACACAACAGTAGTGTCTTTCCTCAAATTGACTTAGTGTTCATCAGGGTGGCAGGAGGAGTGACTACAAGTCATTAAAAAAATTAGTAATTTTTAAATTCTCATGAAAATTAACTCTATGTTGGTTGTCTTCTTTATTAATTTAGTCATAGGCAGCAATCTTCCACTTACTCCTGCGTGAAATTTTTCTTCATTTAGAAGAGTTTTCATAAAGGATAGGACTATCTTCATTATTCTTAGGGAGAAATAGTTAAGATTTACAACCATGCTCACTTTGCTGTGCAAGGGAATATTGTCTGAGTAATCTGATTTCAATTGGTTTGAGAGTTGTTCACTCCTCCAAGAGTGACTGTGTAGGCTCAGAATGCTTTGTATGTCTGATTCTCCACTTCATGGTGATTATTACTCATTTCCTTTCCTATAAGAAGGCAGAAAAGCAGAGCTGCACCAAGGGGGAGTTTCTGATGTTTTCTATAATCAGTCCTAATGAGTAAGGAGATACCTCAAGAAAATTATGTTATTTTGAAGAATTGAAAGCATTAACTTTTGAACAATTGAGGGCCAGTTCCTCATACATTTCTGCAACTAAGCAGTGATGCAGAGTTTGTGAAGCCTGTGCCAAATACCCAGGGAAAGAGGAAAAAATTCTGCCTGCAGCTATTTAGGCAGTAGATAATGTGAGGTTTCAGAATACCCATCTCTCTGACCAGAAATGTATCATTTCTGACTTGCAGAAATGATCCAAAGAAGCCACTACAGACTAAAAAGGAGGGTGAGACAAAAAAGAACCACTAGTTTTAGAGCATGCCAGCATGACTCACATGATACTGGCATTTGAATATCATCTTGTACAGTAATTTCTGAGTTATTAGAAGCTGAAAAAAATTTCCAAGAAAATTTAAAAGGACTTCAAGATATTCAAAGAGCCTTTCTTGCACAGCTGTGAATGGCAAAGAGACTGGCAGAATGAAGCTGAAAATTGAAGTGGAAACACCTTTGATTTGGGTGTCAGGACATTGGAAAAATGGAAATTCATGAGGTGAATGAATTGAAGAAAACCAGTCATTAACAAACAGCCTTGAGAATGTCTCATTTTCCACCACAGAGGCAGAAAATTATTGTTCAGACATGAGGTCAAAATCTCAAACATGCCAGCAAAGGACAAGGCAGAAGAATAAAAAAAGTAAATCACAAGTTGAATCTTTTGGGACAAAGGCAGAAAACATTTTGGCTGGACAGATGAATTGGAGGATTTGCACATAGAAGAAAGTAATGGTTGCAAAAATCATTGATTAGTAATTAATAACATGCAACTGAAATCTATTTGCATTTTTCTTTAAATATTGCAGAAACAGTTTCCTTTGATTGCAGTGTAATTCTGTCAATGTTCAGGTTCTGGAGAAGCTAAAATGATGCTTTACAATGCATCCTAGCTACAGTCTTACCTTTGGAAAAATTATTCCCTGATAAAAATGTATAAACTACAGCATATATTACTATGCTGTAAGTGTGATGAAAGGATTGCAAAAGATTTCATTTCCCATGATTTTTACAGTGTGTCAAGTCACAAAAAAAATTATATTGCCCCTTCTGAATAGCTTGAGACCAGACTCAGTGTATTCACAGGGAGATATAGCAAGGTAATGTATAATCAGGCTCCCTCTTTTCAAAAGATCTGTACCTGTGAATATTGCATTTAATCTATTCTCTCTTTTGATGTTACTCACTTTCATTCTTCATTTCAGTATCCATAGGACTCAAAGTCAGAACAGAACTAAACAAAATTTGAAACTGAAAATGTTTTGGGATTCGAATGCTTGGATTATCCTCACCTGCCCAAGAAGTTTTACTGACTTTTCAGTCTATGACTTTGCTTATAGCATTTCACTCCACACCACTTCTTCCTTTAATCCTTTATTCCATAACTAGTCTTTTGTAGATATTTCAGAGTACATTTGCTTTTGGGGAAAGGACAATGACATGTCTAGATTTCTGTGGCCACAAAGGAACATCAGCAAGCTGTAGGCCTAGACTCCTGCCAAATGGAGACTCACAACTTAGGGTAGAACTAGGCACACCAACTTCATATTAAAGAAGAAAATTTGGTATATAAAAGCTATTTTTAGGAAAATCAGTAAATTGCATAGCCCTGAATACTGATGACTCCTTTTAACATGTGTTGGCTGGCGTGTTAACTATTCCCATCAAAATGTCCAAGTGTCCCAAAAGATTAGCATTTAGGTGCCTTACAAAAAATACAAAGCTTCAAAATGAAAGAACTGTGGTGCTAGATCAAAACAATAATTACTGGTTAATACAGAAGTCCAGCTTGACCCTAGGAAATGTCATCATATTTCCATTACCAGCTTATTTGTCCCGTAAAACTTGTATTTATTCTTAGAAAATATGTGCATACCACTTACTGCTATTTTAATGATGGATTAGATACAGTGGTCTCTGAGTTAGCAATGAGAAACATGCTGAGACAGCTGCAAATTTCTCCTTGTGACAGATTAGCCAAAGGCATAGAAAGAGATACCATAGCAACGAAGAGGCTGTCACAAGTGCAATCACTCTTTTCCATGGGTAATATTTTGCTACAGTCTGTGCACTCACTTATATTGTAATCACATCATTTTTATGAACCACCAGGTATTGCTGGTCACTGTATATAAGTACATTATTCCAATAAATCTTCATTTGAAATTAAAGTAGGAGCTGAGGAGTCTATACAGAGGCTCTGAAGTGAGGCAGAGGGACAAAGTAGTTTTAAAGTGAGGTCTTTTCTTCAATTATATAACCACTTACATAATAGTAGGAAAAGCACTTCCTGTACCTGACACATGGCAGATCGTTGATCCATCCTACATTTATTTCACATTTCTCAGTGGTCAAAACAAAAGGCAAATTTTTTTATGTCATGTAAGTTAGTAGCAGTTTTACACTGTAAAACATGTCATGTGAGAAATAGACTGCTTTCTTAGCACTCACTGAGCACAACTACCATACATTCTACCCATCAAAAACACCCTGGAATAGCCTATACATTGTATTTAGATGATGAATTTCTCCTTTTTCTAATTCCATATCATTATTACTGTTTTTTCTGAAAAGCCTGGAGGAGGAAGAGAAACAAAGACACGAAGGAAGAAGCTACCAAAAATTTAACTTTGGAAGAAAAACCAGTAACACCCAAAGAACCCATGGATCTGTCGCTTGTGTGGAGAAGTACAGACCAACAACTAACATTGCTGCATTGCTTACACTAGGTAAGGCTCAGTTACAAGAAAAATGCCATTCTCCCTCCATATCCAGGGACATATTTTAGCTCTCTTGTATTATGTTGTCTTACTCAAGCAGCGGTTGTGACAGCACTGGTAGCAGTTGAGTCACACCACTTTATGTTGACTCTTGATACTGGGAATCTGAGTAGCCCACAGAAATGTAAAGGTACCAAACAGAGGTCCTACCATTCCTTATGTTGACAGGGTTATGAACAGCATATTTTATAAATTGAAACATAAATAAAATTACTGTCTCTCCTTTCACCACTTGTAATTCATTTAGAAAAAACCCAGCATCTGCAAATTAGAAAGAGGAGATAGGGTAAAAATGTAAGCAGTATTTATAGATAGCAATAAAACTTCATTGATTGAGAGCAGTGGGATGCACATACTGAACACAGTTTGGCTTCAAATAAAGCCAGTGGGTGTGTTCAGACAGTACATTTTCTCTTTTTCCAAGAATCTTATTCAATTTTGAGTTTCCTTTAAATTCTGGAAGACATAATGTAAATTTGATAAATTGGAATATTACAAATAACTCAGTTCAGGCTCTCTCCTATATTGTTTTGAAAGGTATAGACACTCTCAGTATGGATTTCTCACCATCCTGGCAATAGTTCTGTTCTTTTCACACGAGTTGTCTACCTCTGGTATTGATTTGGAATGCAGATCTGGTTTTGAAATGTAGATAAATATACTCACTATGGATTTATTTTTGGCCCTGTAATATTTCTCTTTTATTTCTCTCTGCCCTTGTAATATTTATTTTATTTTATTGCAGTACTCTATTTCTGATATTGGTTTAGCATATAGCTACATAGTAATATACTAGGTATTGATTTCTTTCTGTTCTGCAGCATGCTTTCCTCCACATTGTGGTTCCTTCAGTCCATCTTAAAAGTGTAGGTGCTCAGCTATTCCAGAAGCTGAATGCTCATTTCCAAACGATGGCCATTTATAACCTGGCTGAAAATACTTCTTTCCCTCATTTATAGGAAAACATTACTCACTTCCATTTTATAGAGATTTTCAGGGGTTAATAATCAATATCTACTATGTATCTGATTTTTTCTGTTGTTGTTAATTTATACTATTAGTATTACACCAACAATTCTAAAAGAACACACACTGTTGCCAATTTTTAGTGAGTAATAGATGCTGGGCATGTTGCTCATCATAGTATGAGTCACTGATTTAGCTCTTAGCTGTGTATCTTCAGAATATGAGCATTTTTTAAACTCATATTATATTGCATTTGATAGTGGTCAAAGTCCAAAGCTTCCCAAACTGACAAAGAATGACAAAGAAAGAATGAATAGGCTTTTATGGTAATCTTCCTGCTGAAAACCACATCAAAGTGACTATATTATCTAAGATAGCTGCTTCCTATTCAACATTAAGTATCTAAACATTAGGGGCTAAATTAGTGATGGTTAAGGCTAAATTAGATAGGAATCTAGATAAGCTCTAGATTATTTGAGAAATAAAAGCACCTCCAGAAGACAATTCACTAGACTTATCTTAGAACAAAATCAATTGTCCTCTGGAACAGAACAATTCTATCTAAAAGTAAAAAGACAGTCTAGAGCTTGAGCTAGTTATCTCACTCTAGAGAGTCCTAACCCAAGCAAAGTCCAGCAAATCCTACCCCACATAATTTAACAACAATTTAGTGTTAAACTGTGCCTCATTCCACAGGCAGTTCTACCGAATCAAACTAAAAGCCTGAGGACAAGATACCGTTTAATTACTGTGCAATGGTTCAAAGCTGCACCAGGGAAGGTTTAGACTGAACACTAGGAAGCTTTTCTTTACCAAGACAATGGTCAAACATTGGAACAGACTTCCTAGAGAGGTGTCCAAGCCTATCAGTGTTAAAGAGACATTTAGACAATGTCGTTATCTACATGTTTTAATCTGGTCAGCCCTGAATTGGTCAGGTCACCAGATGTGATGATCATTGTAGGTCCCTTTCAACTGAAATAGCCTATTTTATTCTATACTTTTTCTCATTAAAAATACCAATGCATATTTATCTATATGTTCATAAAATATCAGCCTGGGAACACTCTCCCACTGCCTGGAGTACACACTTCTTCAGTCATGCTCCACCTCCAGAATCTTGAGATGAGATTCAGGATATACCACTTTACCTTGTTCTTGTTCTCTTAATTTCTGCAGGAAAGACAGACAGGTTTATGAGCTGCCCAGGAGCCATGACATGTTCCAAGCTAGTCCCAGGGTGGATGCCTGGAAAACTGGGACCCCAGGAGGCACTGGGGCACCTTACATAAAGCCTACCTGTATCATAAAGATAGCAGGCAATGTACTGTTCTTAAAAATACAAGTAAAGCCTGGCATCTAGATCTGCCCAGGGAAAAGCCCTATCCAGAGAGAGACCTCTGATGTGGAATATACCCCATAACTAAGAGAAATATTTCATTCTTTCTCTTCAGCTGTTATCTGACTGCAAAATATTAGTTTTCAGTCTTTGTAAAGGGCTTGTCTGTTTGATATAAACTCAGAGAATTTTTAAAATATCATTCTCAGTTTCATACATAATAACAATACATTTTTCAACTTTTGGAAAATAAGCTTTTTTTAATACAGACCCTTTCCTGTATTGCAAGTAGAGAAAGGAAACACAAAAATGAAAGAAAAAAAGAGGGAGGACTTCTGGAACTAAAATAATTATATTAGAAAGAGGCTGTAGAAGAAAGAGCACTACAAATGTAAAAAAAAAAAAGGATTTTTTACTTTTTTGAAACACTTTTCTCATCATTTAAAGAGGGCAATGTGACAAAATTTTTGTGTTTATGCATCAAAAATTGAGACTAGCCTTATGGGGAAAAAAATGCAATTGCTTCATTTCACAACAGTTTCTCAGCCTGGAGGAGAATGCCCAAGCGTGCCTGGTAAAATCTCAGCTATGCTCATAATCCTCTCATAATTCTCCTAATGTATTCATGAACATCCTCTTTTGTTGTGGTATTATGCCCAGGAACACAAGCCCATATTTCTTTATATGAAGTAAAAAAATTTACTGATTTACCTAAGTTGTCATTGGCTTTTTCCCCCTTCCTCTGCTGCAGGCTACATAGACCCAAAATAGTCAATTCTAAATCAGCACAATCAGTTCTCGTCTTATTCATACACATTTTTTCCCTATATTCAGTTCTTTCTATGGTTAATTCTTACTATCAGCCTTTCCCACTAATATGCAAACAAATTAGGAAAATAATACCTGGTTTTGTATTCTAAAGGTAAATAATTTCCAAATTAGATTTCTTAATGTTTGAATTCTGAGTACTTCTAATTCCTTATTCATGTATGACCTTATTGGATCTATATAACTGAACAAAATACAAAACCTCAAGTAGACCACATTTTTAAAAATCAATTAGTTTTCTGCCATTTTTCATCTGGCCTTTTTTGCTCAGTGACTAATACCATAACTATTAGGAAATCAGGATTATAATTTTTTACAATAGTGAGATTAAATATGCAAGCAGAGGTAGACAAGTAAAATGCCTCCTTTCTCCACTGTTTTTATTTCTAACATAAAGGTTAACTGTTACAACTCAAGATGTGGAAATGTAGGTGCTACTTTTGAACTTGATATCCTGTAGAAGATAGTATTTCAGCAGGTAATTGGGTTAAGATTTTGACACATGAAGAAGGCAAACTTAGAGAAAATGTTTGGGGGTGAAGATAAACTTTTTTCGGCCTTTCAGGAAAGCCTTGAGAAGGTTTTCTGTAATCTACTTAAATCACCCAAGCTGTTTTGTTCCCTTTGTTTCTTTATGCTTTTACATTATACACGATAATCACATATGGGTTATTTCATTTGACAATCAGAAACTTGTTATTCATAACTTCTTAATACTGGCTCTCTGTACAGTTTTTTTTTTCCTCAAAAAAAGGGGGGGGGGAATTTTGGAAAAAAAGAGCAATTTTGAATTTTTTCCTTTTATATATGTAGAATTTGGGGAGCAGAAAGAGGAAGTACAAAAATATGGTGGTGACTACATATTAGGGAAAATTAATTGCCTTTTGATAATAAGCTACTCTGCTAACACAAAGATCCATTCATATTTCCAATATCAATATGTATTTTAATGGCCATCAGAATGATGTCTCTTAAAATCACAGGTCACTGTATCTGAAAGACAGACCTTCATTCACCTGTCATTGACCTGGTTTCAATGATTTAGGTCAGCTTGCAGTCAGAAATTTGAATAGAAGTTTGCTATTGTCTCAGAATAGCCTTGCAGCTTTGTGGGAAATGAAGGGAAAAGGAGGAAAACATACAGTATCTGGACAAACTAGAAGGCAGAACAAATCGTGGGGATTTAAGGTGGCTAGTATTTTCCTTTCAGTGGTGCTAGGTCTGTAAGCAGGTTATGGTAGCCATTGTACTGAATCAGTGTTTATAACAGCAAATATAGAAAAGGACTGGCTTTTCCAAAGCATCATTACTGAAGAGGTATGAAATGAGTCCTGAGGATTGCCCCCACCGTGGAGAACAAGAAAATTCCAGCTGCTGCAAAGAGACAGACCTAAAAGTCTAACAACAACAAAGACATGAGCTCCTGAGGACACGAGCCTTAGGCTTCTTTAGATCCCTAACAGCAGAAAAAACTTCATAACCTCAACCAATGCAGAGAAACCTATATTCTGACAAACTTTTAAGAAGAAATCTCATCAAAGCAATCATAATTGATTTTCCCCCTTTTGTGACCTCTTTTTTTTCCTACAGAAATATAATCCAGGTGCACATTTTTACTTACCACTTGTTAAACCCTCTTAATACATATAAAATGGCAAGTATTCTGTAACACTAATAGTGTCATGTAGTAGTAACCAGGAAAAATTTCAAAACACACACAATTCTATTTCTATTTCTATTATCATTATTAAATTTCTATCTGATTCCTTTTGATTATATTCTATATGCACATACATTTTACATGCATATAATCAGATTTGCATTGGCATGTACAAAGTTAAGTGTGGGCAGCATCCCAGCAAGGTCATTTTCAGAAGAAACATATCTAAAGGTGGATTCAGGAAGGGAACTGTAAAGCAAACATTTAGGAAGCATCCTTCCTTCAAAGCATGTCAAAATGTTTTGGAGACTTATAAATACAGAAACTGAGACATATAGAGCTTTCTGTGGAACAGAAGGAATATAATTCAGTCAGTGCATGCTACGTTTCACCACAACCAATGTGTATCAGAAATTTAGTGCCTATGTAAGGAATATTTCAATAAAATTACATAGATACTCAAACAGCTGCATAGAGTAAACACCAATCTAGCATATTATGGCCTGACACTACAAACAATTAAATACATAAAAGAAAAATCAGTCATGAGTATGTGTGCTGTGATGCTGGGGGGGAAGGTGTTTATACTTAAACACATGCATGTGTGTCTTCAGAGTACATTTTCATCTTTTGTATGTTGATGAAGAATTGTGTTGACCCTGACAAGATACAATGCCGTAGTTTTAAGAAGCTTGTGTGTTTTGTGTTATCTGAAGAATTTGGTTTTCTTCTGTTTCTCTTAGCCACTAAAATGCAAAGTTGAGAGCATGTTTGCTTTGTTGTCAGGCATTGTATATGATGACCTTTAAATATATTTCTGTTAATATAAATTTGAACCAATAATATGAAAAGTGTCAAGTGGAGGAAAGGAACTCCCTGAAACTCTGTGAAATTTTTTTAGTAAATCACAGTTATACAAGATGGAAAGAACCAGATCACACTGTAATGACACATCAAATGCTTACCATGCTCAGCAGTTTCTATGTAGAAACGTGGTAATTCCATGTAACTGAAAAAAATGCTTGTTTGCTACCCTTTGAATGAAGAGCTTAGCAAAGTGTAAGACACCTTACATATAGCAACTGATTTCAGAGAGACAAATACATATTAGATTATAATGCATTTGATCATTACTGTTAGTTGAAGGGATCAACTCTACTATCCCCAGTGCTTACCTGAGAAGGTCTGGCACACAGCTTACTATGTTCAAACAATTGAAAAGTATGCTGAGAAAAGTGTGAGGGACCAGAAAGTCCAATCCCAGTACAACTCTCTTCCCATGCTTCTTTAGTCTTCCAACTTAGGTCTTCTTTGTGCACCCAATTTCCTGTGCACCTTTCTGTTTTTTACTTGTTGGTAACGTGTCAGGTTGGTATCATACCTACCCTAGTTGTTTTCACTTTATTCCCAGAGGAACAGCTCCATCCTTTACGATCTGGAAGAACTTTACATTCCTCCCCTTCAAGACATGGTTGCATGTGGCACCACCATTTCTGCTCCACTATTGAAGCTACAAGAGAAGAAAACAAATGTATTTATATTTTGTTGAAATGGATACTTTAAGATGTCATTACATTGCAATATTTCTTTTTTTTTCAGGAAAATATGAGAGATATGTTGACTGACAGCTAGTCTGTGATTTTCAGCCACCTCAGAACCCTCTTAAGAAATTAGGTTTCCAATTTGCAAAAGGTGCTATGTGCTTCAAAGTCAATCTCTTCACAGCATTTCTTCCCAGCCTCAGTTTTATCTTGCTCAGTCAGATTTCAAAGTTTTAAATAGAATCCCTTCTTTTGCTTGGTCTATAATATAGCCTAGCATAGCTTGATTAAATTTATTCCTCAATGATGACATATTTACAGCTTCTCTGACAGCCAACAACAAATAAACATTAAAGAGATCATGTAAAGGGTGAATCCTGCCACTCTTTCAGAGAAAGAGATGTGAAAAATCAGCTAGTATTTTCCCAAATAAAACATATGAGCCTATACCAGAATTGCTAAGACACTAATGAATAGGAGTAATAGTGTAGGTCTAAAAAGATTAAAAACCAGACAGAACTGTGTTCTGTTTGTTTGCTTGTTTCTTTCCAGTGAGATAACTATATAAATGAGATGTAAGACTGTAGCACATGAAAATTATATGCCTATGTAGGTTTTGCATAAATACTTTTAATTAAGTGAATTTTATACAACTCCAAGAGTCCTCTTTTAGTTAGATCAAATTTCAGGCTTCTCAAGAGGCCTCTTTCACTGGCATCTAATAATTTTGTTTTGCATTTCCACAGCGCAATAGCAAATAATTAATTTTTCCATCCTCCCCCCATAGTCTTTGGACATCCCCTTCAAAATGCAGAAGCTTTCCTACTCTTATTTTAAATAGTTCACTGTCATGGAGTGGGTCTCATTAATGACCTTACGCCAGCAAAAACTCCTAGGAACACAAAGAAAGGAAGCAATAGAAGGAGTCGCACCATCAACACAAGAAGGAGCTGCCCGGGTGGTACCTGCTACCTGCCCAGGGAAGCAGGAACACTTCACTGTCTGTGATCTTTCTTCTATCTTATTCTTATTGCAGCATCTGTGAAGCGCCACCACTTCACAGGTCCCAGTTTTAACATGGTGAGCTGTGAAAATAAGATGAACAATTTGATATCTTTGAGAAGTAACATTATATTTTTTCGTTTGGATTTTTTTTTAAATTAGAAATGCATTAAACTTGGCTCTGTGAGGCAATCTGCCACACATGAAATGAGAATTGCAATAATATTAAGACTAGAATGGAGAGTTGACCTCTTTTCCAAATGCAGGATAACCATCTCAGGCATAAAACACTGGCTAAAGAAGAACAGTTGGACAAGGCTGTGTATGGGCCTGTTCCAGTGAAGCAGGAAGCAGAAAGATAAAACTAATCTAGAAATTACATTAATTTCTGGACTCCCATAAATAGCTGTGTACCTCTACCAATACTTTTTTTTCTTTTTCCCTATGGAAGAAACTTTGAAATGGAAGTATATCAATGCTAAAATACCCATACATGCATATGTTTTCACAATCCATGTCACCAGACTTTATGCACAGGAGAGACTGATATGGTATTGCAAAACCTTCCTACAGAGACAGAGAACTGGCAGAATGCAGGCAAAACACTCAAACAAAATCTAGAAATAAAATCTACTAAGGAATCACAGTTTAAATTTTTCTGCCTGGCACTGCAAAGTTTGGGAACATGGGGAAACAAATCTTTCAAACAAGGGAGGCAACAGGACAATCCTCATTGTTCCATAACTGTACCTGTCACTCCCATTCTTGCTGCTCTAACTGATTACCAGAATCATACTGATGGTGCCCAATGAGAGGACCAATTTGGTAAGAGCAGAGCTACCAAAATACCTTTTCTGGGTCAGCAGCCAGTTACCAAAGTATCTGGAGTTTGGAAAAGGTTTTAACTGAACTTTCAGCAGTTGCTTATACAAGACCAGATATTCCTGGGAGTAGTATATTACCATAAGAAGAAAGAGAGAAAAAATCTGAACTTTAGCTGATATTGATACAACCTTGTATGGGCAGGAATACTAATTATGTGAAGCAATATGTATCTCTTAGTTCTGCTGTTTAACCTTTTGTGTGCTTTATGCAAAGCCTGCATACTGAATGCTTCAGCTACCTTTAATATCCCTAATGTCAAACAATAAACAAGAGCTTCTACAGGGAGAAAGCCCTAAGAACAGGAGCTCAACACTGATATCTGGATTCACTCCCTTGTTATTTCACAGAGTCGGCTCCTAAAAGGCCTGAGGAAGGAGCAAAACTTGATGTAGGCTACAGATCCCATTAATTTCCTAGAGGCAAAAGCCACAGATAGCAATTAGACTCTGGGACTTCATCAACCAAACATAAACTGCTAAACATTTCATTGGGGAATTATGCATTTTTCAGTTTAACAAATTCCAGTGAACAGTCTATGGTCTTTGTCATCACTCAATGTATTGTACTATGTCAGGTTTGATTATACTCCACCACATCATGCTGTGCTACAGGTGAAATGATATAACACGATGCAAGCAATTAACCCATGATCCATCATATTTTGATATGCTGAAATTTTACATTTAAATCAAAAATATGGGAGGAAAAAAATCTCTTTATGCACAAACACTGATTTTCTTCACTTTCTAACTGTAATTTTTAATTCAATAGAGCATGAGGAAAGCAATTCATACTATATGCCTGAACTTTGCAATCTCTGTTATTTTATACGTTTGATGACATTGAGCAAATATTTTTACATCTACTAGCACAGGCTGCCCCAAAAATTACTTTTAATTCTTTTCCAAACAATTCCACTGGTATACATGCCAATAAAGCAACTTAAACAAATACATTCATTTTTTCTTAATAAAACACTTGTAAAATTCTTTACTTGTGAATAGGAAAAAAATAATTCTAGGATATATTGTGTATGTATGATATATAGTAGAACAAACACATTCTGCTTTTGCAGGTTCACATTAACTTTAATTTTGATAGGAATTGCATACCTTATACCCACTCATCCTAACACAAATTCACTAAATTATATTTTATGAAAGATACATAAAAAACCCTAGGCACTGAATCTACAAAAGAAAGTAAATTTAATGGTAGGATGAGAACTTCAAACCAATTACTTTTTCACTATATTAGTTTTAATTTGCATTCTGTATATCACTAATCCTGAAGTTTTGTGTCCTCACTCTCTTATCATATAACTTTACACTGCTTTACTGTGTTTACAGATATGCTGTAATACAACCACTAAGGGAAAACAAAGTACAATGTACAACAGTAGCCATCAGGAATGGAAGCCAGTTAAAAGAGCTATTGTAAAATTCTGTGAGGGAAATTTTCACACTGAAACAAAAATTTTGAAAGCCTCCTTTGTAGTAATTAGGAGAAAATCAGATATTGCAAGACTTCCATGGAAAAAGAGTGCAATGAAATGAAAGTCACATACAGAAAAGCATTTCAAAGGGTGAAAATACATATGAAAAATGGAAGACACCAAACAATAACCACATTCTATTGATAATATTTGGAAAATCTTTAATAAAGATGCTTTGAAATTTTCTGGGTATAAAACAAAAACATCTTAGAAAAATATACAAAGATATTACAAACATTGAGAAATCTAGGCTAACCATCTTCTAGTTTCTATCTGCCATCTAGAAAATTCATTGAGAGGAAATGTAGGGATTTCAGGTCCTTATGCTATCAAATAATTAAGTTCCAGTGCGGTAAGTACAGTATCTGTCACATTCTTGTGAAATTAAAGCTTCTATGCAGTAGATAAAGCATTCCCCACAACCTAAAACAAATTAACATCATTAAGCCACTGGATCATTCCACAAAAGGAGGATAGTACTTTGGGAGATTCACACTTTGGTTTTGTTTCTTTTCCTCCTAGCACAGACTTAAAAGTAGGCTGCTTGCTTTGCAGAAATTGTTTGAAGAACCAAATGTCATTTCTCTAATCCTACAGAAATTAGTTATTCAAAACCACTGCAAACAGTATTTCATTCGCTGCTAATGCAAGTAGTCCTTCCTGCAATCAGAGTGGAGAGGGACTGGAGAAAGAGTCTCAGAGATCTCTATGTGTACAGATTGCAAAGTTTGCCTGATGATTGTACATAACATAATAAACATATAAATTATGTTCCAGAAGATCTAACACTGTATCATGAGAGTGGAGCTTGGAAAACAGCCATAACCATATCTCACCCATTAATGGCACATCCTGTAATTAACCTGCCACTTACACAGATTTTTTTCATGCAGTGAAATCATCAATACCTATCTCATAAATCAGAACCAGAAACTTCAGTGATCAGTATCATGTTCCTGGAAAAAATAAAACGACACAATTACTAGCCTTCATTTTAGATAAAACTTTTCTTGCTCCTTCATGGTAGCTTTATATTTCTTTCCTTCAGGTGAATAAAATTTCAGTCACATTTGCACAGTGCATCTGGCTCTAAGTTATGACTCTTACTCCTCTAATTTTGTGGGAAGATTGCTCCAAGGAAGAACGGAAGTTACTATTCAAGATTGTTATTTTGCAATTCAACCCAAAAATATGAATATAAGGTATTTAGTGTAGGAATGCAAACCTTGCATTAAATCAAGAAAATCTTCTGAATACCATCATTCAACATGGTCACCTTTCCCTAGCCTTAACACTTAAACATTGATGTTCAATTCTGTCACCCATCTGCTCATTCATTTGAATCTTTTCTTTCCTGAAAGTTGCACAGATCATGCATTAACACATACACTGGCCATTAACAAAGAGGAAGAAGTCATGGTGCCAAGAACTAAACAAAATAAAGTCACAGCCTGTTTCTGTCTTCAGGATCCCCATCATTACAGTAGCCACATATAAATAGCAGGGAAAAAATATCAAAAAAGTTCTATTATATGCTCTCTGCAAAGACACTGGCACAGCTGGGTGATACAGTTAAATCCAGCTAATGACTATGAGCTACTGGAAGTAAAAGAAGATCCCTTGTCTCCTGTCCAGTACTCTTTCATCCCTTGCTTGCATGAACACTGTCATTTGTTAGTGAAGATGGTAAGCCAGGGATTTGGACTGGAAGAAAAATTTCCCTTTTTTGAGAGTTAGTTCTCTACCAGTTTAGCTCCTACAACTGCGTGCAGAGACCAATGAGAAGCATTTTCAGCCAAAGAGAAGAGAAAGGAGCTGGCAACCACAGATACTTGATTAACTCCTGCAGAAACCAGGTCCTATAAATGTATCTTATTTTATTCTATTTCAGGTAATTTTTCTGAGGTCACAGAGACTATTTAAAATCTGCAAAGCTTTATTTGTTTCAGTCTATGCTATAGGTGAGGAAAGAAGCTTCAACAATAAATAGAAGGATAGAAATTACACTTAGCCATGAGTCTAAATCCACATTGCATCTAATATTTTATACACTTTAGACTTTTTGTCATCTTGGGTATGATCAGGAAGATGTTCCATATGAAATACTACAGTAACCCAGTCTTTCAAAGTAGGTACATATGCACTTTTTATTCATGTAAAGCATATCCACATTAATGATTATAATGGAAAGTTTCTTTTAAATTATCATCTGTAAGAAAAAATAGACAGTATTTCAAGATATTGTCAACTTATTTCACCCATTTCCCTAAGTGATTAGTTGCTATTCTATACCACAATATTCAAACAAATGTGTGATTGGGTCTTATTGGTAATATATATATAATCAGTAGTTATAATATACCATTTTTCCAGAAGACTCTAGATCACTGCCCTACCCTTAACAGACCAGGGAAAAAAAGAGGGTTTTCTTGTTCACATAATTTATTTGCTTTGTTCATACTGATTGACAAGGAAAACAAATGTAGGTTATTTTTCTGCTACACTTCAGCAATTTCAGTATGTCATATCAGTCTCATTGTGTCACTGTAGAGAGGAAGATACAAACGAGCTTGCAAAATCTCCCTCACACACACAAAACACACACTCTCACACAATATTTATGCATTTTCTCAATATTTTATTGAGTGTTAGTAGCTGCCATTTCTAAGCAATCAAAATCTTATATAACCACTGCCAAGTCAGGATTTCCATCTAAACTTGCTCTTTAAATGTCAGAATAAGATATATGAAAACAAATAAACTATCCAATTTCTTAATTCAATTAATTTTAACATTCTTCAATATTTTCTATAATATCCATGTAACAGCTATTAGGGAAAAACTTGAATGTAGTTTATTTCTACTCTTCTAGCAACGGTTCTGATATTACTGCAGTTCTGTGATGTAATAAAGCCATGTGAAGCTTTTTTGTTAAGGATGAAATCTTTGATTTGACCAGTCATTAGTGCAGTTGGGAAAAAAAGCAGCCAAGATTTTGGGAACACAAGCTTCAGTTTGCTTTTGTGAACACAAATCAAAGCACAACTCCATTTCAGCTCCATGGGCCGAAGAGAGAACTGGCAGCACAGACATCAGGAAAAGATGCCTAACTCCCAAAGCAGCACTTGTAGCACTGGTAAAGTTGCTCCCACAGCAACTTTAGTGAATGTTACCTTTAAAGATCAAATTCTAAACCCTTTGAACTCAATGTTTTTGGTTCGATAGGTGTTTTTTGCATCAGAATGTCAATGACAGAGTAATTTTTTTTCTCCAATAAAGGCGACATCTGGATTTGCAACTGAGATATTTATTCTGATGATTGGATATGCAGCACCTCTTTCAATGATTGAGCAAATGATGATATACAGCCTAGACATGTGAAAACTATGGTGAATTAAGATTATTAAATAAAATATAATCAAAGAGAATTGTATCCACAAGGAGTTTTTTTATTTTATTTCGTACATTTTTAAAATTGGTTTGAAAAACTTACGATATTTTTTAAATTGGGAAAATTATCAAAAACAAAGCTTTTTCTCTTTTTTAAAAACTTACTTGGTGTTCTTGTTTTTGTTTGTTGATTTTTTTTCCTTGTTTGGCCAGTGAACTGAAAAATCAATTACAGACACAGCAGTAATTCCTGTGTCCTCAGTGGTGACAATGAGGCATGACACAGTTGTGGTGCGTCTCAGGAAAGGCACTCATGTTGCTTTATTTTCAGATGACACATGGGGTTGTACTATAGTAGCAGCAGGACAAAAATGCTAATTTTGTGCTATCCTATTCTACACTATCAGAGAATCATAGAATGGGTAAGGTTGGAAGGGACCACAGTGGGGCTCTGTCCTTTTGACAACCTCCCTTCAGACACTTATATACATTGTATATATACAAGCTGTCAGGAGCCAGTGGTGTTTCCTTGTGGCCAAGAAGGCCAGTAGTATCCTGGGGTGCATTGCCAGGTCGAGAGAAGTGATCCTGCCCCTCACCTCCACCCCAGTGAGGCACATCGGGAGTGCTGTGTCCAGTTCTGGGCTCCTCAGTGCGAGAGCTCCTGGAGTGGGTCATACAAAGATAATTAAGGGACTGGATCATCTCTCTTACAAGGAAAAGGTGAAGGAGATGGGCCTGTTCAGCCTTGAGAAGAGGCAACTGAGAGGCAGCCCTAATCAGTGTATATATTATATATTCCCATACAATTATTTCTGAAAACCCTACAAACACACTTTATGGACAAGTCCTATTTACTGTATTCACATTCCTATGCTTTGTACCTCAGCTACAGTTATTAAAATCACCTGTTCACTTTGGGCACTGAAAATTCCAGATAGAGTATGCTCTACTTACACCAGTGGAGAATCAATTTTAGGTTAAAAGTATAGCATTGTTTTTCATTTCTCTTTTACTCTGCTATCTCTTGCATCTTGGGATAGGTTCTCAGGTAAATTGCTAAAAAAACTGAAAAAAACAAGCTGATTGCTTGGAATATTTTGCAGTGCCACTGGTAGGCAACACACACACAGAAAATACTGCTAACTGCAGCTCCTCCTAGGCTTCTTGGATTCAACATGATGTTTTCTCTCCTGAGAGGATAATTTTAAAACAACAAGAGTCATTCTTGATAAGTGTTTATTCTGCAGATGTTGGCCCAGCTCCTCTATCCCTCAATTAACCCAATTAGTCCACTTGGGTGAAGGATGATGAGCAGAGCTCATATCACAATGCTATGCACACAGCATCTATGGTAGCCTTTAAAACCTGAACTAATGAATGGTTTGCCACAGTCACATTGCCAAGCATAATCTTCTGCATGGTGCCAAAGAAAAATCTCATCCATCAGTTTGTCTGCCAGCCGTCATTTACAGCCATCTGTATGGGAAGACATTTTCCCTTTTGGAAAAGCATCAAGGAAAAACTACAATATAAGCATTCCCCTGAGAAGAGCTCACTAGTGAATCTGAGAGATTTAGCTTCAGATATTCCCATAGTAAAATCTATGCACTGAAATGGACTGCTGAGTTACCCCCACTACAAGAGGAATAAAGTAGCAAGCTGGCATAGTCCCAGCTGTTCTCACAGACAAAAACTACAGATGGAGCACTTCATGTCGGATCTCTTGGACCTGGAGAGCCCACAGTCATGCCCCAGCCTTACTGAGGCTAATTGTATTCAATCAGTCCTCTGGCAGGAGTGAGCCAGTCTTACTCAAACAAGTTTACCTCCTCTCCCTCAGAAAAGTCAGTGCCTTTTTATGGCAATGGCTACAAATTATTACTTCATACCAAACTTTTAGCCAAAGAAACAGGAACTCAAAACACAGCTGGTTTTCACTTAGCCTGAATGGATAGTTTCCTCCTCTCCATATGACCTCACTCAGCCTAGAGTGTTGCCCTCCCTAGGTCCAACTTTTGAATTTTGAAATCAGGTAATCTCTAGCTTCACAAAACCACAAAGCATTCAGAGACAAGATCACAAGCAGCAATCATTTGGGGGGTTTCCAGCTCTTTATATTGGATATATTTATATTCACCCATTGGAAGAGGAGCAGAAGGACTTCTGCACGTTATCCCAGTCTCACCTCAAGCTGGGCTCCCTGACTGCAGCCTGCCTGCCAGGTCTTACCCCACCTCCCACTGCAGGTGCCCAGAGAGGAGCTGCTCCACCATAGCCACCCCATTTGCCAGGCAGTGGAGTGGATGAGAGGATGATTAGAGCAGCAAAGGCTGAATGTTTCCTTTTGGGACAGAAATGAAGCCATTTTGCTTTTTGCAGATGAGATGCTTCCCACATTTCTTCTCCAGCAGCTGTGAATTTACACAATCTGTGAGAAAGTTTGTGTAGAACCAGTAAAAAAACACTCAGGGCGAGGTGCAGTTTATAAATACTACAAGTCAAAAGTCCCAGTATCTCTGAGGTTGTTATCAAACATGTTAAGCAAACGATATATTAAAGTGTGCAGACATTTTGCAAATTACCAGGCTGATGCTTGAGATTACTAATTATATGATTTCACAGAGAAAAAAGGCTAATCCAGATTTCAGGCACTCAAAAGAACATTTGGCACAAAGAGTTTTTATTCTCTCATACTCTCTTTGGGCTTTCTGCCAAATATCTCGACTCAGCAAGAAGCAGTAGCACATGTCTCAGTGCAGTCTTCAGCCTTTGGCAGAATACAAAAACCCCCACATTTTCTCCTCAGTCTCAGAGAGTCAGAAGCCTGTAGTTTACACAATTATGGGGAATGTATTTCCTGTTCCCCTAGATGACTCTCTTGATTGATTTTCTTTTCTTTCTAGCTGACCCAAATGGTTACATTGTGTAGATAATGAATTAACATGTTCTCAGGGATACATCAGGGAAAAAAAAAAGAGAGAGATGTTTCTACCTCCCGGTATTTGCATGACCCTCTGGCACAACACCTTCACCCAAAGGAGTGCCTTAAGAAAAATATTGTGTGTGGAAGTTTCTATGGAATAAGATTAGTGCAACAAGGTGGAGAGGTATATTCAGCAGTGCCTTTGAACTGCCTGCTTGCAGCCTTCTCATTCTTATTAAAAAGTATCTCAAGGACTTAGAGGTGCCTCTATGGAGACAGCAGCCAAAGCCCAGGGAAGGGGAACCATGATTCCCCCAAAGAAAGGTGCAGCTGTGTCCCTGCATTATAATTCCATTGCAACACACATCTAACTGCTTATGTGTGATCTTTCTTCTGCAATTAAGATCTTAATTTATTAAGGTCCAGAAACTACTTTCACAGAATCTTAGAATGGCCTGGGTTGGAAGGGACTTTAAAGATCATTTAGTTCCAATGTCTCTGCTGTGGACAGAGACACCTTCCACTAGACCAGGTTGTTCAGAGCTCCATCCAAACTGGCCTCAAACACTTCCAGAGATGGCACCCACAGCTTTCTCTGGGCAACCTGTTCCAGTGCCTCACCACCCTCACAGTAAAGAATACTTTCCTAATATCTAATCTCTTTTAGTTTGAAGTTATCCCCCTTGTCACTATATCCTCTTGTAAAAAGACCCTCTCCACTTTTCTTGTAGGTAAAAGACCTCAGTTATAAGATGGTCAATTAATATTTAAGCATGTCAACAAGAATTTCATTATCAAAGTATTCGTGTTTTATTTCACTTTTCTTTTTAAGCCATTATGCTTAGCACCCCTTATTCAGCTTATGCTAAGATTTATCAAGCTTTGAAAAGCAACAGTCCCCCAAATTTATGTTGAAAATCTAATAAATTCCAGCAAATAAAGAAGAGTAAAGAGAAATCCATGACTTCCAAACTAAGCAGCCCATTTTTTTTTCTGGAAGGCAAATATGAACATCACTTGTTTAATATCTATATTGAAAAACTATATAATCTGATGAAACTTGCTATGACAGAAGCACTCCAGGATTTTAGTGATGACCCAATAGAAACCAATCAGTGAAGTCAAGGTAAAGTTCTGAGAATTCTGCCAATGTAAAGACTCCCATTGTACAAAATCTTTCCAAAGATAATAATCAGAACACTGAGTCACTCACTATCCCTTTTCTATGCAGAAAGATATTTATGTACAGCTGTGCACTCACTATTTGCATGAAAACATACCATAAGGTACTGAAAATACCTTTAATACCTTTTAACACTTATATATGTGTATACATTCATCACATAAATATGTGATGACATTTAACATAATATCTATAAAAAGCATTTAATTTTTGAAATTCCAGCTTTTAAAAGCTCTGCAAGATTTTTGCTTACTTGCTTGCCTTGATCATTGTCTGATTGGCTCATTTTATTTTACACATAGTTTTAGATGATGTGTTAAATTTTTTTGGTTTGG
This sequence comes from Leptocoma aspasia, assembly GCA_013399835.1. Lineage (NCBI taxonomy): Eukaryota > Metazoa > Chordata > Aves > Passeriformes > Nectariniidae > Leptocoma > Leptocoma aspasia. The sequence continues at coordinate 29,192 of VXAX01001773.1, forward strand.
GGTTTGGTTTGGTTTTGTTTTTCTTCACCCTATCTATTTTCATGACTGGGTAGAATGCACTACTTTAAAGTCTCTTTAATTCTCTGATGTATTTTTATAACGTATTGCATTCCCTTTTTCAGCTCTGTAATGCATTTTTACTTAATCAGTCAGCTAAAGCAATTTATCAAATACACTTTGAAATATTCCTCCCACAAACCATAGGCACATGTATACACATCCACCTTCCTGACAACTGCATAACTGCTTTTTTTTTATTATTTTTCCTTTTTTACACCCCTCCCTTCAAGGACTTCTCCACCATCCTTCAGACTCCTCCATGTGTGTTAAGAGAAACTCCATAGAATCTCCCAGTACACAGTTCACATCTGAAAGAAAGATCTTAATTTTAAGTTTTAGCTTGCTTCTTTAGAGCCCCAGGCAAGCTCTTTGAAGTGCAGAGTCAGAAGGGAAACTTAACTCAGGCCTTTAGAAAAAAACTGCTAACAAGGCACATGTCTAGTACTGTGAAATGCCTTCTTTTGGAGTGATCTCCCCTGCTACAACCTTCCCTCTACATTGTTGATTCCATATAAATAGCAAGTCTCTGAGCCATGAGTATGATGAATCAATAAGGATCTAGACAGAATCTATGAATTGAAACTGGATGGTCTGGGAAGAGGCTGGCTATTCTTCAAGACAGAGGAAAAGAAAGTACATTCCGACAAGCCAAGTAAAAGAGGAGAAACTGCCAGGAGAGCCATTCAGACTAGTTCAATGAAGAATATTTTTGCCCAGTGATTCCCAGTAGATAATACTTTCAGATATGTCTTCTTGCTGAAAAGGTACCTTTTAAGATGCTCCTAGCAGACTCCCTGGCATTTGTTTCTAAAGGAACTCTGGTTAACAGAGGCTGTTGACAGGAAACCTACAGACCACCCTCACAGCTACCCAAAGTCAGAAGCTGCAAAACTATCACAGAACCCAGAACTCCAGATGTGTGTTTTTTAACAACTATCATGTAACAAAGGCAGCTGAATTCACACCTTAAAACACCTATTCAAAACAACAATATGAACAAAAAACCCCTTAATTATTCAGGGACATTTTCAGACAATGAAGATTTGGCTTCATGTTTGGCATATTAATCCTGTATCTTTATGGAAGCTCATACATTGCACAGAGATGTTAAGAGGCCACATCAGGCCAGCTCAGGATCCTTTTTCCTGCCTATCCACAAAATAAGCCAGGCACCTTATGGAGGTAGACCACTGCTGGGACACAAGTACAGAGCACAGCAGAGCTTGCAGGGCAGCTCTTGGACATGATTTTTTTGGAGACTTCACACCGGTAGCAAAATAAACGCAAATTATTGGTAAACTAATTTTCTATTACCCCAGAGAAGTCAAGCCTCCTGCACTGAATATGAGACTCACAGACCAGCCAAGCAACTCTGCCTCCTGCCATGGAGCAGAGAGAAGCCTATGGTGCTGTGCTGCTCCTGCTGAAAGGGCTGGTAAAGGGGCTGCTGCTCAAGGCAAGCTTCCAAACAAGTCCAGCTCCACAGCTCCTCCTCTACCATGTTACCCAACACCCAGATCCATCATTCTCCCACAAGAGCCAGAGCAATGCTTCAGCAGGTGCCAGGAATGAGGCACTGTCCAATGTGTTATGTCAGTGCTAGAGACTGATCATGCCAAAGGGAGAGTCCAAAGAGGCACCCACAACGTTCACATCTTTCTCACCATTGCCAAAGTGAAAAGGGGGAAAAGGAGAGTGGCTGGCTCTCTGGGAGATATGAAATCTAAAACAAAAAAAAATGTAGTGCTTGAATTTTAATGCAACTCTTGCCAATAGGAACTTGCAAGGAAGACAAACAGACAAATTACCTACTGCACATAAAATTATAGTATCTGCTACTGGCTGCATACATTTTTATGATTGCATATTCTTTGATCTTTTTGCTACTTTAATGTAGAATTTTCCTCAAAGAGGTCAACATTAGAACCTCAAAACCTCAGGCCTCACGTTGCCCTGAAGTGTGGTTTTTAGTCAAACACCTGAGAGATTGGGTAGCAGTTGTTATTTGTGGGCTGTTTTGACTCTTTCAAAGTCCCAAGTGCAAAGCTGAATGTCACATACAGTACATCATGATGCAGTGTATTTGTCTGCCAGTGTCTAAAAATGTGTCAAAAGTGACAACAGACTATTTATAAATATCCATAGGGCTGTGCCTCTTTCCAAGGTTAGATGAAATTGTAATGGGGAAATAACTGACTACCCACAATTCCTTACAAATATCTACACTGCCTCACAACAAAATATTTCTATTGCTTTAGTCCTAAAATACTAACCAGAAAAAAAACGAGTGTTAAATAACTGTCCAGGTCCACAGCACTGATATGCTGTGAAAGGAGCCAAGTGTAATCTTCTTTAGCCTGTGGAAGACTGTCACAAAACCTAAAAAAAAATTGCCTTCCCCTTCAATTCACCACCTTAAAAGCTGAACAGCAAGAGGATACACCAGAGGATTTGACAAAATGCCATTCATGAGACACCTTGTCTGATCACATACACAAATCTAGCAGGAGTTTTATCTTTACAGGGCTCACAATTCAGGGACATCTTCAGAATAATCCTAGCACATATCCTTCAGGTGCAGCTGTAGTTAGCAGATCATTGTAAAACAAAATAAAAAGATGATGAAATTAGAAACTGAAGATGCAGCAGAATGAGCCAGCATTTCCTAACTTCAGTGGGACAGCCTTGCTTTAACACCTAATTCTTTAAGTGAAAGTGGTGCTTTGTCTAGGAATTCTATGTTGACTGGGCATCCATAATTTCTAAGGAACTAGACCCACAATAAAAAACCAAACATGGGTACTGTGAATCTCCTTTTATTTCACACACAACCACTCTGATATTTGTTTTGCTCTTCACTTGGATTTTTACTTTAATGAACATGCTGCATAACACAGATGTAATCTGATTATTTCTGTTCCTCTGCCTCTTCTCTCCAAGGGAGAGACACAGGTTCATCCACCTTTCCTTTCTCATACAGCTGTTTCTAGAGTCTAGCAGCACACATATTACTATTACATGAATATATTGTCATCTGATAGAACAGAAACCAAATTTCAGCAGTTCGTGCATGGTTCAGAGCCCAAAAGGCAGTGCACAGCAGTGTCCAAACCTGCAAACTGGAAAGATTTGCTGGAATTTGGTCCCTGATTATTTTTTTATCAAGTACTATACATATGCATACCAACATAAACACATATACAATCAAGGACACACAAGTGTCTCCAGGTAGAAGCATCCAATGTTTTAACATAGCAATGCATCTTGACATTTTTATTCACTTTCTGAATCTTTATAGCATCATTAACTATATTATTATTATTATTATTATTACAATAATGCGAGTGGGGGTTCAACTGTTCTCTACAAAACCAAAGACACATCACCTCACACTGGATGTCTACAGTGCCTCATCTAAGCTGGACATCCCTGTATAATCAATGCAGCTAGAGGAAGAAGCATCTCCAGAAGGTATTACCCAAATCTTAAGGGTGCAAGATTACATCTCTCCTTAAGGGAAACAGCTACATCAGGAAAGATATCACTTGATCCCTGGTTAGTCATTTCATCTGTGAGACTGCCCTCATTGGAATCTGACATTGCCACAATACTGAAACAGGCCTAACAGAGATCAGTGCTCTGCAGTGACTGTGTCTGCTTTAAGAAGCGTAATATGGGTGTGTAACTAAACCAAGCTAAAATATATCCACTGGTTTATTGTCCTCTGTAAAGCTGGATTTTAAGATCTATGACGTTTGCCAGGAGCCAGCAGAGGAGTCATGTGTCCAAGGTCCAAGTAGAACGCTTGAATCAGAGGAGGAAACACGCTCCCCTAGTTTTTATTTCAGGAGCTTTTAAAACTTTACTAGTTATGGCAGTAGTATATCAAGATTTTCAAAGTTCTCTTTAAACAGAGAGAACTTCTTTCTTTATCCTTCTAAGAAAAAAAAAGGAGAGAGAAACTTAGAGGACTCAGACATCCTGGATTTAAAATACACCACTGATTTATTTCTTCATTGTATTAATAAAGGGAAAGAAAAATAGTCTGGAGCTTTTAAACCCACTCTATGGCTGAAAAGTAACATTTCTGCATTTTTCTCCAGGTTGTCTGTAAGAAAGAAATCCCATTTTCCCATCTATCTTGTCTTTAATTATTCATAATTGCTATGCATAAACCAAGGAGACTTTTCTATAAAAGAAAGTAAAAATAAATGCCAAAAAACCATAAAAACTTCATTAAAAGCTATTGAAATTGCTACCCCCTAATGATCATTGTTAAGAAAATTTGAGTGATACTTTATAGTTTAACACCCCTCTCTTACAATGACTCTATTACATTAAGCCATAATTTGGCATTTTCCTACATTTTTAGTATGGGTCAAAATGCTGTTTAAGTGTAGACTGTTGTATTCCTAGCACCCAGCAGAAAAGCAAATTAGCTTATAATCACTTCTACAGATCTGTTCTAAAGATAGATTTTTAGGAGAGCTTTTCTGGCAGCTAAAAATAGTCTGATTAGTGGGACCTTTTACTTTTTTTTTCCCCATACACCATTATTTAGTATGACAGTTTTAAATGGGAGCTCTCCACAGGATTTATTGCATATCTAGGTTAAAAATGTTCATTAGGCTAATTCGTGCTTGAAAATAGAAACAAGAACTAGAATTGAGAAATTTATTTCCTTCAGCAAAATCATGACTTTTAAAAATACTTTCAGTAATTACTGTCAATAGTGTCCTATTGTCTAAACAGACTAGCACTGTTTATTTCAGAAAGATGAAAAAATAATAAGGCTAAAAATATTGCTTGTGATAAAATAAACCACCTGTACTGCAAAAATAAGAGTATAATTTCCATATGCCATTCAGGGTATTTTAATTTAGTTTTGCTCTCACTTTCTGAAAAAAATACCAAAAACTTAAGTTCTAAAGGCCTTTAACGCAAACAAAAATTGTTTCTATCCTATCAGTGGAGGTCTTAGTCCAAACTAATTAAAATAGTTTAGTGCTTTGCTGTTTTCAAAAGTAGCTGACTGATTCTGAACATTTTTTGATACTTCTACAACTAAGAAACAGATGTTCTAGAGTACGGCATTTATATATGCAACAATATGCAATATTCCTTTTAGTTTGGTTTTTTGAGTCTTTTGGAAAGAAAATTTAAAATTACATCAGTTTAAAAATTCTTGCTTTTTTTCTAGCACTCAGAGAAAAGTATTGAAAAATGTATTTTATTGTACACTTGTGAAGGAGAATATACCTGCCCCCCCTCTGGTGGCTACACTCTTCAGTCATGTTCTTTGTTACAAGCTGTTTTCAGAGCAAACCCAGGAAAACCTAATAACAGTGATGTTGTGACAGAAAAAGGGTGGAAAATGTGTTCTGTCCTTACATCTCTTTCAGAAAATATATCTTGTAATTTGCAGGGCAAAAAACTGAAAAGTCATTAAAGTCATGAGCTAAGACCACTGAGCCCTGTGTAATGGGGTTCCTCCTAATTCCCCACTTTTAGCTGCTTGTATCTGATCCCATCTTCTTCCCTAACATTAGGCAGAGGGCCTGAGTGCATTTCATTCCTGCAATCCCCCAGGAGATTTCCAGGACTGGTGATCATTTAAACTATACTATGAACAGGAGTGGCCTAAGGAGGATGAAAGGTTAATTCTTTTCTCAGATGTTTCCAGGGCACAACCTCTGCACAATGTCTTTTGTCTTCTGCAACACACCTTTTTAGCATACGATGTTTTGTTACAATGAAGGAGAAAATATGGACCATTTACTTTTCATAACTGAGATTTTCTGAATTTTCACAGGTTTTTAAAACATAGACATAGGAAACAGTATTTTAACTCTCCTAAGACAATTTTTAACCAAAACTAGCAAGGAAAAAAGAGATTTACACAGCTTTCATATGTACAGTGTGCAGCAGTGTAACAAGATGGCACAAAATTACTCTTCCTCCTTCCTTATTTAAACTTTTATCTTCTCTCAGATATACTCATTTTTGCTCTTAATATCTCTGGCAGATGTTCTGGGGTGAATGAGACAATTAAGAATCCAAAATTCCCATTTCTTCCAGATGCTTCTTTTCTCAATAATCACTCACTGGATATATATTTACTTTCCACTTTGTGGTGTGTAGCAGTTAGCACACCTTCTGGGTTCCATTTCACAAAATTTCCACAGTTAAACTGATACATGCCAATGCATCTTAAATGAAAGTTTAGCACCAGTAATATCTTTTTTCTATCAGCAGCATTTTTACATAATAGAACAAAATTGAACCAAGTTTTAAATAAGTATTTTACTTAAGAAATATCTTTATTTTGTTTTTCACGGAACAAAATACTTTCTGCTATCTGTCTGATTTTTAAAACTAAACTTTGGTTTTCCTCAGTCTTTCATCTCACTGAAGGAATCTAATGATGGTTTTGGTCTTTTCTATGATCAGTTCCATTCACTGAGATTGAACTACAGGCTGAAGTGGCTCATCCTTGCTCCCCACTCATCAGACATATACATAGCTTTGAGTCCAAAACCTGGAACCAGAACCATTCTGACCTTCTCAGCAGTTCAGACAGCTCTCCTCTCATTCACAGCTATAGACTCAGCTGGAGTAATTCTAATAACTTGCACCTAAAAATACAATGGCACAATGCACCCAAGATTTGTGTTGGTCTTAACATAATACTTTTATTGTGTATATCCTTTCTGCAGCTCTGCATTCACCCAAAATAACACACATATTCAGATTTATACTTTAGTTATTCAAGGGCACTTGATATTGAAGCCAGAAGTATTTTGTAAGAGAAATTTTAAGTCTACTGCATTTACTTGAGAACAATTTGAGTACAAGAGTTATACAAATCTATGGGGAAAAAAGAACAAGACAGACTTGGCAGCTCCTGCCTCAGCCTCCTCATCATTACAGACAGAATTCTCGCTCAGCCTGGTAAAAGAGACCTGCACAAGGCAGACTGCTCTTTTATGATTTTCCTGCTTTCTGTCATCTGAACCCCCAAGCCAGCCTCCACCCTTCAGTAAGTATGCCATGGCTTTGATCCCTTTTAAGTAGAGAAGTGGGTTTTTCTTGGCCACAGTTAAATGGTACTTTCACACTCTCAAAGGGAAGGTCAGAATTTCACTATTTCTTTGCAAATTTAACAGTTCTTCCAGACTTTCTCTGCATGCACACAAATATCTTAAGGGCTGGTGCCAAGAGGATGCGGCCAGATTGTTCAGTGGTGCCCAGTGACAGGACAAGGGGCAACAAACAGAAACTGAAACAGGAAATTCAGTCTGAAAATGATGAAAAACTGCTTTCCTGTGAGTGTGTGAGAGACTGAAATGTTACAGTTAATGACTTAAACATTGTTATGAAGGATTTTTTTTTGCCCAATACGGCAAAACTGTACAAAGAACCTTTGACCACTGAAGCCCACCCCTCCCTGAATGTGCCTCCTGACTGGAATTTCAGACTGTGTGTTAAGCCACCTAAGGGAACTTGGGATAAGATAAAGGTGACACTATATTCAATTATCTCAGGTCTAGGGAGAAGTAAACAAGGCTGAGGGAGAAGAATGTATCCACAAGAAAACCAAACCCAGCAGGTGTCCTGAAAACCATCTCTGCCTGGGTTCAGGATGGGGGAGGCCATAGCCCACAGGCTCACCTGCTGAGGCAGGTTTGCACACACTCCCCTCAGTCAGGGGGAGGAGGAGGAGAGTTTTGGGTGCGTGGAGTAACCTCTGGACAGAGGGAGTGAACATCCATCCTCCCTTACACAAACCGGGTCAGCTGGAAAACCTCCCCAAGCCTGGAAAGGCCACATCCACGGAACATTCATGTGAGGGACAACTGAGGGAGTGTCATCATCCATCAGAGACTCCCAAAGCTCCCCCCATTCCTGAGGCTTTGCACCAGGGGACTACACCCGGTCCAAGTGGAGCAACAGATCCAGAGTCTGTTGCAAGGGACAGTGTCAAACTTGTCTCCCGCAGGGGAGGCACCGGGGGTTCCCACCTTGCCTGAACATGTATTAATCCACTAAACTCTATCTTATGGGACCCTCACCACCAAGAAAACTAAAAGAGGATCAATGAGACACCATCAGGTACTATGGAGTGGTGACATTTTCTACTTAATCTGTCCCTCTGTCACTATTTTTCCCTTCCACCCACCCCACACCCACCTTTTTCTATTTCGTTCTATCTCTCTGTCTCTACCTCATATTTACTGTTAAATAAAATCTATACTATTGACTACAACTTATGGTCTCATTTGCACCTTAATTCAGGCAAAAACATCTCTCTAAAAATTTTAATTAAATTGGATTATAACAGAGTAACAGACCATTGGAACAGACTGTGCAGAGAGCTTGTGGAGCCTCCTTCTCTGGAGATGTTCTCTGGACATGATCCTGTGTAACCTGCTCCAGGTGAATCTTGATGATCTCCAGAGGTCCCTTCCCACATCAACAATTCTCTGATTCTGTGTATTTTAGCTCAAGGGAGAAATTGAACAAATGTAAAATGCAGGTTTAACAGCTAAACCTTTTTTAACATAACAGAATTACATTTGCAGAATGATACACAGATATAAATAAATCTGTCACAGACCATATTTCACTGGCTTCTGAACTGCAAAATGAGACTCTATTTGAAAATTAGAAATAAAATAAGACTTTCAGAATTTTATTCAGACATTATGACCCTGATATAGGTGAAGAGCTTTTAGGCAGATAAAAGTACAACATCCAAACTGAATCTTCCTGCTAAGAGACTTCCCAAACGTTCCAGAAGCTGTCCAATAGGTTACAAATTATTTGATATAGGAATTCAGGGAAGTATTCACACTTACACTTAAAGCTTGAGTTCTCACTTTTTGAAAGGAATGAGCTCTGAAGGCTGTTTCAGATGTCCTAGAAGAGATGCCTAAAACTGGATGTTGTGGAAAATTCCCTGAGTTTTCAGTTAGTTTTGAAAATCACCACTATTTTGTGAAACTCCCATAAATAAATTATAAGCACTTAAAAAACTAAAATGGTCCATGTAAGCTATTTCAGCAGTGATGACCTTGCATTTTCTTCTTTCATGCAAGTCTCTTGTACCTCTTGCACATACACACATACATATATACATTGTCTTCTAAAATGATTACAAATTTTACGAATTTGCATTGAGTCTTTTATGGCTGGACTCAAAACCTCAAAGGCGTTTTCCCACCTAAATAATTCTATCATTCTATAATTCTAACTCTCTATTGCAGAGGAAGACTGCCCCAGTGAGCCTTAAAACAGTAAATTCCCTCAGCCCCGCAGTGAACACAACTCAATTTTTTGTTCAGAAAGAGACTTTATAACCTGCAAACCAAAACAAAGAAAATGTTTTTCTATGGATATTTTCCAGAACAGCTGACTGCTTCTGAATGTTTCCTTGGCACTTGTATGACTAAAGAACAGCTGTTCTAAAATATGACATTGTACAAGCAATTACTAACACTGTTGTAGAGTAAATTCAGTGAAGAGTGTCAAGAGAGAAGGGCACAGTCTTTATACATCATCAGCAGAAAATTAATACAGATGAAAATCAAATTAACATATGCCCGGAATGTTAAAGAAATAATCTCTACATGGGATGTGCTTTTTCAGGCACAAGCCAAACAATCTGAGTATGTGAAATCCTTTGAGTCAGATTATGGGGTATGCAGTAGATACCAGCACACATATGGGACAGTCATTGCTGATTGTATGGAATGTGTATTGAAAAGTCTAAGGGACAGTGCAAAAAACTTAATACTGGCACTGGAATATATGTCCTCCATACAGGAAAGCAGATGCTGACTTTGAAGATAGAATTGGTCCTAATCCTGCCATAACAGTAATTTTACACATCTGGATAGAATGGTTTGTGGTGTAAGGGACCTTAAAGATCATCTAGTTCCACACACATACTGTTAAGGATCAAACTGTAATTATAACATGATATTGACCCATTATATTTGATTTAAAAAATGATATGATCTTAAAATGTTAAATTTTGAGAAATATAATGTAAAGGAAACTGTAAACTATTCAGATTTTCTTTTCAGTTATATTCTTGTTCGATAGTCCCAGATGTATTTCTCCAAGGAAAAAAGATGGGAAAAAATTAAACTGTCATACTAATGGGGAAAAATCTGCTTAGCTTCTCCACCACAGAAAGCTGATTTCAGGGTCTTGGATATAAACTTGTCATGACCGTCCAATATCTCTCAAGATAATCTAACCATTGGCTCTAAAGCCATCACCAAGATGACCCAAACACAGGCTTTTCTACATTTCATGTCAAATTCCAAGGCTGGAAACTTCAACCATAAGGTACATGCAGAGCTTTCCTGCACGTAAGGATTCACATTCTCAGAGTAACTCAGTACACTCTTGTTACCAGCATTAAGTATTTATATAGAGACAGAAAATGACATTTCCTCAAAAAGTTTACTTGTGTGAACTCATCTGATATTTATTTACCTTTAAAATTTTGTAACCGTTGTCCTGTTTACAACTCCCATATTAATATCTGTACTGGAATGATCCTCTTAAAAGACAGCGTAGCCAGGGCACTCAATGAGTAAGAATGTTTTCAGAAAGGGGAAAGGTTCTGGAGAGTGGGCACAGGCAACTGCAGCAATGGCACTGGCTTGCTGTGGCACAGCATCCTGCTCCATGATGTATGATAGGTGTCTCGAGGTCACTAAACAGACCTTCTCTTCCTTCCTGATCACAGCTGCATCTAACATCTTTATTTAAGACATTCCCTATGACATGATATGCATTTAGGCAAGTGAAAAATTCAGAATATAACTGCAAGCCCAGAAAATAATATTTTAATTATGGAAATGCTAACAAAAATATACATTACTATGTGCTACATTAATTGAGCACTTAAAAAGTTAACAAAAAATAAAAATTCTGATCAACAGATCCAATGGAGTATACTGCATAACAATTTATTTCATACTACTTTTATGATTTTAGTAAAAACTGTGGCATGCAAATGTAATCACTCTGTTTTCCTAGGCATACTAATAAAGAAATCTAGCAGAATGCGTTACTCAGTACACATAACTCTACTGGAGGAACTTGAGACCAAGAATATAAAACTGGAAAAGAGGGTCTGATTCCAGTATTAGGGAAATGTCAACATTTACTCATGATAGCAACAAGTAACAGAAGAATAAGCATATTATCAGTGTTTTTTTCAGTCCTAAGATCTTACAATATTTTCCTAACAAAGAAGTATAGGAAAACTTAATCTTCTGAAACAGAAATTAGCTAAAGAAACAGTTGATCAGGAGGACACTTATCTAAAGGAAGATAGCATTATTATAAATGAAAATATTAAAAAGTTTGGAATTTGAAACTGTAAAATCAACTATATAACTTTTACAAGAATATAACATTTTTTGCAATCATCTTCTTTATTCCACAATATAAAATCTGAATGTTTTTAAGAAAATTAACCTGAGTACTTTACTTGTGGAAAGTGAATAAAAATTTGGCATAGGGATTACAAGACCAGGCCCAAAAAAAGCCCTTGTCCTTTTCCTTTTCTCAAAAAAACATCAAGAAGCCATACTACTTGCCAAATATAAATAGAAATATTTTTAAGTTATCGGTATGTGGGAAAACACATGATACATCATTGCAATGCTGGAACTTGTCCCTCCATGGCTGCTTCAAGGACAGACAAGATTCACAGCCGAGGTGACTGTGGGAATGGGGTAAAAATGAAGGCAGCCATTTGCTGTGATGGAGCTGGCAGCATAGGAAAGAAATAGGCACAACTCTGCTATTGCAATGATTTCTGCACCCATGTCCCAGTGAACCATCAGAACTACTGGCACCTTGGCAATGAGATTCTTTTTCCCTTTAGATCCTGGCAGAAGGCTAAGGAATGTTATCTCCTGAATTCTAACAGATACGGTATTAACATTTTAGATTGCAGTGACAGATACCAATAAAAAAGTGTTTGACTGATTGTTCTATTTTATCTTCAAGTAAATGGCAATTTTTGGATTAGGTTCTGATCCTGATGACTGAAACTTTCAAATCAGGCTCCAGCTAGATAAGAACATCTAATATCTTTCTTCCCTATCCCTGCTAAAATAACCATCATCTTCCTTTGTTTCTATATTTAAACATTAATTACACTTAGAATTAAGTTAGTGAAAGCTGCACACAAAGCACTCTCATTTAAAAGAATTTATCTCTGGGCCAAACTTCCCCAAGAGATAAGATGGTCCATATTTGAGACAGTGAATATGACAAAAGAGTTTTTGACTGACAGAAAAATGATACATGAGTGGATATGTCCATCTAATATTTTGACAGACCCTACTTATAGCTTCCAGCCTCACCTGGCAGCTCCTAAGGCATCCACACATATTCCTCTTCATGCCTGCAACTTCCCCCACTTAAATATTAGACATTTTATTTTCTAATTCAAGTAAAGAACCTGGGAATATGCAGAACAACTTTTCTGTCCTTTGACAGATCCACACAACCAGATATGAATTTACCAACAGGGTCAGATCCCTGAACAAATGTTACAGTACAGGTACTTCAAAAAAGTGCAAACTGAGGAAAAAACAATACTGCATCTGCTTACCCTTTATATTAGAGCCCCCATAATGGAACTGGGAGACCTGAATTTGGTGCCCTCTTTAGCTCACAGCTCAAATCATGTATCTTATGTCCCCAAAGAATGGCATTACCTCCAATCAGGCTCACTCAGCTCACTCAAAAGAAAACAAGAGGGAGCATGTAGTTCTCTAGTGGTTACTTAGGTGGAAGAAGAAATGTCTTATATTGGTTTCTGTACTCTGCACTGTTCTTAAAATTGAATACAAATACCCTCTATTTCTGCATTATGAGTGTAAAATCCTCATCAGAAAGGACAAATATAAACTCATACTAAACAACTATAACCTAATGATGAAGGTATTTCTGCAGAAAGTTTGAATGCTTCAGAGATCTCCTACATAACCGTTAGGGCTGTTCTCTATTCTTATCTAGACAGAGTCTCAAAACATTAGGAATGTAGTTTCTTGCTTCTCATAGTCATACCCATTCCCCAACTCCAGGCACACGTGCCACAGGCTACATCACAATGCTGGTGCCAGCAGGGTTCCTGCCTCAGCAAGGCAGCTGAGGAAGGCAGACCCATCCAAGAAGGGTGACCTCACCACCAGCTTTAGGGGCTCAGTTACTCCTTCATTCAGCTGGATTTTGGAACAGACCCTCCTCTGCAAGGAGAAACTAAAATTCATTATCTCCTTGTGAATAGAAAGGCATTCCCTCAGACTTCTAGTTTAGTGCAAATTCACAGACAAGTAGGAGCAGCAATGCTGCATCTCATACGATAGTTTGGTTTATCTATAAAATAGGCATCAGATGAATAAGTTCAGCTTCTGAGTGACTTTTTTTAAATGAAAATAAATTATCATGACTTTTCATGATAAGTCAAAAAATAGTCAATTACTTATCTACCTAGAGTGTTTTCTCGTTCTGTAACAAATTCCTTCTGGCATGTAAGCGTTCAACATTAGCCCTATTTTTTAAATTGCTTCTTATTTTTTCCAGGATTTATAACTAATGTTGCATTTTAAAACTATTGTTTTGCATTTTGAGAAATATTAAACTATACTTAGATTCAAAAGCATTCTTCATTTAATTACAATATTTTATTGTATTATCAATGTAAAAAACCATAATGATCAAAAAGTTCACAGATTTATGTATTTTAAAAGAGTTTTTCATTTTAGGGTAGAAATTTTCTGTCTCTCTTCTCTAGAAAGGAGTGCTTGTATAGGGTATCAATACATTTTTTTCTCAAAAGGACGAGTTCAACACTTGACACATTAAACATGGGCTGTGATACAATGGTCATCAAATCAATTCATGCTCCCTATGACAGGAATAGCAGAAAGGCAGTGATGCTGAACTGATGCCTGCCTGCCATATCTGCCAGCAAACACTATATGTTTGTACAGGTTTGTTTGTTTTCCAAGGGCTAACAATGTGTCAGAGGATCAGGATTCGTCTTTATCAGTTTTTCAACTCATACACTTGACAACATCCTTTTGGCAATTGATATGCCTCTCTCCTCATATGTAGCTACTGCAGCACAAATGCTTCTGGTACTGCAAGCTGATTCTCAGGTGCACATGCTTGGGTAAGGCCCCTGTCACCATGGTATCAGGTTCCACAACAAAATGAAAAAAAAAAGCAGAATTACTGGGGTTTTTTTACAGAAGACAGGATAAATGGAATATAAGTATGTGCACAGCCAGGAATCACACTGAAGAACTTGTAATCCTGTGTGCAGGAAAAAAAAAAGAGCAAGATTTGTGTTGTTTTAAACACTGTTTAACATTCTTAGCTCTTGGACTTACTGCCCAGAATGATGAAACTCCAACCATCAGTCAAGATAATGGGAGTAGAAGTGTCTTCAAACCAGACTTCTCAAGAGAAAGAAGGGTGGATTTGGCACCCACACACATCACACTGAAAAGATGTAATCTGAAATCCCAGCTTGTAACCCTGTTGCTCAATTGGTCCTCAGAGCCTTGTTTCCCATGCCCTGCCTTGGCCTCTATTTTTCTTGCTGCTGACTTGGGAGTTTTCATTTGTGCCATATCCCAGAAATAAGTTCAACAAGCCTAGAGATAGCCTGTCAGAGTCATCTGCTTATATTCCTCCTGAAGTCTGCCTGGAGAGCAGAATGCTCATTAAACAATTTTTCACACACTGATGATCTTTTTCTTCTTGTACTTTTTCTTTTCTTTAACAATAGCTTTCTGAAAAAGAGATGGGTTTGAAAGTTAGTGCAACTAGTGAATAATATGAGTAAGTCAATAGGAAAGTAAAGATTTTTTTTAAATGCAGATTATTGATTTTTGGAATTGTAGGGGCTCCTTCAAAGTCATTAAGGGTTTGTCATGTCAATATGCTAGTAAGGACTTCTATAAATGAAGATTAATGATGCTAGAGATAATTAGTGCTCAAAAAACTCACATGTTTCTCAGTATTTGGAAACTCCATGCAAAGGTGAACAGCGTCAAGTTCTCCTTCAGTGAACCTTAGCTCCATTTGCCATGAGAGCAGGGGGAAGATTTTCTATGACACAATGGGAATTTAAACTCCTTGTACCCGTGGAAATCAATGGTAATTGAGCTGCATAACTGATTTTTGCTTTTTTAAAAAATCCCCAATACAGTGAGTGTAGCTGATTTACTAAATCCACAAGCCAAAATATTTCTGAATATTTTTTTCTTTCCAAAAGAAATTTAACAGATAAAGTAGCTGCTTTTCCAAATTAAACACTCAAGTCATGCTTCTCATTATTATTTTTCCTGCAAAACTTCTTCACGTATTTTGTTAAAGGCACAAAAAGATACAAATTAAAGAAAAAGGAGCTTTTTGTTAGCTTGCAGGAATATAAAGAAGTCCCTACAGCTAATAATCTGATTTTTACGGAGGGCCCATGCACTTTTTTTAATCTAAAAAATTAAATTAAATATTCCTTAAGTTATCTCTGCTCTAAGGCTGCGGCTTAAACAACAAACACTGTCCAGGTAATCAATTGTATAATTCTGCTGGGGTTTCCCTCACACAGAAAAGCTACAATTTTTTCTCAATTATGAAGCACTAAATCCCAAAATAGTCCTTATGGCTATAATTTGTTTCTGTGAAATGCATGGTGATGGGTTTTACTCATCAGTTTTCCAAAAAGTACTGCAAGCATACTTTGGCAAAGTTTGAATTCCACAGAAGCAAACACAGCTTGACCAGCCCTTGTGCATGGATATCGGCTTTTTGGCTGTTTGAAGAGAAATAATCAAAGCAAAAGAATTCTGAATGCAGGCTAGGATATCTTGGCAATTTTCCAATAGACAACTAAACTGGGAAGCCACAGCAGAAATCCATATTCTGGTTTGGAGGTGGAACAAGGCTGAGCAAAGGGTATGGGCACAGTTCTTGTCTGGCATGATTCCCACCTGGTGGGCTGCAGGACTACATCAGATTCTGTTTTGTCTGCAGTCAAATTGCAACTTGCATAAGACTTTGCATAAGTGTCTCTGCATCCTGAAGTCCTTAATCAGGGGGGCATTTTGAAGAAAGGTATCTTCACACAGCAGAAAAATATCTAGCCTCTTGATACATAAAAATACCTGCTCATAAAATCCTATAATCAGAGTGGACATCATAAAATGTACATGGAACCAGAGAAATTAACTAACTGGGGTTTTTGGAATCCTTCCTCTGGGTTTAACTCCTTAGCTTGTGGTAATGTTCATGTCCCACCCTTGTTTTATCCAGGTTGTTAGAGTTTATTCTGATCCTGTATAAGCAGATAAACAGCCAACAGACACCATGCAACAATGAGAAATGGAGTTCAAAATCCTGTTGTACTGCAGATCACATTTCAGGTTATATTAGCCTGTAAGAAGGCATTAGTTTGTGAATCTGGAGAGCTTGTTCCTTGTGTTAGGGTTAACAAAAACACACATGCAAAAGAAAGACCTTTCTACAATATTAAATAATCCATCACAGCTTGTGCTGATATGTATACACACATATTAAGGGCTGGAATGACCAAGAGGAAACAAATCTCACATTGTCACAAAAAGTTCCTGGTGAGGTGTTAGGAGCAAAGCACAGAAATCAGACAATACTGCAAAGCAGCAGTTGTTTTTTTTGGATGATGAAACAATCTCATTCAATACACATTATCCATTATGTTAGTCTTGGTAGATAACTGCACACAGAAGCATCATATAAGCTACTAAAAATTGTTTCTTTCTAGGGTTCATTCCAGGAATTCATTTGCATCATATATATCTGCTGATATAACTATTTTCATGAGACAAAAAGTACTCACTATTTTTTTTTTACCACTCTTTTTTAGCAATTTTCAACTATACCATCATAACATAAACAAAATCACTGAAACTTTCAATAAATTAGTAAAAGTCTATCCATTGAAAACTCTCCCTCTTTGATACTGATTAGTGAACCAGTATCAGGAGACACACATACGCATGAGGAGAAAAGGTCTCATAGACCAGACCCTTCTGAATTTGTTGATGGAAGCCACAGATATAACATATGGTACAAGAGAATAGAATTTCTTACCTTTATGATGATTTGCCCCAGATGCTAATTTCCCCCACAGCGTTACAACAAATATTATTATTAGCAGTTTTCCTTTTGTTGCTTTCTGTAAGTATCTCTTATTCATCCTGAAAAAAAATTACACATTAAAAAAATTAAACATTTATCTTAAGATTTCTTAAAAAGACATCTTTTTCTTAATTTAAGGAGGATTGACTAAGTTTTTATAAGTGTCCAGCTCACAATCCTGAAGTCTTAAATTCTGCTTATCTCTAAATGAGGTACATAGAGCAGCAACATAACCTCCCTTCCTGGTCTGACAGCATTCCTCCACCCTAGTCAGTACCAGGAGAATTCAACATCATCATCATTTCTCTCAGGGCACAAACAGTGTTCATAACCACAGCAGACTCCCAAGCTGGTGAGAAGGATGAACCTGTGCATCTCTGAGCAGGTTTTGATAAACTGAGCAGTTCCACTACTGTGTCTGCAGCCAGTCATGGTAGTGCAGTTGTCTCTGGTCATACAGTGGTATTTTTAACTTTTGGGATTGCAGCTCTTTTTGGATTGTACCCACAAGTCCTAAAGCAATAACAGATTTGAATAGACCTTCAGTTTGTGTACCAATCCTCCTGCAGAGAAATCCTGTTAGGAAGACTTGAGTGGTTTGGAAACATGAAGTACCGTAGGGCAGATTCACTACCTTCTCTCCTGTCTACCTTTGGGTAATGAAAAGATCTGATTTACTGCCCCAAGGGAAATTGCACAGAGCTACCCTCATCTTGCTCAGTGATGTTTTCACTGTGACAGCAAGCCACCAGAGTCGTTCAAGCACAAGATAACACATGACTTATTTCTCAGTAACCTCCTCCAAAGACAAAATACCCCTCCACCTGCCAAAAAGACAAGTTCAGTCATGTAGGCTCTACTGCTTAAGGATTACAGTTGTGCAGAGAGTGGCAAGAGGTACAATAATGAGTCCTTCTCTCACTTCTCCCTTGTGGAAGAATCCTAGGGAGCTGGCTATGAAACAGCTCTACACAATGGTCATGTTTCTGCTGATAGGTCAATAGAACAATGATAAGTATTTCAAACCATTTATACTAGAAAAGCTGAAAATTTGATCACTTGAACAAAATTGTTGCTGTATTGTAATGCCTTACAGCATTACAATAGTGGGTTGTTTTTCTGAGCAGAAAAAAATGCATTGCTTCATTATGGTTGCATATTTGTCTATTATGTTCATAAGAAACCCAACAGAATTCAAGTGCATCTCTTCTCCTCTGCTTGTGTACAGTGCTATCTTGGGCAACCACAACTCTGCAATGCAGACTGCACTAATACAGATTTAACCAGTAATATGTTCAAAGTCCCAAATCATTTTCCATTCTTCAAAACAATTCCTCTCCTTTCAGGAAATTTCTTTCAAATATAACACCACACACTGATAGGGCAACACACACCCCACAGCTCCACTTATGACTTCCAGACTTGAAGACAGACCACTTTTCCTAAAACTGCCAATCTTGCTCTCCAGGAGATCGATGAACAGGCTGTGTGTAAGAAAACATGACTGAAACTAGCAACCCACTGAAGAGTGCACCAAACCCTTTTAAACATGAATTCAGAGCAAACAGAGCTCAGCATTCTTTTACAGAAGTCGCACATTTATTATGTGTTTCCCAGAGGTTTAGCTATCACGTTTATCAAGCAAAAGAAGAGAGGAGTAAGCAAGAGCTGTAGCCAGGATGGTGCGTGTGCCCCTGAAAGCCTGACTGATTAATAAGCACAGCAGAGATCACAGTGTGCTGTGAACCACTCTAAGGTCTACCTTCTTGCACTGATTCTAGTGCCTTTGGAGTGTAAACTGCATATTCATCATCAGCTCCAGGTTTATGAACGACTCAAAGCTAAAGGGAAATACATTATTTGTCACTGTAAATAAGAACAAAAAAAATGAGACTAGAATGCACATTCAGCATATGCTCTTTCACAGCTATCTCTGTGAAAAGAATATGAATTAACTCTTTCACTCTAGATTCTCATACTGCACCTGTTATGCTGCTGGTGCCAAGTCATCTCTCATTAAAATCAAATCTTTCTTCCTCACCTACATAACATTGCTCAAAACCCAGTGGGACTTGCACCATTAAAGCAAGGTTGAATCTAATACAGTTTCTTCCTGTATTCTGCTGACGCCAGATTCCCTCACTGTGCTGTGAGACTGGCAGCAAATGCACATCAGAAAATGCAAATGCATCAGGAAAAACAGTAGTGGCAGGGGAAAGACAGAAAAGCAACCTCTTTGCCTGAGAACAGCAGCCCTCAGGATGCATGGCAGAGTGAAGAAACAAACCCCTGCACACAGCTGAGCACACCAAAAAGAAGTAAGCTAGCACTGAGTGAGACTGTTTCCTGCAAAGGCAGGGAAAGGTTTCAGCTTTGACACAGGAAATCTGGGCTCGTTGCCATTGCTAGGTTTCCAAATCATGAGGAAAAACTATACACCACTTTCTGCACCACAAGCCTATTACATTTTTCTGCACTAGTTATTAGAAGTATTTGCCTTTAGAAGGACAAAAATCTGAACTGTGTCTAACAGTAGTCCCATAATAAACACAATTAACAGAAAAATCAGTGCAAGGAGCAGTTCTAGTTTGGGACTAATAGTTCAGAGGCCACCAGAAGAACTACAGAAAAAAACCTGATCAGTCAAAGCATTCATAACATACAGCTGTTCAAATAGAAAAAGCTGGATGATGTTAAGCTTTGAAGTAATCATGCTGTATAACCCAGGACCCAGACCTGTGGTTGTGTGCATTGTCACTCACAGTGGTCAGTCCAAGGACAGACAAGAGGCTGCATAAGCACAAGCAAGATGTGAAGCTCTCTGCTCTGAGTGGTCCTGCTACACACAAGGACCACACTGTACCAATACAGCCCTGGAAACAAAAAATGAAGGGTTTGTAATCCAAGAAGCTGAGAGGTTGGGATGGAAGCACATCATCAACAAAGTGAGTCAAGAGCTAGAAAAGAAGGAGAGGACAGACAGGCCATGAGACACGCTCAGTATCTCACTGTATGCATTATCACCTGGGCTCTGAAACCCTGATGCTGGATATTTTGTTATGGATCTGCAAAACAGCCCATGATAGAGCACTGAGGAGACACTTGGACTAGGTAGCACTTGACCTCAGCTCTGAAGCAACTATTAGCCTCTTGCAACCCTGATCTATATCAAGTAAGCCCTTCCAGGAAACAAAATTTAGTCAATTTCAGTATTGTTATTACACTAACATAACTGGCTGTGTTAAGTAGGACAAATAAGCTGTGAAATGATGTCTGCTTTTACTAGAGGTGATGCAGAGCTCCACAGACAAACTATAGATATTAACCTGAATAGTTTTCTCTTTGAGACACTTATTCTTTTATTTACTTTCTTTTCTGCAGAACCTCTCCCTCACAGTGATCCATCCAGCCTTCAATAATGCCACATAAGCCAAAGCTGATCAAAACAGAGAATAGCCATGCTATAGGAAACACCTACATGTGAAAATCAATTTCACACATGAGCTTTATGTGTAACAAAAAATTTCCTTCAGTTTCTAACCTAACATGTTGGAAATAAACCCAAGGAAATAAACATGTTGGAAATAAACTCTGCACTTTCACACAAAAGAAGACATGAAAGTCTGCTGTGTTTGAGTTCATTTTTCAATGTGCTTTGAGGCAAGAAAAAAAATAGGTCCTTTTGTGGTTCAGGAGCACATTCAAAATATAACAAAAAGATGTCACCCACATAATTCAAATAGGCAGTGGCTGAGTGTGAGATGGTTCTGTTGTACCCAGCTCTTTACTGACACCGTGACACAAGGATTCATTCATAGGATTTGTTACTTTTGCACCCTAAGATTTCTTTTGCCTGAAGCACACTCCATGAGACCAACATCAGTCTGGTATCATAAACTCACTAATAGACTGTTTTGATGATTAGTGACAAAAAAGGACAGTGCGGGACTTTTTTCTCAGGGAGAAACCATATCTGATGCTGCAGAGGAGTTTCACAAGCTGTCACGTTAGCAGAAATCCCTCCCTCTGCTCTCTGTGGCTCAACAACAGCAAACTGTGAATACACTCCAGTGTTGCACAGGCTCTCCTTGTCACTGCTCCACCTCACTGTCAGGCCACTTTCAACAGCAGATGGGGTCCAACCATTCAGCTGTACTGAAAATGCCATGCACAGATGTGTATTTTCAATGTAGCATCCATAAGTTTTTGAGTTTCTACTTATTTCCTTCTTTGTTTCTGGACTTGAGATCAGTCATCTTGCCAACAGTTCAAAATTAAAGGAAATCACATGGGAATCACCTTATATTGTATGACCAGTGCTAAACTGCCTTGCTTTCTGATTTTAGGTGAAGTACAAACTCATGTTATCTTTGCTGTTGAGGAGTAAAAACTGTAAGGAAACAATAGATTTTATTCTTCCTTTAAAAGCTTATACACAAATAAAGTTCTTATGTTTCCTGTGAGTAACAGCATTTTTTTTCTGTTGCTCCTTGTTTTTCTTTTCTTTGAAAACAACAGATTCTCTGAATTTGTTCATAATTCATTCGTTCCTGCTTTTCATATACGGGAAGTTTCACTGTCAATAAGGTCCATTTGCCTTTTGCAAATACATAGACCCTGTGAATGCAAGTGTTTGCAAAGAGATACATAAGCCTATTTTTCTACTGAATCATGACAAAATGCTTAAGAGACAAAAATCTGATATAAAATTAGCCTCACACTAGTTTTCTTTTTATGAAAAATATTTCATTTGCTACTTCAGAGAAAGCTTAAATGAGTAGTAGAAATCACTTGAGACACCAAGTCTCTTGTACAGAAATAATGCAGCCATTTAAATTATTTTCTCTACTGTGTTGAATCATACATTATTTATTAGTTGTGTTAGTTGCTACATCCCACACAATGCAGGTATTTGCAGTTTTATTCAGTCTTTCCAGTGTAGACTAATGCAGATTTAAAAATGCCCCCCCGATGAATAAGGTCACTTTGTAAAAATAACACCGATGTGACCCCTGTGCATTTGCATATATATAAATTCCCTCTATGACATTCCTGTCATGTTTGCTCAGGGAACAAGTAATTTGCCACTCTTATTACTTCAGGTACAAGGTAGCTTGTGAAAATCAATCTTCTTTCTGCTTCATACAATGCAGCCTGTAACAGACACAAAGTGTACTCTGTTTCCAAAAGGAAGCTGGGAGACAAACATGGACACGTTCTCACAAGCTACCTTCTTTGATCTAGGTGGGCAATGAAGGAAAGAGAATAGGCATTTAGCCTAGCAATGCATACTAGTCTCACATGGGAGATGTGGGAAATCCCTGCATACAAAGCAAAAGGGTTGGGTTTGTTGGGGCTTTTTTTAAAGTTGTTTAACAGTGTGGATATTTCAATAGCCAGAATAAGTAGTCGTAGAGAGCTTAGCCCCACCACTAAGAAATATTCAGAAATTGTTTATACGCTCTAGGCAGACAGACACACTAGTGTTGGCACTGTTATTTTGTTAAGTGTAGCAGTGGAAGCAGACTGAAGATTTTGAGGCTTTAATGCCATGAAGAGGGCTTTTGAAAGGCTACTGTGCTAAAACTTAGGACTTTGAGGCAAATTCAATCTTGATGAAAGTCCTTTAGCATATGATTGATATGTATGCTCATATCTGTTTTTTATTTAAATCAGTGTAACTTAAGCACATACTTAAATATAAGCACGTACAGAAATGTATGTACAGAACATAGGTTCTTGGAAACAGATTAGTGAGTGAGCTTTTATGAGAAGAGACAATTTCAAGAAAAGAAAATGTCTCAAATATCTAAAAAATAAAAAGTTATGGAATATATGAAAACATCCAATAAACAAAAAAAAAAATTCTTCTTTGCATACCTCAATTAGTTTCCCAGCAGAGGGAAACTGTAGACAGATGCACATACAGGTAATTACATTTGCCAACAGTCTCATAGCACTTGGATGAGAAATTTACATATATATTATTGTTTTCAAAATCTGATAAGCATGAATGCTCCAATTGCCAGAGGTATAAAATGCTTTAGGCACCTAGCTACATTCCATCTCCCAGCTAGAAACACTGAGAGATGATGGAAAGAACTTATTTCTTCCAAAAACGTATGTATGGGTGTGATCAATGGTCTTCCCTCTAATGGTGGACAATGTTAATGTCCCCTGTTTCCAGATTAACCTCAGTTCTCTGTACACACAGTTGATAGTAATTTTCATCTTCATTAATTTTCCAATACAAGACCTAATTGAAAGCAATAAAGAAAGCAAAGAAATTGTAAACAAGAAATACACAGCCCTTCTAGCCAGCTTCAACTCAAACAATATAGATGTATTTAACTGACTAGATTTCTTTCTTGGTCATTTCATTTCACCTGATGAACATTAATGCTGACATGTTACTCAGTATGGAGAAATAAAATCCCATGAATTTTTGGGAGGTTAGGTCCTATACTTCTACGTATTTACAAAAACATAAAACTAAAAGTAATAATCTAGCATTAAACCTACATGTTCCATTCACTGAGTTTTTAAGTGCTAGCATAAAACATTATGGAATATTTAAACATCCAAGGTATTAAAATATCTTTAAGCTGCCCCATGATGTCCAACAGCTTTGTGAAATAATCTCTGACCATGAAGTGTTCAGTATTAGAGGGTACTTAGGCTCCAGTTCTCATCATTTTCTCTGATATTATCATGCCACTTTAAACTATTTCTCTCCCAGTTTCTATCCTTAAGGGAGCTTTAAGTTGCAGGAGGTACTAGCTATTCACTTAATCATCAAGGCAGCAGTATTTGCTTATATATTACATGTGATCCTCCTGCAGATGGTTATTTAATTTTCTTTTATTCATATCTCACTAACCAATCAAAAGCTTAACTGTGAAAAAAATATAACTGTGCAATGAGCTTTGAACGAAATGTCTCACTAAGATCTGAATCACTAGGTGTACTGTGATTTCATAAAGGCCATTGCAGTGGCAGAGACAGGCCTCCAACTCTATGAATGCAAAGAAAGCATCAAGTATTAGTGGAGAATGGGAACTGAAGTGACCATATTTAAAAGCAAGGACAGAAATTACCTGGGCAAGTGTAAGCCTATTAGTCTGACCTCTTCTGTTTGCTACAGCTTTGAAAGCTTTGAAGAAAAAGATAAATTAAAGACAGGGAAGTAAATAAAACATAGGATAAAATGAAGCATTGTCACCAAATGTAGATTGTGCCAGACTAACTTGACAGCTCTTTTTGATAATTCATTTTCCTGACAAAGAAATGAGGTAGATATAATTTGTCTGGTTCTAGATAAAGCATTTTCTACAGTGTCACTACAGAACTTCTACATTAAGCTGAAGATGCTGTGGATTACAAGAATTGAAAGGTGAATCCAGGTGCAGTAACAGCATGTAATAGTTAAAGGAAATATCAGGGATTAATAGCATTTCTGCTACAAGTTGGGAACTCATCATCTGAAACAACATAGGTGAAAACAATTTGTTTCTTTAAGCGGATCACCAAGAGCACATCAGTATCCATATGACACAAGATGGCTGTGAAAAAGGCAAATCCTATAAGTTATTAAATCATACATTTCTAATAAACACACAGAAAGACAACTATGAAGTTTCTTACACTATCATTCAAAATAATCTATACAATTCTGGCCAGTCATCTTTTTGAAAGTGAAACTGAACCCACAAAAAATATGGGGACAGTCTCTTCCAGTCAGAGGAATAAAGTCTCTACCACAGGAGGAGTTTTAAAGAGCTTGGTTGTGAAGTAAAAGAAAGGTTGAAGGGAAACAGAGAAATCAAAAGGAAATAAACACAGTGTGGGCAAAAAAACATATCCATAAGAAATGCATTAGATGATATCTTGCCAGCAGGCAGGATCAGGACACTTAGCTCAGTGATTCCAGAATCTTGTCTCTATATCAATACCATGATTCCTTTCTTGTACTCTAGTACAAGAACACAAGAATTCGTTTTTTTCATGTAGGAAACTATAAGCAAGTTCTTTGCAAATTCATTAGTGAAGTGATTTCTTCTATGTCATTTCATTCTCCTCAGAAAAACTCCTAAAGTAACAGCATTTCACAGTAAAAAAAAAAAAAACTGTGAGTGTTCTCACTAATTACCTGAACCCACATTGTGCTCCATTCAAAAACTAACCATACTGATGAACATTTAATTAAGATGAATATTCCTTCTTATTGTTTTAAGGCATAATTGCCATCCCTGTGTCATAAAATTTAAGGTGACCCAAAAAGTCACAGTACTATACAGGTGGATTATTCAGTACCAAAACTGCTTTTCTACTAACTTCAGTGAGTTAAAGTCAAACTGTTGAACATGAGTGAGTATTCCATAATTAAGGCAGCCTCACTTTATTTAGAACTCACTCTCTTTTCTATCACTTATGTTTTAAATTTAAAATCTTCATATTGTCATCTTGTTTATAACAATGACAACATGGAAATGTAAAACTGGCAAGTATACCAGTTGTTGAGATATGAAGTCTTGTTTGCCACAAGAGCAGAAACAAAGAAAATGTAGAAAATACATAGAAAATGTAGAGATGTAGAACCTAAAAATTATGTACTTTCAAGTGCAAGTATTTTTAGATAGCAGAAAAAATATACTATATACATTAGAAGTATTTTGAAAGTGTGGATACAGGAATTTAAAAATCTCTGTTGTTATTAGATCTATTTAAAGTGACTACTATTTTAAACATAATGCATATCAATCAATAGTGGAGGACTAATTCTGGGTTTCTTACGTGGATATGAGTGTGGATGAAGGCCATCATTATATTACACAATCTGGTCAGACCTGAAATTTGTATGTTCAGATTCTATTGCATGAATATCCAACTGAAAGTTAATTTTTTTTTTCCAAAGAATTCTTCTGGCAAATAACACTATGACAGACCTCTGCAGATGAACATGGAATCAGGACTCAGACTAAGTTCTCCCCTGCTATTTTCATGACAATTATATCTGTCAATAGGCATAATAGCACTTCTGACAAATAATAGTAGGTCTGAGCCTAATCTATGTTTTATACCTGACTCCTACACATTTTGGGCCACACTTGAAATTAAGGGTTCAAGTGTAAATAAAAATGACAGGTTGTTCAAATCACAGAAAAATATGAAGCTTGCTTGTGCAATGACCAAAATAGCTCTAACAGCTGACATAACACACTAAGAAGACAGGAGAGTTGTCAGCTGGGAGTAAACCTAGTTCAAATGCAGTTGGAACACATTCCTGCACTCTTTTAATGTCAAGTCCTAACACATGCTTGTTTGTCACACCCACCACAGGCACCACCTCCAGAGAAAAAAAGTGAGATCAAAATTAGACCAGACTCTTCCAAAATATGGCTCTGGTACCTAATGCAAATCTCTGTTGCTGAGGATAGGCATAGAAAAAGACTTTTTTTTCACTCTGAGAGATGCTAAAGGAAGGCATCCAGGTTGCACAAACAACCTTCAGTTACCAGCTGGGAAGTAGAACATAAAGTCCAGCAGGTAATCCAGATACAGTGTCTTGTACTCAGCAGAGGTATGCCCATAGAAGAAAATAGGAATTTTCTACTCGTAGAAACGAAAAATGTTTTTTTTCTCTGCACGGGGCTTTATCAAATATTAGTGGGGTTTTAGCCCTGGCACTTTATTTAATCTGTTGCATAGACTAAAATAACTAATGCTATCTTTAGAATCATCCAATATGCTAGACAATTTTGACTCTCAGTATCTACTTCCTTGTCAGTATTCTAAAACAGTAAGATATTATTAATACCAGGTCACACTGAAAACAGAAAATTCAGGGTATTCTTTTGATGACTTGCTAGGAATGCATTCAAGGTAGGTCATTGCTTAATGATAGCTGAATCTAGCACCCAGTTTTCCTTGAAAAATCAAATCAATTTCCCACCCCCTTTTCAAATATCCCCTTTTGAAGGGTAACAGCAGCTATGTAAGAGTCATATAGAGCTTCAACCCTGATTTTCATCCAAGTGAGTCTACCTCAAGAAATAATGCATTCTGGCATATACATCCTGCATACAGGCATGTACTATGCCTGACTTGCAATGGCATTTTAATATGGCCAGGAGCTCATTAAATAACCAGTCATAACTAGCACTTCTTAAAAGTTCTATACTCAGCTTCCTGCTGCCTGATATGTAGTTTGAGATTTGTAGGTAGAGTACAACAGGAGAATGAATGACAAAACAAATCAATAAATAGTGTTTTGCTCCTCTAGATCCTTGGACTCTTACAAGGTGCACTTACGTCAGCATTTCAGTTTGGAGCTGGACTTCAATTTTCAAACAAATTTTCAAATTTTCTTCATTTCATGTGGTCTGCATCACATCATGGAATGATTCTGGAATGATTCACAGCAAATTAATCCCTTTTAGATAAAAATTAAGCAAAAGATGAGCCCAAGAGTGCACCTTATGCATTCCTACAATTTAGGGGTGTTCCATTCAGGACACAAGGGCTAGTCAAAAACAACCTCCTCCACTAAATTAATGTAATGTGGACATCATGCCTTCAGCAACAACAGTTTGGGTCTGCAAAATCACTTCTGTAGGGATAAATTGTTTGGTAATGTAGATGCAACCCTATAATCTCATGAGGAAGGAGATAATTATTATAATTATTTTATACTTGTATGAGATGCCCTTTTGGTTGTGATTAATCTGAAAAGCCTTTTCAGATCCTCAGAAAACCTCAATGGCATGTTGAAAGGGACCTGTCACTCAGGAGGCCCTCAAACAAGTTCTGATCTGCATTTTAGGGCCATTATTCCTACTGTGACACTGTAGCAAAGGGAAAAGACAGCTTGTGTACCAAAGTCAGGGAACAGTTACCTGCAGTACATCCCTTTAATTTAGAGCATAGGAGACAGAATAAATTACTTCAAATTACCCACTGAATTGTTCCCTTTTGTGAAACAGCAAAACCCTTATCTTTTAATGCAATTAAGGACAAGAGCCTTTCTGTCTTTTTTTTCACAGGGAGCATTACCTAACCTACAAGCAACTCTACTGTTAAGAAACACACAACTCATTGTAAACTCTCAAACTGGCTCCATGCCTGCCATTTTCAGCCATCAGAATATTGACAGTTTTTCCCTGAGTCTGGTAGCCAAGCTACCAATAGCAACACTTCTAAAATGAGTGAGTTGATCCTTTCAGGTGAATAACATACAGAAAATGACATGCTAAAATGGAAAGCCTAAGAAATTACTGACTGGCAGTGGGACAGACACTGGCCAGCAACAACTTGCCCTGCTCACTACCTACATCTTCCAGCCCAGAGGGAAGGCACTGACTTAATGTTGCCCTGGCAGACAGGACTTGAGGAAAGGACCAAGCCTAAGAACACTTCAGTTGACTTTATCGATAAAATATTAAGGTCATTATTCATAACTAGATCAAAATCCTTTTGTTCCAGCCTAGCAATGTGAAATGTCCTTGAATCAGAAGTTCATAAGAGCGAACTAAATTTTAATGAAGATTATTTTTCTTCCTAATACAGACTTGGCCCAGAAAATACTCAGTTGTTACCATATTTACAACAGGTTTAAATGTTTCTAACAAATTCTGCATTTGCATTCTTGTGCATGCTTATTGGAACAACAAAAAATTATTTACTTTTATTTGCATATCATTATTAAAGAGAGCTCTGTCATTATATTTTCATAACAATTACATTAGCAGAACCAGTGTTAGAGACAAGGATATGCAGAATTTCATGCAACTTGTTTCTAAACAAGAGGTTACAGACAGTGTTCGTAGTATTCATGATTAAAAAGAGGGTTGGTTTTTTCCTTTTCAATCTTCATTTTATAATAATTAAGTGGAACTGTATAGGAACTCAACCAAGTAATGTCTAATTTGATGACAGTAATAATTTAAATTTGGTAACATACAAGAGCAGTACAGTCATCCAGGATTCTTTTAGTGCTGTCTTAGAAAGGCATTTTATGTGAAAGCAAAAAAAAAAGAAAGCATTGCTCTCCAAATGTGCAAGACCTGAAAAGGGTCTTTAGGTAAGAAATAGAATTAGCTAGTACAACATAGGAATGACCATAAATGAAAGACATCAGAAAATTACCAAAACTTCTAAAGACAAATAGTGAGATAGAAAGGTTTAGAATGCTGTTTCAATGAAATGATGACTGAATTTTAATAAGGGAATGTTATATTTTGCAAGAGCACGGATATAATACCATTCATATATTACTCACTAAGAAAAAAATGGTATAATAATATTTCCATATCATTTCAGTCACAAATATAGCTATTTCAGTGCCATCACCATTAAAGGAAATTATTATGAGTTTGCCAGATTAGCAGGAGACTCTATGTATGATACTGAGATCAGCAGTTCATAATATATTCTTTTAATTTTGGAAAATCACCACAGTTTTCAAAATTTAAAGAGAAACAAAATGCAATCTAAGCCAAAGTGTGTTTCCTTCTGCATCAGTTAATTTTATTTCATTTTAACAGCTATCTGCCTTGCTCTTCCCAAAATCCTTGCCAGTTAAAGGTGAAAGCTCTTCTTACAGCACTGATTCAAGAAAGGATGTTCTCTGGTTTTACGTTGCTCCTTGCATAATTTGCAGTTGCAGCTGCTAACAATGGGCCTCCACTTCAGCTGCACAGTGAAGGAAGAACAGTTTCCTCAGTGTTTCTCTGCAGTCTTTGATATTTAGTGTTTCCCTGAAAGCTCCCGAAGTCCAATAATTAGATAAGAACTTCAGTTGTAATTATCCTTTGCAGTTTCACAGAAAATGGGGTTTCTAAAGCCAATTAAACAAAAGGATCCATTTGCATGTATTAAAGCCTTAAGAACTTGAAAAAGATGAACCTAAATTTCCAGACAATGAGATTTAGCAAGTACTGCAAAATTTTTGGGTTGGAAATAATCAGTGGAGCCACATATTTATTTTATGCTTCTTTTTCCAAATTATCTACAGATGCTGTATGGAAATTTATTCTGGATAGCTATATTAAGTTTAATAATTTCACTTATATCACCATTGTTCATGTTTAATTAATATAAATGCTGAATGAGGAATATAAACAATTTGCATAAAATAAGTCACAAATTCTGGAAAGGGGAATTTTCCCACAATTTCCTTATGTAAGCTTTGAAATTTCAGAGAAAAATGAAATTGAAATTTCAAGGTCAAGGTGTGTTACTGGTTTAAAAAATGCTACCTAATTGATGAAAATTACTTACCCCAGAAATGCATATATTTAACAAAAAGATATTCAGGTAAAAGCAAGTAAAAGTCTATTAATTAAGACTGATCCTTCTGTTTCTTTTAATAGGCAATAGTATGAGCACCTTCCTCTTTTACTGGTATCACAGTAATGCATGTTTGTTTTTCACTGTCTAACCCAAACGCTGCTAAATCTCCTGAGAATGGCAGAAATGAGGATAAATACACATCTCAGAAATAAATCTGGAAACAAGAAGAGCCATGAATGTGTAAAAATATTGTCTTCAGGTATTTCCAGTGGCTGGCTTGCTCCTGTATGTCCAGTCTAATATATTTTATTTGATGGTGGCAATTCATGTTTCATCAACAGAAAAAGGAGGACTAAAATCCAGTTGAAAGAAGGTGTCTAGAGGACACTTTTCTGCACACTGAGAGAAGTGTCCTTTTCCAATCCTGTGTTTCCATTGTGTTTCACCTAAGATAGCAGAGGGCTGATGAACCTAAACTGTATGCCATGACCTCAAAGTTTAGCAGCCATCTCAAACTATTTGTCATCTCATTAACAGCAAGATGTGCAAAGTATTTACATGAACAATGGAATGAAGTGGGAAAGCAATTCACCCAATATGTATTGTTCCCATAAATATAAACCACTATATATTTCCAGTGCACTGTCAACCAGATTAAGCTCATCAAATACCAATTCTTTGCTCAGCTGTAATGAAAATCTTTTACGTGAGGTAAAAGATAAATGGGACATTCCTCATGATGGCTGTAATTCAGAAATACTCATCTACAGGCAGTATAAGGAAAAAAAAGTTAGTCTTTGAGCCTCACCATAAGTTTTTTTCTATTGTGGCCTGTTCCTCAAAGTATGATATTTGTCAAATACTAATTAAAGATGAAAATGTTATGCTTTATTATTTCTTGAGTGATGCCAGTAGGTATATATGAGGTAATAATTTGAAAAGCAGGGATGGATGAGATGAAGCCCACTCAACAGAGTCCTTTATTTATCCAGCAAGAGTGTATTAAACAGCTGCAATTTCCTCTTTTCACACAGTTGTGGCAACTGTCTCCTCCTGGTAGGAGCAGCACCAATTGCACACTTATGCCAGATACTGAAATGTGTTTGCCTGAGAGCATTTTTTTCACTCCACGCAGAGTTCTCCACTCAAATTATTGTTCATAGAATACTCCAGGGCACTGCTTCTGGAAACTGAACACCCAAATGAGATTTAGGAAGAAGTCTATTCTTCAACATAATTTTCCAGAATATCTGAAGTCCTGACATACCCTTAAAAGGTGTTTTGTGTTTGTTAGCTTTCTTTATTACTGGAAAGAGCAGAAATGACATTTAACCCAGAAAAAAGCTGTGATTTCATTATTTCAAAAACTGGGTCAGTAGTCTACTGTGTTCTTGTGCTGGCCCTAATCTCTCCAACGTCAGAGAACTGCTAAAATTTCTGCATTTTTCGCTGTCTGCTAAAAATAATTTTAAAAAATCTAAACACAAAAACCAAAAAAAAAATCTGAATAGAAGAGCCCATAATATATAGACTTATATGCTTTACAGCTTTTTAAACCCTTTAAATAAGAACTTTGCTTTTCTAATCAGAATTTAACTCTTGTTGCTTTAAAATTCATCACTAAAAGTGTATTCCAATTGAGAGTGTTTGATGAGTATCAAGAGGTTTGATTAACTTGCTAGCCAGATGGCGATTCTTGGTCTGAGGTTTGGTGTTACTTAGCTGGATTTCAGCTTGTCCTTAATAGGTATGGCAAATATTGTATCCTGCCCTACTATATTTTAGCATATTTAATTGCCAAGTTCACAAGAAACCAACCCACTGCTTTTCCCAAACAGATGGTGGAAGTTGATTTTAAAACTGTAGTGAGACTTGTTTTCCAAAATGCTTGCATAGCTTTATGAAGTCTAATTGCTGTTTGGTATGCACATGGAATATCAGCTCATGAGCGTGTACACCGTTAGAGGCCAAGTATGCAAGGTGTTGAGCTCTCTAGCCTGGAACTCTGCACTGGGAAAAGTTTTTGTTTTTACAACTCAGCACATGTTCCAGTTTCTGTGCAACTGAGGTTACACCTTCAGTTCCTGGGAGACACACGATCTTAATAAACACTGGTGTCCATTTTGGACATTATTTACCTTTTCCTTACATATCTACTCTTTTATTAGTTTTTTATGTGAACAATTTACAGCTGTACAAGACTCTTCTTGGCAAATGAAAAACAACAGTAGGCAACATAAGTCAGAAATGTAGGTCCTAATAGAAGCCTTTAAAGTTCAAATCTGGATCTGAACCCAAGTCCCATGCCTCACCAGTCATTAATAGCTGTAATATTTGAGAATAACTTGTGTGCAAATATGGAAAAAAATGAAACTAAAAAGCAGAAAAACCAACTCCTGACATCCCCCACACAGCACAGGAATACAGCTGGGGACATGAGTTGGAGTAGCCTGTCTGCCCCAGCGCGACCTCAGAGCTCTGTCCCGCAGCAAGGGGTGCTCCTGTCCCCCACCCTGTCACGGCAGCCCTCGGCCACAGCTACAGCAGCAGCCACAGCCCAAGAACTGCACTCTGCTGGAAAACAATTGCCAGAAGCAAGGAGCACTGCCAACAGCCTGCTAAACCTCCCCTTACCTCAAAGGACCTGGCCAATATATTTTATGAGAGAAAGTATTAAACACAAGTGTTTCACATAAGCACAATCCTATTCACACTGAAGCCACATATAAATGCCCACAGCTTTCACACCATGCTCAGCACAGTACTAACTCCAGCAGCAGATGTCCAGAAAAATAAACAAGAGTTACAACAAATAGTGTCCAGCTAACACGAAATCCTACCAACAACTGAACCATCAAATTAGCAGGTCACTGATATTAATTGGGATCTTTGAATACTGCAACATATTATTCATTTGTACAGTGAAAGTCTGATTCCTTACATTGTTATACAAAGACTAGGATAGAATAAATATAATGGATTAATGAATAATATGAGAGAATGAATAGTATGCATTATGCTGTGGGAAGATAATGATGTGGCATTAAATAGATCAGCTATTATGCTTCCTAGATTTCAATAATGTAGTTAAGGAAGAGCAAATAGGGCAAAAAGAAGGAGTGAAAGAAATGTAATGTTGTTATTAAAAATGTATGCCTAAGGACCTTATGTGTATACTCCCTCACAATTTAATCTGATTAACAAAATGTAATAATTTTCAGCTCAGTACTACTTATGGGGAAAAAAACAAGTTTTCATCTTATATAAGATTTTGTATAAAATACTTCTCAGCTCAAGATACCTAACAAGTTAGCTATTAGAGAGCCTGCATAATTTTATGACACAAAGTAGGGCTTATCACACATTTCACATCTAGACTGTAATGTAAAAAATTGTATCCAGTCATTGCTGGGTTTGACTGACTGGAACTAAACATGGTGGGAATAAAACGCACATTCTTTTCCAAATGCAAGAAGAAAGGATGTTCTCATTAAAATGATTTGCTGATATGACTTAAAACAATTTATTTAATCTTCACCTTTTTTATGTAAATATCCTTCAACTGAGAATTTAAAAAGTATAATTTAAATAGATTTTGTAAGTATAATGAGATGCTCTGTCAGATGGGAAGACAAATTAAAAGTGCAATTCACACTGTTATAGCAGCACTGCCACCATGGAGCTACTAATCTTTTGCACAATGCTCACAGTAGAATGTACTCCAGTCTCTGTGGGGCACGTGATTATAGACTCGCAGGGAGACTGGGATTTAAAATATTCATCAGTGTGGATTTCCTTTGCAGAAAAATTAGTGTGCCACATAAACAGCAAAACTGTTAATTCTTGGCCTTTTGCAAATTAACTGCCTGGTAACAGCATCTGCTATTACGGGCTAGTTTCCCTTGCAGTTACAATTGCAATATTCTTTCAAACTGAAAGCTGTGTACAAAATAATGTAGAATATCCTCACAGCCAATTACATGTCCAGAATGCATTAGGTCCTGTAAGGGCAAACAGCCGTGCATAAGCCTGTCAAAGACCTGATGAATGGCAGAATATGGCCACAACCTCTACGGCCAGAGAACAATTCCATCATAGCTACGGCATGCTTTTACATATGAACATCCAGAGGGAATAGGATATCAAAATAATTTGCCTTAAAACAACTTTAAAAAGACTTAAAAAAACTGCCTTGCAGTCTTCAAGACTGACAGGTATGGATTTCCACTGAAGTGATATGTACTTTCATCCACCTATTAACCAGAGAACAGTATAAGCTCATTATCTACAAAGTCAAATTTCATCGACATCTAGTATTTATTAAACTTCCACACAAGTGGGAAGTTTGAACTTATAGGGACACTAAAACTTATTAAACTTCCACACAAGTGGTACCTGCTCCATTTGTGCAGCAGAAGCTGGCAACATTTATGACGTGTCAGCATTTCAGAGGACCAATACCAGAAGTTGGTTTCTTCTACATTTGAGGGAACTGTCATGAAACTTTCAACCTATGAGAGAGATTTAAATAACCTATTCCTAGCAGCTTCACTGAAGGTATTCATTGGGCACAAAGATAAGCAGATGCCTAAAGTCTGGCCATTAAAAAAAAAAAGGCAGAACAAATTAGTGAAAGAAATGTCTTGGCTCCCTTCTTCGTGCCTAGAGTGGTACTTTAGACTTGTGGCTCAAAAATTATAACTGACAAGAAATTATAAAAAATGAAAGGTTTCACAGAAAAACACTTTTGACAGTTACTTCAAAAAAAGCAAATATCCTTGATTTTAATACGTAATTTAATTCACTGCTTCTGCCTTAGGAATGAAACAGTCAAAAGTAAGAAAGGAAAGTATGAAACTCAGTGAAATCTGGGTGAAATGCCAACATTAAAATTAGAGGAAAGAAATAATCAAAGACACTACCTAAATAATTAAGTGTGAAGAAATGCATACATGTTGATACTGGGCCAAAACACACCATTTCCAGTTCAAAATGTGAAATGTTTACCTTTGAAGCCTGAAAAGTAAACAAAAATATAACTTCTGCCTAGACTTCAGTTACACAGAAATCAAAGCTGTCCATAATGAGAAACAACATGGAAATTTGTCCATTATGTCAGATTTCAGTTTACAGTTCTGAGAACTCATATGACAATATTTTGGTTCTACAGGACAAATTGCATTCTCATTTTAGTATAGTTCTTTAGGTACCGCAGTAACCCCGCAGTGGAACTTTAATGGATGTGAATGCCAGTCCTGTGTCTGGCCAGTAAATCCAAACCTTTCAGTTAGTCTTGACCATTCTCTCCCAGAAGGCCAAAACCACTACATACAAAAAATTTTGGGAACACAATGCAGTATCCCCAGAAATGCAGTTGTATCTAGTCAGCCTCCTCTCGGGCCACCTGGAGGACACTCAGAGAATATGCAGACCAGCTAGGACTCTTGTCTTTTTCTCATGGCTACCAATGGGGGCAACCTGGCACATAATACTATATTTCCCACAATAATGATCCCAATACAAATGCTTACAGCTCAAGGGGATCTGTCTACAGGAGCTGAAAATATCATTTGGGACACAAATCAGATGCTTCTAGAGGAAGACTTTGCTGACTTACACATTGCTTTTCTTAAATGATGACTTTTTAATTTTTGCAGGATAATGAAGAAGGATGAATTTTTCTCTATAAGAACATAGTTTATCTTAATCCCTAAACTAGTAAATGTTGCTGATTCTTCTGTGATAAAATCCATGAGGAGTAAATTGCCACCACCTAGTTCTAGAGACTGAGATACTCCACCTAGAAATATACGCCTGAACCTAATCCAAGAGGAAAAATGCACTGCAATAGTCTTCCCAGTTTTTAGTGCAGATAACACTATAATTTGAAAATACATCAGGTTTCATTATCTAGAAGAGGTTTATTTGTTACTATGAACAATTCTGTTTTTTTCAAGAACAGTATTCAAGTAATTCACCTTCTCTCTCACTCTGTGACAGAAGCAAAGCAAAATAGCACCCACGTGAAAATCAGTCCTGGTTCCTAGTTATTTTATGCCATTTGTAGCACTGACAGATGCAGATGTAGATTTTATTTCAGTTAGGTTTCAGATATTAAGCATGTTTTTTCACCAATGTGTATGAATTGAAAAATTGATTCTGAAATTATTGTTAGGAAAACACAATTCACAGAATCATGGAACAGTTTGGGTCAGAAGGGACCTTCAAGACCATCTAGTTTCAGCCCTCTGCCCTCAGCAGAGACACTTTCCATACATCAGTTTGCTCCAAGCCCCATCCAACCTGACCTTGAACTTATAGGGGCACTAAAAGCACTTCTCTGTACAACCTATTCCATAGTCTCATCACCTTCACAGTAAAGAATTCCTTCCTAATATCTAATCTAAACCTATTCTCTATCAGTTTAAAGCCATTCCCCCATGTTCTATCACTATATGCCCTCATAAAAAAAGTGCATGCAGTGACAGGACAAAAGAGGTAATTCTAAATAATATTCAGGGAAGTCTTTCTCACATAATCTTCGTTACAAAATTTCTATTTAAATTATTCTAACTATGTGCACATAGATACAGGCAGCATATTGGACTTCTAAGGAACAGAACACCACATAGTGGTGATGACCTGAAGCATTTCTTCAGCAAGTTTAGATATCCTTCCAGGAGAGCTCCAGAATGCCAATGCTTTGGACACATGTAAGGATAAAATAACTAAATCTTTTTATTTAAATACAATTTGTTTTAAACATATTCTTTAATTTTTAAATGCCATTTATTTCCAAATATGTATTTCAGTCCTCATTCCTCTAATTAAAAAGTAACATAGTGAAAACCTAGGACTGCTGAAGGAGCATCAGGAAAAGATCATTACCTTTCCTATTGTCTTACTCATATATCTGAAACTAAAAATCCCAGTACTTGTGATAGACCTGTACATTGTAGGCAATGGAGCAGCCAGCCTAAATACAGCTCCATGCCACTGCAGCTGGATTGTTTCTGTTACTCCAGTTAGTTAGTCTACCAGGAGATTAAGTACTTCAGCATTGCACAAAGAAGACTGAAGGCCAAGTCCCTTGGTAACTTTGAAGAATGTCCAAGCACAGAGGAAATTCTTTGCAGATAAAGTACAGCCTATAAACTTTCCAATTTTTCTATTCCATTCCTTTCCTCAAAGGGAGAAGAGGGCTGAGCCCAGATAATAACATTGTCCTTTCAGCATAATTACCCAGCTTTGTCACTGCTTCACACATAATTAAGTATTAATATTACCCTATAAGTAAACAATACGTACATAATATCTCTGCACTGGGCAAGAAAGCATTGCCTTGTACACATGCTGTTCACTGGAGTAAAATTGCAAATTGCATGCTGAATCAGGAGCCATACTATACTGTCAGATATTTTTTATTAAAATGAATTTGTTCGCTCTTCAGTACAATGAACCATTAAAAAATAATTTTCACAATGCTAGAAGTATTCATTATTACAGGGATTCCTATACAGTGAACAGTGTGTCTAAATACATGAATCATCACATAAAAGAAGATACTGGACACAAGACTGTTGTTAGGAAACATCATTACATGTGTGTCCATACCGAAAACTGCCTGTGATGGCTTAACCCCAGCCAGCAGCTCAGCACCACCCAGCTCACCGTCTCCCTCCAGAAGGATGGATAAGAGAATCAGGTGGCTAAAAGGGAGAAAACTCATGGGCTGAGATAAAAGAAGTTTAATAGATAAAGGAAAAGCCATGCGCTCAAGCAAATCAAAACAAGGAATTAATTCCAGTACTTCTCTTGGTCAGGCAGGTGTTCAGCCATCTTCAGGCAAGCAGAGCTCCATCACATAATGGTGACTTGGGAAGACAAATGCCTTCACTCTGAATGTCTCCCCTCGTTCCTTCTTTCCCCCAGCTTTTATTCTTGAACACAACACTGGTCTGCATTATCCTTTGGTCAGTTGGGGTCAGCTGTCTGTGCCCCTTCCCAGCTTCCTGTGCATCCCCAGCCACCTCACTGACAGAGCAGCAGGAGAGCCCCAAAGCCTTGATGCTGTGACAGTGCTGTTCAACAGTACCTGAAACATCTCTGTTTTCAGCACAAAGAAAAAAACATTTCCAAGGAGCAGGGGCGCTGTATTAGATGTTCTTTGCCCAAGTGCTGATGACTGCATGGGGAAGGACGCAAAAGGCTGTTTAGAATGAAGCTTCCATGTCCATTTGTGAACTTTGAGACAAGTCAACTTTAGCACTGCTCGGTCTGAGCTCTGTCCTATATTTAAAAATCACCAACCCAGGACAGAGTTCAAACAGCATGACTCCTCATACAGCAGCCAGCAGTGCATGGACTCATAGGCCTTATGCTGTACAAAGACCATGGAAATAACTATGAATGCCTTATTTTCTATAATTTGGTTTCATCACTTTCAGAAACTCTCTTTGTGTTTGCCTTTCAAAATATCCTACAGTGGTAAATTTTAGAATTTACTTTTCAGTTGTAGGAAAAAGCACTTCCATTTTTTTGTCTTAAACAGCTTGAGATGCTGTTTCTTAGTTATAGTGTAACCAGAAAGAATGATCATTCTGATTTTATACATTTTTTCACATTTCATTGCAGCTGTCTGTTTTTCAAAGGAAAGAGTCCTAGTTTACATTGTCTTTTCTAATAGCACAGGTGGTCCATGCCTCTGGTTCATATCTGGTTAAATTCCCTGTACCCTTCCTAGTTCTTCTACACCTTTCTGTGATAGAATGAGTTAATCTTGCATGTAGTATTCAAAAAGACTCTGCAGCATGTAATTGTATTAGTTTAATGAATTTCTGGTGTTTGTTCTCAAAGCTTTACCTTTACATTTTCAACAACCATTTCTCTTTTTCAGTCTTTACCATTGAGGTGACATTCTGTATGAAATATCTGCCATGATTCTAATATTGGTAAATGATAATAACAATGGAAATTTTGAGGTCATTAGTCTGTATGTGTAGTTAAAACCATTTCCTCTGCATGCATCACTTGGTATTTACTGACATTGAGCTTCATTTGCCATTTTATTACCCAGTAACCCAGTATTGTACCATCAGAATCTCATCACAGACTGTTTTAAATACTAGGCATTACTTTGTTTTGTCTGCAAACTTTGTTGCTATAATGCTCATCTCATTTTCTTAATAATTTATGAGTCTGTGATATTCAAATTTATGGACATGTTGAACAGCCCAGGCTCAGCACAGACTTCTGCAGGATTTTTTTGTAACTACACTCCATTATAAGAAGAAACCACTGATTTCTATCTAGAAATCTTTTAATAAGGCAGAAATATGGGTTTTTTTAATGGGAATTTTTTATCTCTTTCACAGTTCTAATTAGATTATATCATCTGCATCATCTTTAGCCAATGTTTACTGACACATTCAAAAAACTCTAGATTTTTGATTCATTACATCCCTCTAGTTTCCAAGCCATATTAGTGCTTACTGTATCTATCTATCTATGCATCCACCAATTTTGCTCTTTATAAAAATAATGTCTATCAAATTGTTTAATGCAAGCTTCAAATTTACTGGTATCTATTCTCATCCTGAGAATCCCCATTTTAAACACTAGTATCATATTTTCCACCTCCTACTCATTCAAAATTATAGGTTGTTTATTACTATTAGCAGGCCACCAGCTTTATATTTGAATTCCTTAGAACATTTGGATGAAAACTATCAGATAATGGTGAACTGTTACTTTTATTGACCTGTTAAAAAATTCTTGTATTGACACTTTAATTTGAGAAATTTCCTCAGATATATCATCCATAAACAATGACTCTGAAGAAGGTATTTTCCTAGCCTTCTCTACATAATACATAAATGCACACAACTAATCAGATTTTCTGCAAAATGGCCTTATTACACTCAATGGCTTTGATTATCTCCCTATTTTCAGCATTTGCTTGCAAATTTCGCATTTCTGGCAGGGGGTGGGGGGCAGGGGTGAGGGGAGGTGTCTGGTAATTGTAGGNTGAACTGACAAGTTTACATTTATTTCCTCATTTGAATGCTAATATTTGAGTTCTAACAGTTTCTCTCTGATTCTTATTTAACATGCTTTCAGTATTTTGAAATTACTTTACAATTAGCCCTTAAGTTTATAGTTTATATAAATGTATCAAATTTACCTGCAAGCATTTTTATCCATGTTGCTGCTTCCTTCAATTAGTTTCTTTATGCTTCATCTTTCTCACAATCCACTTTTTTAGTGTTAAAAGGTACACCGGAGATTTTTAGATTTCTTTTGTACAACATATTTGGAGGCAATGGAAATATCTAAACATGGTTGTGTTTTCTGGTCTAGTTTCTGGTTAGTCATCTGGGGAATCTTCATTTACTATCTCTTTCAGTAAAAGAATTACAGGTATCTATGTGAAATTGTAAAATAGGAATTTGACAACAAGCAATGGAAAGGACACTTTTCATCCAATATTTCTTCAGACTGTGGAATTCATTGTCAGATTTAGGGTAGGTGTTCAATAAGACAGTACAATAAACATTTCCCTACTGAGGCATGCCATGGCAACCTCCATAAAATTCTGTGATTTATTTTAGCAGATACCATATATGACTTAATACCCCACCAATCTCCATTGTGTCTTACCGTGTCATTTCTATTTACTTTTCACTCTACCAATGCATGTCTCCCTCATTATCTTCTCTCCATATTACTCCAGAGATCCCCTTAATAGCAATAAAATTTAAAGCTAGCCATTTTCATTGAAGTCTAAATTTGGAGTTTAGACTTGAAATGCTGAGATGGAGCTGGACATGGAAGACATACACAGGGAGTTAGATGGAATACCGCTGTATTGATGTTAATCAACTTAAGTGCAGGATTACTTAACAGTTACTCCAAAAGCTAGAAACAAACATTAACTAGGAAAATGCTTACTTCCTGTGTTAGATGCTTAGAATGTTATCAAGGTGCTACCAGTCCATTTCCAAATCAACTCTCCATAATGAAATCATCATTTTCTTCAATACCCACCCAAAAGACTATTTACTACCTGTCTTAACATTTCAGATTCTCAAAGCAGTGATACTAATTTTTTTCTTCTTGTTTGAAATGAGCTGAAGTAAACCTTAACAATAGATAAATTGTTTCTAAAATGCAAGAAATCTGTTTAATGATAGATGTTTAAAGAAATCTTTTTAGTAATCTGCTAAACACAGGTTAATATTAGTTTCTATTACTTATCTTCAGGATGTTCCATGCTGATTTGACTTTGATTCAGTGTAATTTTTATATGAGTATGCTGGCACAATATGAACATGGATGCCACAGTACTGAAGAATTTATATTAAGAGATTTAGCTGAACTTTCTATGACCATTATTCTTCTAGAGTTTTTCAAAATTGTTTAGTTTGGTACTAGCCAGATAATTCTTGTGCTTTTATATTTACCACATCAAAACTGCCAAGCAGATATCAAACATGGATGATCTGTGAATGTTATACTTTGTGCTTTTACTTTTCAGATGAGCAGCTGAAGAAGGCTGGAAACTGTAGTGCTACATTTCATTAACAAGATATCAATATGATTTGTAAAATGAGATTTTGCAGAGATTTGAAAATGAGAATGCAGAGATTTCTCTGTTTCAGTCACTGAAGCACCACAAAAGAAAGATAAATTGGAAGTACAACTTTATATCTCTGCTTGGTCACAGCCTTTATAATCCTAATCAATAAACAAACTGAGCTCAGTCAGCTTGCTCCCTTGCACTCTTCATGATGAGGCAAATATCTAACTTCAGCAATTCCTACAAGACACTTCCTTCACTGTAAATTCAGGAGTTTTAGCAATAGAAATTATTCTGTAGTGCTCGAACAAGTACCTATGACATGTGACAGCACCTTGCTGTTAGCTGAAAGCCTTCAGCCCTGTACGTTCATTTCTGCCTCTGAGTGTCCAACTACTAATATCAAACTTTTTAGTAGATACTTGTTGTTTAAGTTGCAACTCTCGTCACATTTTTTTCTCTTCCTGTTCTAAGGCAGTACATTTTCATAGGTTTCTAAGGCAATAAAGTATTTTAATTTTTGCTTTTGGTTTAAATCTTAATTTAAAGAATAAAAATCTAGTAAAACTTTCATAAAATCTGTTAAAAGTGCCATAAAACATCCCCAGGAAAGAAAATAAAATCCCATGTAAAATAATTTTAATTTAAAATTATTTAAATGTATGTGAAATCTCCCTTGATTATTTTCATTTAATATTCATTATTAAAGTAAGAAAATTATACAAAACATTCTAAAGATAAGCAGAGTTTCAAGTAGGAAGATGATCTCTTATCCCAAACTGTGCATCATGGCATGACCATCTTTGGTTCTTTCTAAACTCCTGTAAAGGGTAAAGAGAATTGTATGAATACAGTCAAGTGTCAACTATGCCATCTCCCGCTCTACCATTGTGCTGTAACTTAAATATTTCACTGAAAATTGAACATTTTCAAAAAACCATAGCATCCATTATATTGGAAAAGACATTTAAGATCACAGAGTCCAGCCACAGAATGGACAAATCCCAATATGCATGATGAGGAGTGAATTATTGTATGACATTTTAAAAGTGGTAAGATCCAACAAGACTAGAGGTATATTGGTTTTAAAAGCTAAGGAGGTATAATTAGATTTTTTTAAAAAGAAAGGTAAGGCGGCGATTCTCATCTACTTGCAGATCAGTAGAGTGGAATGGCGAAAAGGACTAATGAGACACTTGCTTTCCTGAAAAAGTATTTAGGAGTTCAAATGAAAAGCAAGATTAAAAGTTTTATATTTAAATGTGTTTTCATCATACAAATTTGAATAGGTGATTTAGGGAGAAAATCCTTTAGGCTTTAAATCATCACATTGTGCATGTGCATAACAGCAGAAGAGACTTTGAATTTCCCTTTAC
Organism: Leptocoma aspasia; assembly: GCA_013399835.1. Taxonomy (NCBI): domain Eukaryota; kingdom Metazoa; phylum Chordata; class Aves; order Passeriformes; family Nectariniidae; genus Leptocoma; species Leptocoma aspasia. The sequence goes on from VXAX01001773.1 coordinate 72,719, forward strand.
GAAGAAAAAAATTTATTTTGAGTTTTTCCTTAAGAATTTTGTGGGTTTATTTTGCCCTAAAGCGTACACAAATACTTAACACAGCTTTATATCTATCAAATTACAAATTTTTTCTTCAGTTGATTTCAAGATGTAATTTTAAAAATAGTAATGGATTTTCACTGTTAATGTTGTAACCCTGCCCTGCAGACTCTATTTTATTTATGACCTTGTCTTCACTGTATTAATATTGGGAATAAAAGTGATAGTCAAGAAACTGAAAGAAAATAAAGATTCAGCTTTGTAGCACATTGCAGTCATATTGGGTGACATCAAGGAATAGCATCTAGTGATTACATAAGACAACTGTATTTATTTATGTGTATTATAAGTTTATGATGTAATCCAGGAAGCATTCATTAACTCATTCATTATTTTTTCTATAATCTGAAATAAAAATGAAATAAATTTTACTTACTTTTTTAATCATCTTATTTTTTCCAAAATAAGAATACAAAATATGTCTGACAAGATATCCCTGGAGACTGTAGTTTTGGTTAAGTATCTCATTGGCCATTTTAAATCTTGGAAAGTCTCCAAATACAATTTTTCAAGGGGCAGTAAGGCTTTCCCTGTAAACTGTTTGCTTTCAGCAAACATCAGACAGCCATAATTCTAAGAAATATTGTTCAGTAAATCCTTTCTTTGTCAAGAGACAGCACCATTTCCCTTACAGTCTCCAAAGTGTACAGTTGCCCCAAACGCAGGTAATAGCTAAATGACTCTTCCTCAATCAACTGCATAACAATAAAGCCACTCACTAAGATAGTGAAAGATCAACTGAGTTTCCCAGGACAGCAGCAGCAATAATCACACAACTTCAATAGCCACAAAGCAAAGAACTGAATTCCTTAAAAGAACAACAAAAAAAAGGAAGAAAAAAAAAAATCAGACCATTCAGCCTTCTGCTGTGATCAGCTGGACTTTGTGTTCAATGGAAAATTATTTCTTTATGTTAACAAACTCAGATGTCTAGGGAAGAAGCAAAAATAAATATTAATTTTATCAACACATTTATAATTCTGCACTCCCACCTTATCAGATCTCCAAATTCCTAAGCCAGAGGCTGATTACTAGGTTCTCTATCAGTATACATATATCCATTCCAGGAGCTTAAAGTCTATCTACCTGCACTTTAGCTGCTACCTAGAGATGGTAGCAATTCCAGACAGTGTTAGCACATACTAGTTTAAGGACACTTGTAGTGGTATCTCCCTTCATGACGAGATCCATAAATCTCAGAGTAGACTTTGTAGACTGCTAATCACTCCAGATCTAGACCATTATGGTCAATTACCAGTCTAGGCTTGCCTCCATACATTTTTGTCTTGAATAAAAGTCATATAACAGACAGTATTTCAGATATTGTTCTGTGTGCCCCTCTTCCTCATGCTGTCCATGCTCTCCAATACTCTCCTGTTGCTTCACTCACTACAAGCAGCTGCCAAAACTACTGGAAAATCTGTTCAATACTGGCAGTAGACATTGTACTTGACGCATTTGCAGATGAACAGCAAATGCATCACGCAGATAGTTTCAGAGTTGCGATAGCCATTTTTCCATGCTGAACAAATACAAGTAATGTTTGCTAGCAAAAATACATACCTGGAATAGCAAGAAGGCAATGAAAAATGTGTAATTTAGCCCCCAATTGCAGAATTCTTACAGATCCTTGCAGATTTCCAGTTTTGCTAAGCCTCTACCATAGCAGGGCATCTGTGGCAGGGTAAAGAGACTGAGAGCTATTATCTTGTTTTCAGTATACAAACTTATGTAATTATGGAAATTGCATAACCAATTATGAATAATCTATAGAATGAAAACTGTTCACCTAAAAAGCCTGTACAACATCCAGTGAATTCATTTGGGGAAATAAATTATTCTAAGTCATAAGTCATTTGCCAAATAAATTATTCACTGTGAATTGTTCACCCCCTAGTAATCAAGGGCTAATCTGATGTTCCTCCAAAGACCAAGTCAGTGGAAGGAAGGAAGCAAATAAATCTGGAAATTGTAATAACCGTCTCTCTGGCATATATAACAATGCAATTTGATATTTCCTATTTCTTTATAAAGGCTATAATAATTCATTTGACAAAGATCAAATCTAGAAAGCCGAAACACTCAAAAGAAAATAAAAAGAAGAAAGAAGAAAAAGTTTTTCTCTTGCAACAAACAGTAATATTCTGTCCAAGCAGAAACCATTCTAACCACTTTAGGCGCTTACACTTACATTGTGGTATTATAATCCTCTTTGCTCTCTCAGTTATTCACTCAGATCACTTACACAGCTTAAATTCTCTAGGCACTATATTGAACAAGTATTTTTTTCTCAAGATCTTCAGTAAAGGAATTTGATATCTCTTTGATTTAATTTCACTTTCACTTGGAAAGATAATTTAGGAGGCTGCTGCAAGATGAGCAAAAGCCAGTGTCTGAAGGTAGTTTTTTCATGCTTCTCCAAGGAGAAAGATCCCTGAGGCAACAGCACACTTGTTAAAATGATGCTGAATGATTTTCATGAAAATCTACCAGAAATAAAGTAGTGTAAATGATTTAAGTATGCATGGTTAAGTAGTGACCTTTCACTGGAGCTGAGGTTTGGATGGATTAGGAGGCTTCTTTTGGTTCTTATTTTCAGTTATTCTATACTTAATTAAGTAGAGGCTTCTACCCTACCTGCAATACCTGTATTTCTCATTTCTCATCTATCTTCACTGCTACAGTGTCCTCACCTTCTTTATATTCCTTACTTTTATATGCAATACATTTGTCTCCTGGCATATCCTCTAGCTTACTCCACTTGGTGATTCCTAACCTTCTGCATTTCTGTCCCTTCCTATATCCTTAACTACATTTATTTATCACAGGTTCATATTTTGTTTTCCTGTCTACCATCAGAGTACTTGTTATTCCCTAGAAGGCCTAGCCTGCGGTCAGATCACTTCCCACAGCATGCCAGGTCATCATCTGGCAAATCTTCTGAAGGCGGTGGGCAGAGACGTGTTATTTGTGAAGCAGTTCATTGATCCCTGATTCATGTGCCTTCACTAGTGAAAGGAACATGGGTACCCCAAGAGCTCCAGGTCACCCTTCCCTTTTCAGGTCCTTCAGATTCTCTTGCTGATACTCTGGATGCATGGTTTTCCTCACCTCTTCCATATGTATTCTCTCTGAGTCCCTACAATCTCACTGCACCACCTTGTCCTCCTGGCTCTGGCTTCCTGGGCATCAACACCAGCAGAAGGAAGAAAATAATAGTAAGGATCCTTCATTGGCACACCTCTCTGAGCAAATCACCACCAGTTGTTTCTGAAAGCAAAGGGCTCTGTCAGACATGCTCTGCTCCATGCCTTTTTCCTGAACTCCCTCCATCCATTTTTGAGCCCTTGACCCTCTAAACCTTTCTTTTTCTTTTTCTTTCCCTAGGTTGTTACCCATCATCAGTCGACTATTCGCTCCACGCTTGCTCAAGAGATAATTTAGGAACATTAACACAGGAAGGCCCAAGCAGTGTGGGAAGGCCATCTCTCCTGACTGACATTCCTCGAGCTCTACTCTTGTGTCCTCAGTGGATTCCTTAGGGCAGATACACGCGATCCCTTTCCACATTCTGTAACAGATCTCAACGGGACAGTAACTTCCTGGCACACAAAAATACTCAACCGCTTTGCTATCCCACCGAAAGGAAAACAAAGGTCAAATTCGCCAAACTTTTGCAACTTAAAAATGTCAACAGAAGATACTTAGTTTGAAATTCCCATTCCATGGCTGATATTACGATAAAACAAATATATGTTTTAAAACTATTGTTTCAATTAAGAAAAACTAAAATCTTCATTTGGAAAATGGCAAAGTGGGCTGTTTCCAAAACTTTAAAACTTTTTTTAAACTATTTTAAGCCAGGAAACTAATCAAAAATTATCTCCCACAAGCAGTTTAAGTTCAGTTCTGTCAACGTTTTCCAACTAAAATTTTTTTAATCAAAAATTACTTTGATCTACTCTATCCTGTACATTATTGATGCTGTATTTATAGTTTTTCCTAAGTAATTTTTCAGTTTGGTTGTTCTAAAAACTTTATTATTTATTATTTATTTATTATTTATTTATTAAATTATTATTATTTATTTATTAAAGCTTTATATTAAAAATTCATTACTAAACAATATAGATCGTATATTAGGTTTCTCACTGCATAATTCCACCAAGATCAGGTGATGTTCAAATAGTTCCAACATTTTCAATCCTTACCTCTTACATAGAAACTGTGAGCTCTATACTTAAAAAAATTCTGAGAAACAGTAAAAAATTAATTTTTTATTATAGTTCACATCCCAAGTTTGGTGAAAGCTTGACAGGTTAACACTGGTACTTTGGAGAACTGAGACATAAATTAAAATGTAGCTTCATAACCTCTGTTCTGAAAATCAAATCCTACAAAGTGATCAACCTCAAATACAGACAATTCAGAAAGACAGGACAATTCAATATCACATCTTCAGATTGTAAAATCTTTCAAAGAGAATCTGGACAGAATATATAAATTATGTATGTGTGAATGTGTGCTTACAAAAGCACAATAAATAACAGTGAAAATTTTTCTGACTAAGCAAGCAGCAGTTCCAACAAACCCTTTCACTGCTGAAATTTCATTTCATTAAAAATAGCATTTTTGCTTAGATAAGGGAATATGATTGTTGATTTACATAATGAATCCTAGGTATTCTCACATTAAGAACAGACTAGTTCATCTTTAATTGAAGGGAGAGATTAAAAATTCACCAACATAGATATTTACAAAATTATGCAACCTTTCATATAAATAAAATTTACTTAAATTCAGTAAAGAATGGTAAGTATGCAGAGCCACTTGCACTTCATTTGATGTGTATTGACAAAACATTTTTCAAATTAAGTTAATTTCAAACAGTATGAAAGCAATCTGAAGGAAATACAGCTGCAGTACATAGCTAGATATTGCTGGTTGCTTATGAGTTAATCTGGTCAATTGATCACTAAAAATTGCATCAGTCTCTACACTGGGTTCAAGGAACACTGAGATTAAAGCTTACCATTTTAATTGGTTTTCTCCTCTGGTCTGTATGTTGAGTGTTAAAATTAGAGAACACTATCTACAGACTAGACATCTGGAACTCAAGCAAATAAACTCTGTATCCTCTACTGCAAATCCATGTGAAGGCATAACCTGTTTCCTAAGATTGTTGAAAAACATTACTAAATTAAAAGCCTCTCAAATAAATTTAACCTATTACTTTGTTTTCTGAATTTCAGAACTGCAATCTACATGTCATGAGCTTTTCTTTTATTAAAACCAAAAGGCTCCTGAGCAGATAAATTCTATGTAATGAAAAATAAAGCCACCTCCTTTCCTAGCCTCTTGGTTTTTATCCTGGCCTTTAGCAACAGCAGCTGAGGTTTCATAAGGATACAGGTGCCAAAGCCTTGTACTTACATTTCCCTGCAGAAAGAGCTGCAGTTGTTCACATAGTCCATAACCCCTGTGACACAGCTGCAAGGATCTCCTCAAGTGCCCTACTGATTCCTTTAAGCAGCAAAATCCAGTGCCCACCAGTGCTATATTGTTTTCCTTCTTTGATGACAGTGATAAGTGAGGCCTTGCAGCAGGAGGACCATTCATTGTGCACTATTAGATACAGCCCTTATTTGGTGCCTAATGTTCCATGACCCATAAGCATTAAAGGAACCGCTAAGAAGTATTTGATCAGGTAAAAGTAGGCATACAAAAGAACATACCGGAGAACAAAAATGTTTCTTGTAATGAATAAAATACAACACATTCAGGTAATAACAAAACAAAAGCATAGTCTGAGTTGGAGGCGAATTCTTGCACAGAAAAGCTGCCACATTCTTTGGTGGTTTCAAAGCTGCAGAGACTGTCAGTCTCAGGCATGGAAACAACCAGCCTCTGCCAGACATGCTGCTTGACCTGAGTGTTGCAGCACTGATAAAGGTACAAGAAAAAATATCACATCATGTTTTATATTAGTCCATTAGTGCCCGGTTTCCTCTAGATTGTCAATAATCCTCTGAGAAATGGGCTTTCACAAAACCAGCCACAGGGTTAATCCCTCAGGAATGCATTGGTCTGGCAGACTACAGAATAGGACAAGCCAGAAGCAATAGCAATACTATGTCAAAGCCATACTTGGTGGTCTACACAAAAAAAAATGGGATCTACAAGGACAGCTTCTCTCTTCATCTTCCTCTGTTAATTTATTTTCCACCAGCAAAGGGAAGGTTATTTTAGTCAGGCAAGGCTGGAAGCAACATCAGGAGACAGGAGGTCTCTACTGCAGCCACCTGCTCAAGCAGGGTCCTCTTTGAGGTCCAACCAGGCTGCTCAGGGCTTTATCCTATTGAGTCTTATAAAGCCCCAAGGACAGAGAGCACAACTGTCCTGGACAGTCTTATGGTAAAAAAAAAAAAGTCAAAAAAAGTTTTCCTTCTGTTCAGTCTGTACCTCTCCTCTTTCAGCTTAACTCATTATTTCTCAGTCCCCCAAAGAACACGTCTCCATCTCCTCATTAACCACAACACAAGCATCAATAAACTTCAGTTAGGACCCCAGGAGGCATTAAGTACTTCAGACTCTCCTTGCAGGGCAGATGCTCAAATCTTGAGGCCTCTGCTGCACATGCTTCAGTTTGTGTCTTTCTGTTGGGGGACCCAAACTGAGCACAGTGGGACAAGGTCCAATAAGTGCTAAGTAAGGGAGAATGATCCGTTCTTTCAATCTACCACTTGTGCCTCTATTTGTGCAGCCCAGAAGCCCACTGGCCATCCTTGGGGCCAGGGCACAGGGCTGCCCATGCTCAGCTGCCCACCAGAGCCCGAGAGAGCTGCTCCCCTGCCAGGAACAATCCCACAGCCTGGGCTGCTGCAGGGGACTTCTCTCCTAGGGCCAGTGATGGCATTTCTCCTCCTTGAATTAATACATGTCCAAACACTTTACTGAAATGGATAACCGAGACTACCAGCAAGAGAAGGAACGGAAGCTCTAACAGTAATTGTCTCAACAAAACCACTCATTTTCAGCCTGAGCAGGGCCAGAGCAGCATGAGCAGCCACTGTGCCTGTCAGAGTATCACTGGCTCTGCTGCAGTCATAGCAGCAGCTGCCACAGAATCAGGTCCAATCACCATCCCTATGCCTGCTGGCCCAGGAAACCAAAGATGACTACAGACAGCAACTCAAAGGCTTGCTTAAGGGTATCAAATGAAGTAGCAGTCACAGTCTCAGTGAGCAAAGTCCAATGAGCTGCTCAGGGAAAAAGCAATCTTCTTGTTAGCCCTTAATCTGACAAAAGCAGCACAGAGCCCATCCTGAAAGCTGAACATGATTAACAGTTATTCTAAGGTACCCCTGTGTAATCAGGAAATGCTCTGACAACAATTCCAGAAGGAGATTAAGGTCTTTTCACTGCCTGAAAAATAGGTAAGTCTCCCTTCAACAAGCTCAGTAAAGAAAACGCCTGTTTTGCAAACAGGCAAGAGCTGGCCCTGTTCATGCTCTACCCTGGCTCTGCAGCCAGAAGCTCTGGTTGGGGTTGTTCTATGATAAATCTCCTAACCTGTCCTATGACGAAATGAACATGTTGGCTCAGATCTAGTGTTACACCCTTCGCACATACACACAGAACGGCTTGTGTCTGCTCAGCAAGCAGCAGACAGGCTGCTTTTATTTAGCTATAGATCTGCAGCCCTGAACCTTCCCTTACTCCGCTGCTCCCTCCCAGCACATTCCAGGGCAGCCCCAACCGTGGGTGGCAGCAAGGACACAGCCCCATAAGGAGGCAGTGGCACAAGGGTGGCAGCAGCATTGAGCCCAAGGAGCTGCCTCCCACCTCTGCAAACCAGGGCCCTGGGGAACTCACTCAGCCCAGCTGCCTCTGAAACACAATTTACAGCTGCTCCAGATGCTTGGCCAAATTTATTTTATTGCTGCAGCAACCATTTTTTCTGGCCCCACTTGGCCTTGCCACCTCCTCCATTGCCTCTAAAAAGAGATTTCTTGGTAGGGGAGAATGGGAAAAGAAAAGCTCCTATAGAAAAGGAAATCTGTGGGGGAAAAATCCATTTAGATCTATACAAACTGTACAGCCAAAAAGATCCTAAAGACATTTTTTAATGAAAAACCACTTGAGCATGTGGATTGAACCTGGAAGAAACCAGAACGGAAAAGAAAACCAAGGGCAACAAAAACCACAGCACATTTCCCTTTCAGTTTTTTTTCCCCCAAAAGATAATGTCATGTACTTTATCACTGCACTATTCCAAAAGAATTAGTTTCTTTTCTTTCTATATATTGCTGTGCCAGCTGACAAATCTAGTAACAGATTTCAGTAGAAAAGTTTTGCATAAGTGAAAGTTTTGCTTACTAAAGGTTGAAACTACACTGCATAACTCCCTACAATTGCAGTAATCATTTAATGTCTTTTATTTAATGATACCAACAAACCAGCCTATGCTAAAAGCTGTCTTTCATAAAAATGAGGCAATTTGTTGACTTGGCAAATCAAGAAGATGAAGAAAAAGTATGCAAATGAGGTAATAAACAATTGCTTTCAATGAACCAATAATCAATTTAGTAGCTTACATAATAAAAAGAGACAGTGACACAAATATAGTGTAGCTGCATCTAGAAGATTTGATTTAATTGGTAGAATGAATCAACTAGAGAAATTGCTGTTAAAAATCTAGGATTTTGGACGTTTGGGGAGAAGGTCTCCTTACAGGTTTAATGCCAAATATTGTTGCTCTTCTGCTTCCATTCTACTGATAAAATGTCAGCAATGTGTACTGAAACGTCTGTCAAGTCCCAAATATGTAATCAATTCACCTTGCAGAGTGCTAAGTTTTTTGACCCAGACATGTACTCAGTAAATGCTCACTACTCTTCTTCACAGTGTAAGAATTCCTCTCCATGTACAACAGGCTCATATAAAATTTCAAGTTAGACCTATCAAAACTGCATTTTTCCAATCTTTTCTTCTATTTTGCCTTCTTGCCTGACAAAACTGATGTGTCCTGAACTGAAATAATATGTGGAAGATCCCTTCATATTCAAAATTCTGTGATTCTATGAATTAAATTGTTGTTTGGAATAAACCCATTTTCTTCTTCCATCTCACACTGAGTCTTACTATTTTTCCACTAAAAGTGAAGGGGTCTGTGCAGTTACATGGCTGCAGGCTGGCATGTAATTTACCAGCAAGTATTAAGGAAGGACTAGAGCAGACATGATCTTAAAAAATAAAATAAAATAAAATAAAATAAAATAAAATAAAATAAAATAAAATAAAATAAAATAAAATAAAATAAAATAAATAAAAATCAGCCTTTAATTTTCTAGAGTATTCTGGGTTTGTTAGATGATGCTTTAGGAATCTAAAGTCAAGGCGTCTCCACTCTGACTTAATGTATTTCAAGGGGTCTTCCTGACTAATTCTTGCTCCTGGAAGATATGTTAGTCATTCCTAAGCCCTCAGATACAAGATCTGAACTATGTTCTCCCTTTTAGATATCTTCAAGCTGCACATCCTGGGGACCTGGGTGCTTCCTATTCTTGAAGCAGCTGGGCTTTAAGGATCATTATCCTTTTGTTTGGGGACATCCTGGCATTTGAAATCACCCATTGCTCAGGTACCTGTTGCCCTGTCCAACCATACTTCTGGGGGAAAAAGTACAACAAAATGAAATCAATAAAATCTCCTAGCTAACCTCAAATTTCTCCCCAACCTTGTTCATCCACAGCAAATCCAGAATAAAGCTTTAATATTCTTTCCACTAAGTCATGAACTAGCTAGTATAGGACTCACACACTTCTTCAGCAGGCAGGTACTATTCCTGCATTTAATATCACGCTTGGCCAACTAGGAGTAGAACTTTCCCCATATTTCAGCATGAATTGCTTCTATTCAGTGAACATTCTATTCTGCATCAGTCTGTATTGCAGCAGATATAAAAATAGAAATGTGATTCATGCATGCAGCTTTTCACTGCTTCTTCACTGAAACCAGACACATGATAATCAACCATTTCAGATGACTGTGAGTTTGAGATTGCTAGACCCCAAGTCTTTGAGGAATAACAGTTTTCTAAACAGTAGAAATTCCCATCTTGAACCTTTTCTATGGCTTATTTAAGGTAGTGTTGGAGTTTTTCTGTTCTTGAAGGTTTTTTCATTACTGATTAAATGGGTATTTGGCACTGGTGACAGCAGCACCTGACTGTCAAGGATAACCTGACAAAGTGCCTTAACAAAGATTACTCACCAGGGATATGAGGGAAGTTTTAATGTCTACTTAATCCTTGTCTCTTTATTGAAATGTGAAAGGCCATAATTAGTACAAAACAAGAGGGTAATTTTGTGATTTGGATCTGTCCACTATGAATTTAAGCTTTCCATTTCACATAGGCCAAACAAAAGCTCTCAGGTGATAACTACACTCAGACAGTGCCAACCTAGCCTGAGACATAAATCAATGTCCTAGAGGTGAAACACTTCAAATCCTGTTAGTGTGTTACTAAACAATCTATTCTCCCACCTTAAGGACCCTGGGGAGTTGTATAAACCAAGGCAATAACACAACCTAGACTGAAGAACACATTTTCACACATCCTTTAGTATCCTGTACTGGTCAGCTTATTAAGATTGTCTGCACGTGTCAATACAGAAATAAATACTTGGCCATTCAACTGTAAAAAGAGCTCACAAAAATTAATGGCAGCTATAAAAACCTCATCACTTTGTTTAGACTGAGTCTATCCTTACCATGAGCTTTGGAATGTGACAGCTAAACGCGCTGTACACAGGATAAAAAATGTGCTACAGTAGAGCTGCAGATCCATGAAACTTCATAGGAATGTTGTTTGGAGTTTTTTTGCAGAGAACTCCATAAGCAAAAAACCAACCAATTAATGAATTCACCTTGAATAAACTAAAATATTTAAACAAATGTCTGCTTCAATTTTTAATTTTTAAGACTATTTTGATTTTAAAAACTTCTTAAGTTTAAAACATTCAAAATCAAAGTATTTCCTTTTTGATTCAAAACACCATAGTTTCTAATTTTTAGTTAAAACCCACATCTTCCAACATATTTTACATTTTCAGTAGCCCTGGACAATCAAGAACACATCTCATGCAAGCATTCCCCATCCTCTGCATAGTACAAATTAGGCACCACCTCTTTACCTATTTGTTAAAACCTTCTGCTTTGATAAGCTCAAGGAACCACAGCCATCCAATCAAAGACAGGGAACCCTGAATAATTTGTATGCCTTGTAAAAAAAAATTCAAGTTATTCTTTTGCTTTATAGTCCATGTATAATATTTTAAAAATAGTTCTAGTTAATTTTTTAAAAAAGAAATGTTAAAATATTGCAAAATAATTCCAGAACTAGAATGTCATACGACGTGTCACAGCCATGCAGTAAGGGACTTTTACTTATCAATATAAATAATAATTACAGATTGCACTCCAGATAATTCGCATTTTCAAACCCCAGCTGTGGCAATAGACACTCGTGTGCTGCTGGCAGGTGTGGTCACATAAGAGCTCAGAATTAACTAACAGCCTTTCCAGGCTCCAGTTTGTTCCTCTCTGGTTCTTAGGTCATGTCAAAAGCAAATTGCTCTGCAGGGCCATGGGAAGAGCAGCCAGGGCACCTCGTGCCAGCCCCACCTTTCCTCCCTCTCATGCCAGGACCCCAGCAAGCTCTGGTGTTTAGCACCTGCAATGCTGCCACTGTGTTTGCAGAAGCTGCACTTTTCAATCTTGCTCCACAACTTTTAATACTGCTTGGAGAGATATCAGCATTTTCAAACCAGCTAATCAAAATTTACATATAAATAAATGGCTTTTATACATAAATAACTCCCTTGAATATTTAGGAGATATTTATTAGGATAATGTCCTGGAAGACATTAAGATAGATAGGATAGGATACATATTAGCATAAATTGATACCATTTTAAAAGGGAGGATGAAGAAAAACCTAGAGAAAACAAGTGAATTTCAGTGGTGTATCTACGTGTGCTTGTGAATGTGATACTACTGTTATCACATTACCTTTATATTGTGAATACAGAAATATATTTTTAACAACAAATGGCTTTTCTTTGATCAATTTGAAGTGTGATATAAATATTTTTAACAATAGAATGTAGACACAACAGAAGAAAACTAAAAAAATGCCTGGTTTTAGAGATGAAGCTCATATCTGAAAATCTCTTATTTCACTTAGAATTTTATCACAAACCAGGCAACTTCCACACTTTTTTTTCCGGATTAATACCACCCATATATTTTCAAACAACAGCCAAAAAAAAAAAAAAGTTTTACTACCCTGGATCTTTTTTTTCCCAATACTTCATTTTGACAGCCATCCATTTAAAACCCATATTAAGCAGGAAAATAACATGAAAATAATATTACTAGGTAACTGTGCTTCTGAAATAATCTCATCCCTGATGTTACCTTTTCTAAGTCATACAAGCTCATTTTATAAACTGTTTCCAGCGTAATGCTATTTCAAGTACTTTAACTAAGTATATTACAAAAATTCTAATTGTGTTCTTCATAGTCCTCATAATTTGTTACTATGGCTTTGTATATTGCTGTCAGTTGACTTGTCCCAGTTGGGGAGCTTTTTCTTGTCACTGTTTTTGTCAAACAAAGATATTCGAGGACCAAAAGATCAGGAGACCTTTGGAGGGTACGTTTTCAGTCCATTTGTGGCACCATGTTCCTGTTCATCAGAGCGCTCGCCTGTTCCATTAGCGTGACAGTTCCTGAGATGGATCAAGCAGCAATCTCTGGTGCATTCTTGTGCATGGCATTATGAAACTGACTAATAGAAGTCGTCTTTTATTTTTTTAAGTGTGGAAAAGCTAAGTCAGCATTAACATTTCTTCTGGTACATAGGAGAAAAGAGAAAAAGCAGCAAAAGGGCAAGTAAATCTAGCCCTCATTATTTTGGGATCACATTTTGGGACCAATCTCCTCTGGCACTGAGTAGCTGAACTCTGCTGAATGAATTAATTTAAAAGTACTTTTTGAAAAACTTTTATGCTGCAGCAAAACAGAATCAAAGAAGAAGGTGTGGTCCATGCACCTAAATAAAAACTGAGACGCTAACATTAATCCATATTCACAGATTTTCAAACATCTATATACATATATACCTATGTATATATGCCTATATATCTATACATATATATTCTCTCTATTTTATGCCCTCAGAAACTTAAGAATCAGTTAAAATTAGGTCAGTTCATATGTTGTTTCCAGCTTTATAGATATGGGGGGAAAATCCTAAATGTAAAGCAATATCCTTTAGTTTATGCTTTACCCTTTAAACTGGTTTCCTGTGCAGACCCATCAAGATGATTCATTTGGACAGCTCTCAAACCAGTGACTACAGCTTTCTCTAGACCAAAATCAATGACAGCCTTGTTTGTATTTTTCCTTTCCAAAACACTGCTGAAATATTCTTGTCTAAACACCAAAGAAGTCCAAACCTCAAGCATTACAAACACAAATCTTGACCCAGATCCCACTGGGAAATGTTCACTTTTTCACAAAAAAGACCAGAATAGAAAGCCACTATATGTTCTCCCTGCCCAAAGAGGGAACCAGCTGAATTTATGTCATTCTTCAATGGCTCTACATCAGCCCCTTCTTTTTCAGCCTCCCTTTGATAAAATGTCTTACCAAAGACCATGAGAAATCCCCCAAACAGTGAAAAATAAACACCCTGAGTTCTCTTTTAGAAAGATACGTTAAAAACTCCTCTTCATCACCTCCTGGGGAGTGGGGAAAAAATCCTTCAAATCCTTCATATCTGTGCTCTAAGGAGAGGACTGCACCTCCACTGCAGAATGCATTTGCAAGTATACTGCTGCAGACAGACACTGCAGTAAAAATTTCCCAGTTAACAAAAGAGCTGCAGAGCCTTTACACACGCACACACACAAAGGCGGGTTTTGTGGTTTTTGTTACAATGTTGCAAATTAATCCTTTGCCCAAGAGGCTTCCACTGCCCTACCATTAAAGTTCTGCATATTGTGAAAGGAAATGTATGGATTATCTGAAGATGCTGTCAAATAAATTAAGGTTATTGTTGAATGTTTACACATGCATGTCAGACACCAATCTGCTTCGCTTGGACTATCTGCTACAAATAGCAATGAAAATGCAGGACAGTAAGTTATTGAAAATTAGAATTTATAAGAAAATACTGAATTAATTTAAATGTTTAAAACTTGAGAAAGACACATTGATCTCTGAATGCACCAACAGAAATCAAGATCCATACTCCCATGCAATTTTATTATATCCTCGCAGTTCGCCTTAATAGTGGAATAAGAAATTTTCATGGCAAAACATTTCTTAAGACATAACTTAGTTAAATAAATGTAAAGACTTAAAGTAAAAAAAAAATAAAGACATGCCCACCACTCTAATGTACATGAATAGTAAAGTTAATGAAGAAAAAGTCAAGTCTCTTAATTTTCCAGGCAAGGAACTACAGTTTGACATTTATTTGAGAGAGGTCTCATCCCAAGATCACAGTCTATTACACCTTTTGGTTTTAAAAAAAGTTGTGACCCTGAATTTTATCTCAGTTCAGATAAGACCATCTCCTTTCACACCATCAATTTTAAAATAGAAGAGTGCAAAGGAATCAGTGAGGAGTCTACTTAATAATTAATATGGCCAACAAAAATTCAAGCACTAGCCATTGTACAGCTGCCCTAAGACATGCAATAAATGGTGACTATTATCAATCACAGTAATTAGATTTCTGCAGCATAACCATATACTGAGTTGTATAAAAAACCTTATTTGGTGTGTATTTTATGACTTTTTTGTGACTTAGACCTATTTGTGACTTGTTTTAGATAATTTTCATAACATATCCATTCCAAGCACAACAGAAGACATAGCTTCTGATATTTGTTTTCATTAGTACTACAAGATAACATCTAATTTATTTCAGTCTTTAGTGCAAAATAACTACATATGTTACTAAAAGTATGATGATTATAGATATTTCATCTTTCTGAAATAATTAAAAGTTGGTATCTGCTAATTCAACATGGAATAGATTTTAAAGAACAAAATTGAAAGTTTTATTCATATGTTCACTATGGAAAAGTTGTTCATGAGAAGATAGGTGACACAGAGGGTTAAGTGCAAAAGCTCTTTGGCACTGAGTTTAAATCAGGACTGAAAATGAGATTTACTGTTCTCATACACCTAATCCAAAGGAAGTCGGTGAGCTTCAGAAGAAAACATCCATTTGTCACAACTGATAGCCTGTTCTACAGATATATCTTAGTGAAATAAAAGAAGGTTATTCCAGGGAAAAACTGTCAGTTATGTGATGAAACTCCTATACAAAAAAAAACACCTCTCTAATGCCAATTGGGTCTGTCTAATGAGTTACAAAAGGAAGTAAAAAATGTTGTAAGGCATCTAGGATCAAGTGAACAGGTCTAACACTTTTTACATATTCTTTTTTAAATGTGACAAGAATTAAAATGTTTTTGCCCCTTTTGTATTTAGATCCTGTCATTATAAAAAAGCAAAGCTTAATAACATGGATATTGAATTTTTTGAGTTCAAGATATAAATCTTGATTATTCTTCAAAAGCAAATTATTTGATAAGAAAAAGCAAGAATTTTAAAGACTTTTTTTTTTTTATACATTGGACAACATTTTTAAAATAGCACAACTGGTTCCTAATCAAATTAAAAGAACACCTTGATCAAATAATAGAAAAATGCAGTTTAACAATGCTAGTGCATACTATAGGAAGAGAGGGAGTAGCACATATACTTTTCCACAACTTATTATCATACTACAAAACTGTGAGATTAAACAGAAAACTACTAAAAAGTTTTGAATAATTTGGATATTTATTGAAGCTAGTTTAACTTCAGGTATGTATTTGGGACTTTTTAAATCTGCCATCAGCTTCACCAAGTGGAATACAATGTTTATCGAATTCCAGTGCCAACTGGCAGGGTGTTATCCAGAAATTTTTTTGTCCTCTGCTAAACCAGTAGTTGATATCTAATTTTGGAATTTTTTTAGCTTTTTTATATTTCATTTCATAAGCTACAACATAGAGTTTATAGAAAGGAAGGAGTGATCTGTTGTGCAATTGTCTTGCTTCTCAAAAACTGCATTGAGCTGGCTGATATTTTACACATACCTTCATGCATAAACACAAACATCAAGCGGAAATAAAATCTCAAGACAGTAAACATCTATCAAAGCTACAAGTAAGTGAAAATGGGGCCCTATGACAGGACTTATGAGGGATTCTGACAATAGGCAGGGGTAGTAATCCCTTTAATAAAATATACACATACACATTGTATGACACATTCATTGCTTATGATGACTCAAAGTAGTTTGTGGCAGCAGAGAATCAAGCTTTGCAACTTTAAAAGTCTTTTTTGTATTCTTTCTTTAGCCTTCATAGAAATATACAACTCTGCATGAGATATGATGTGAAATTGCACAGGTAATGGTTTGTTTTGGGGATAAGTGGTTGATGGGAGCTGTAGATCAGGCTTGTAATGGAAGTAAACTTCAACCTTAACTGTACAATAGCTATAACTGTTCCATAATAAGAAAAAAGATTAAGTCTAGGTATATTGTTTTGCCACTCTGGCACCCTGGAGTTGGTAAGAATCATTTGCACAATCCAGTCAGGACAAGGCATGCTAAGAAAATTGAACGAATATAGGTTTCTAACCTTTCCAGAGGAAAGATTTGTCAGATGCCTATTTTTTCAGTTTTGATCTGGAAAAGGTATCTCAAACAATTGGGGTGCAAAAGCATATACAGTGCTGCAAAAGTGTCTAGCAACCTCCACAGACAAAAGACAGCTATTTATTTACACAGAGGGCATGTTGCAGAGTTAAATAGAAGAAATACTGAATATTGAATTACACTGCATATTCACGAAATGGATTATGATATATTTGTATCTTAGTCATACTTCAGCAATGATTAAAAACTATTTTGTTAGATATTTGATATTTTGAAGTAATTCTAACTTGAATTTGCTTCTGTGTAATAAAAATATTCAACAGAAATAAACAACTCAAGGCATGCAGTGTTTAATATATAATTATACACTGTATAATTATGCACTCTGCATAATTACTGCTTCTGAGCAATTATTTTTCAGTAGACTGAAGTATTAATCCCACTCCGCTACCAAGCACATTTTTTTAAGGTTTGCTTCAGTGGGATGACAAGATACCAAATTGCTAACTATGGCTACTGCACCTCCAAAAGAGTGAGAGAAACAATTAACTGCTCTGAGAACTGCTCTCAAATCACACAATATGCCGAGCTGGAAGGGACCCACAAGGATCATCAATTCCTGGCCCTGCACAGGACTTGTCCAAATGCTCCTTGGAGTCTGTCAGGCTTGGTGCAGTGATCACTTCCCTGGGGAGCCTGTTCCAGTGCCCGGCCACCCTCTGCTTCCTAATATCCAATCTAAACCACCCCTGACAAGCTTCAAAATGTGTAGGAAGGCATTATTAACATGCAAGAATTACCATCTTACTGATAAAAAACTACCCTTACTAAGGGTCTTCAAAATATTCTGGTCATATAAATTTTACATTCGCATAGCACAAGCCATCATGCTTTAGATCTCTTCCTCCTAAGTCATGCCTAATGTCCTGTCAAAGTAATTTCAAGATGCTGAAAAAAGTCCTACATAGTCTTACAACAACAGTAAAAATATTTTTAGGAACAGCTTCTGCTATAATTATTTTTACGTGGCATAGAATGAATAAGTAACTCAGAAATGTGAGAGATGTTTTATATTCATTAGTAAAAACTACACTGTTATCAACTCACAGAGTTTACAAAACATTTGGATCTTGTAGCATTTCAAGTCAAGTGTGAGAAATGTGGCCATTTTCTTTTGGTTGCAGAAAGAAATCTGAATACAAATGACTGGATTTCTCAAGTCTCCAACTGTTAAGTTACATCCTTTTCATTTCTGACTAGTTTTCTCGTGCCATAAGATTAGGAGACCAGATAGTTCATTATCTCCTTTAACATATTTTGCACGTCATAAACACACTTAAAAAGCAGTCAGAAGTAAAGCTGCTTGTAGATTTGGCAAAACTGTTTCTGAATATAAATAAATTAATCTACAAAAAACTTACTATTTCTTCATTTTTACAGAATGCTAATGTTCTCAGAAATTCTTTCAAAACATTTTACTCAGTTGTGATTTTAAAAAATTGATCTTATTTACAGTACTTTATAAACAACAACCCCAGAAAAGTTCATAAGGATCTTATTTTTCTAATTCAAATGGGTTCAATTAAAATGAAAAATTAAAAGATGAAGTAACAGGATTCAATTGTGAATTAAGAATGATTAGTGACATATATTTTGCTTTGGTGTTAGGAGTTACTGTACTGACCTCAACAAGTATAAAGGTGCCCTGGGTACTTTGAAAGACAACTAGAACATTTTTGCAAGCACCATATAATTTATTTCCAGAAATGCAGGCTGGCTGACCTTGAGATGTCATGTCTGGACACACAGTCCTCCTGTTGTAAGACCAACTCAATGATTAGAAGGTGGAGTTGAAACTTTTATTGCACCAGTCAGAAAGTATTTGTAGAAAAATAGGTATATGTAGCTTAGTCTTGTTTTAGAAAATGTCTTTTGAATATACATCCACAACTGGATCAGAAAAAGCTGTATCACATACAAAATTCTTTATGAATTGTAACATAGGCACATAAGATTTTAAGAAGATGAATCACCTACAAATGCAGACAGCTTACAGGAAAATGCCTGTTTGAATCTCTCAGCAAGGCTGATAGCCATAGTCCTAACAATAGGACTTAGGCACCATTTAATCAACTTGGAAAAAATGGGCCACTTACAAAACCCCTGCATCCAAACTCCTTCCCATCCCTTAGTGAGCAAATAATCAGCAAGTAAAAATTCTGTGTTCCAGTCTCAGCTTCCAGTGCATATTATTCAGCAATAGTTATATGTGTAAACTTTATTAGCAGACTGGATCTGACAGTACCTTGCCTCTACTCAGGTGGCCTTCATTGTTGGACTACTCACTGAATCCTTGTCCCTGGAAAAGAAGACTTAGATCATGTAAAATACCCGAAAGACTGAAGAGGGAAAAAGGTCAGTAATGGACAGCAAATGTAATCAAGATACAACCAACTAATCCAGTTAATGGAGAAAAAAAAGCCAAGTCAGGAGAAAAAATACTTTTTAAAAATGGCCAGATGACTAATCATTCTCTGGAGATGCCTGTTGTCAGTTTCACCACTGACTAAAGGTAGGCTGGGATTACTAGCTTAGACTAGCTTTAAAAACCAAAAGCTGGACTCTTCCAAGCCCAGGGCTGAAGATGTTTGCTCAGCAAGGCAGCGGCCGCCCCACTATGGAGGAGGACGGGACAGAAATTTTGCATATTCCTTGGTGGAGGATTCACTTTGTCTTTTGGAGTTTCACAAGACAATATTACTTAATTTCCTTTTTACCTCTAGGAAATAAAACACTAGTTGTACAAGCCTGTTTAATTTGGTATGTGGGGAAGTATTTGGCACCTAACAGAGGGTCTCAGCATAGGGAGGTACAGTGCCTTGCACTGTAGAGAGGAAGGCAGTGCAAAGCTTTAACAATCCCTTGAATCTGGTCTGTGCTATGGCATATCAGAACCCAGCTAAGTCATCATATAAATAAATGTAATAATAGTGTTAAGTTTATCAATTATGTTGTACATTTCATTTTGCATTTCTTACAACTTCTGGGATTATCAAAGAGAAGCAAATCATAACAGAATAATGGCATAAATTGGTCAAACACTACTTAGCCCATATTTTTCTTCAGGGAAGCTGGATGGTTCAATACTTCTGGCTATGACATGTCTACCATATCAGTAGTGAAGTTTGTTTCGAAGGGACCAAACTTTTCTGTCATCAACAGTAAAAAAGCTGAGCCCTCTCCCATTAGTCTCCAAATTATCTCTAGTATTATAGAAAGAAGGATTTTATTAAGGATTTACCACTAAATCTGTTTCATCAAAGTCCTGCAGACAAGAGAACTTTAATGACACAATGTCAATAAGCACTATAATTATTTGAGGTTCAGAAACATCATAAAGGTCAACAAAATAAGAAAGAATATCTTAAAACCTTTGTAGCTTTGGTGGTAAAAATATTTACATGGTATATTTTTTTAAAAAAAGAAAGCAGAATGCACTAGAGTCATCTATCTAGCTATTGCTCCTTGGAAAATCAAACAGAAATAAAATTATTTCTAAAATTCTTTATGCCGTCCATTGAACAGAATATTATAGAAACTTCAAGCATTTCGGTAAGAAAACAGCACTACCCTACGGACACCATAAATTCAGACAGGAAAATGAATTTGCATTGCTAAAAGTTAAGTGTTGATTTGAGTTTAGACTTAAAAGAACAAGTACCCTGCCTTTTAACACATATTACTTTTTTTTTACATATAATTATCTATGGTAATCTTATTAAAATACTTTATTCTTTGCTGTGATTTTCACATTTTATCATTTTATCTCCAATATGTTTTTAAAAAATCTTATTTACAGAGAGATCCAGCATATAGATATCATTGTATAACCTCTTTCAAATTCACCTTCCACTGTTTGCACTCTACCAGCACTACCCTTATAAAATCCCTAATGATTTACTCAAAGCCTATGCTTAAAACCCATTGAATCCCCATCCTCCTTGATTTATCCAACAACTTCAAAGCATATTCTTCTTTTTAAAACACTTAATTAAAAAAATTTGACTGAGGAAAAGGTTGGCACTTGCATCAGAGAGGTGAGGAACAAAAGTTGTCCCTTTTATTTTTAATCTTTTTCTCTGTGGCTTGACAGAAGCTCGTACTCCATTGCTCAAGTGGATCCCCTTACTTGGGATGCAGTTACTTCTTTGTAAGGAAGAGAAATCAAAGAATGATTAAAATAGTGAAAATTTTGAACTATTCAGACTAAATAATAAAAAACAGTTTTGACCAAAGATACACAGCATTTCCTTGGCATCCCTTTGAAAAAAATGGAGGGAAAGGGCAAAAATCTAACAGCCTACAGAGAAGTCCTCTCCCAAAAGACTTGTTGCTCAAGGGGGAGACATGACCAAAGCCAAAAACACTGCAGTCACAGCATTTCAACACTCTTTGCAAAGGGCCCAAAACTGGGAGCCCTGCTGTGCCCTCCACTGACGGCCTCTCCCCTTCACAACCTCCATTTTGAACAGAACGGAGTTAGAAACTGTTCCTTAGGCTGAAAGAACAAGGACAAGTCAACATCTAGGCTTCTCACATGCCCTGTTTACTGTTAATTCGTTCAAGCTGGGTAGTCAGGGCCTTTTCTTTGGATGCTTAAAGAAATTAATACGAATTACACCTTTTGAAATTGAGTTTCTCTACACTAATAGAACTTGAGGGCACATCAAACCCATGTTGAAAGCACCAAATATTTGCTGTTTGTGGATTGAGAGAGCAAGGAAAAAGCACAACTTTGGAAATTAAACTAGGATAAACAGTACCACTGAGGGGACATGGTCAAAGAATGTATTTCTGTATTTCATGCATATCTATTTTTCTTTTGTCAGTCTTCCATTATTACTAAAGCCTGTGAAAAATATAAGAGGATATTTAAAATCTGAAGTGAAAAGCCAGAAATAGGATAGAAACTGCTCAGTATTATTCTCCTCTTCATAACAAAGAAATAAAATTCATAAATAACCACACAGTCAGGGACACTCTGCGGTTTACAGAAAGAACCACTGACCAAATTTTGGTTGACCAAAATTCCTACAGAACAAAGCATTACTGTGTTCATAGCAGGCAGAACAGGAACAGCTATGTCCATCCATGCTATCCAATATCAGGTCCCTGTACTCCTTAACAGAGCTTTGTGACCAAAAGCAATGGTTGGCTCTTCGTAGTCCTTGGCACCAAGGGATGAAGCCTGATGGCTGCCAGCATCACTGCTTTCCACTCACCTCATAAAGAGCTCAACTCTGCTCACCTGCTATACATGGAGCCTGACATGTCAAAAGCACACCAACATAAATGCATTGGTTTTTAACCTCATTCAACCCTTGGTACAGTCAGGTACAAAGGCTATATCTGCAGGACACAGCAGAGGGCTGTGTAGACTAGTTTGAGCTTTTAAAGCTGCTGCTCCAGTCATTAAAGTGTGAACAGTCACCGTCTCATAATTAGAAATTTCTTTGTATTTTCATTAGGAGCCAATGACTGAAATTGATAAATGATAATTGATAATCAATGATACTACGTATTGACACTAATGAGAATATGTCAATATGTTATGCTGGCATGTCTTGGGTAGTGATCACATGGTGATCACTGCTTTATAGACATGCCTTTACAACTTGCTAGCTTGGAGAATTAGTATTCTTTCTCTGAACAGCACTAACACTTTTTCTCGGGACATAAGATAAATGGTGGTGTTTTCAGCCCTCACATATGAAGAGTCTTCTGAAACTCTAGCAGGAGTTTCAGAAGACTCTTCATACGTGAGGGCTGAAAACACCACTATTTATCCTATGTCCCGAAAACGAATCAACAGATCCTCGATATAAATGCTTGGATCTTCCCCTATTAAATCCTTCAAGGTGACCTTGCAAGGTCCTCTCCAGATATTTTCAATCATAAACTCTTAGCTGAAAGATACAATCCCATGCTGTGATTCCCCCAAAAAGAAACCTCTCAGTTCCTGTCAGCATCAATTCTTCCTTCAAAAACAAGACAAACCTTCACTTTCTTTATTGTCTGACAGGAAGTTGAAGCTCCATGAAAAAAATTCTCCACAGACCAGAAAAAAATAGAAAGGCTCCTTTTCAAAATTGTTAAAAATTGATATTTAAACTTTTTAAAATCAAAGATCAATCAGGACACTGATGTTACTAACAAAAATGGTATGACTTCAATATTGAAAAAAAAACCAACCAACACTGTTTATAAAATTCAAGAAACAGAAGAATGACAAGCTAGAAGCGTAAATCTCAATGTGCTTCTGGAAGAAACAGGCCAGTTCATAGAAAGAGAGAAAAAATAAATTTCTTTTTTTCTTGAGTATTTAATCCAATAAACACAACAAAAAACATTAATAACTTCCTAGTTATTTCCTCTTACTTATGATGAAAGACCCTCAACTCCTACAGCAGGACTCCACAGGAAAACTGTCATGAGGATGACAGTTATTTTAAATTGAGCATTACCACACTATGATGCAGAATTATTTATTTGGGGTATTTACAATTCTTATATATCTCTTTTTATAGATTTAGTTATACACAGAAAATAACCTTGCAAGTTGTCAGGGTTAGGTTGGGTTTTTTTAATAAGCTAGAATTTAAATATACAGAAACATAGAACTTTGAGAAAAAAAAAATCAGTCTAAAAAATTTGAATCTAAATGCTCAGTCATACTGGCTTCACTTATGAGACAATCTTTAGCAGCAGGAGATAAACCAGAGCACAGCAGTAAATTATAGTCTTAATTCATCTGATTATATAATTTTATTCTTCTCTGTTCTCTCTTTTTAAATCAGTGCTTGAAGGAATGAATTTATTGCTGAGGCTTCTCCTCCTGTTCTGAACGATGGATTCTGCATTATTCTTGGAATTATATATATACGTAATTTAGTACTTCAAAAATAATTTTCTTTGTTTTATAACTTAGCTAAAAATATCTGCCTTATACTTATTACTGAAATATTAGAAAATTGGAGCACTGAGAGAACAATATAAAATATGTAAATGTTCTGCAAAAACGAGTTTTCATCATATTTTTCCATTTTTTCTTATCAGATCTTATTTACTGAATGAAACTTTTCCAAAAAACTCTGAAGTGAAAATCTGAAAGTATAGAGAAGCCCAGTTACTTTATTATGATGAAAGACTCAATTGAGCTGAAACTGAAAAGTGTAGAGCAAACAGATGCCCAGATAATAAAATTATTCAAGAGCTGAAGTCTACAACATGCTGGCATTAAGTTAAATGGCTGCAGACACAACCTAATTGTGGCATTGGTGGGAAGTGGGTAAATGCAAGAGGTGTGACAATTGGACACAGCTCAGGGAAGAAAGCAGGCAGGTAAACCTTGCTGGGAGTATTCTTCCCTTTACTCTTTCCAGGAAAGAGTAGCAAGGCTTTCTCTGTGCCCTGCCTTTCTGAAGATGATGCACAACAAAAATGCCATTGAAGGTCTTAGAAACAAGTCCTGCCAAAGGCAGGCACTCAACACTAGCAGGACCTGCAGACTGGTGAGCTTGGCAGGTTGCCCTTCTTACCAAACTGGCTTTTTAATCTCTCTCTTTGGATTAACTGGGGTTAAAATCTCCAGCCACTTTGCTCTACTCATTTTCTCTAGCTTTGCCTTGCTGTTTAGGTAGATCATTGCCTCTTTCCTTCCCTAACTGCCAATACAACATCATTCAATGAAAAAAACCCCTTCTATTTCAACTAGGTTTGAGACGTACTTCTTGTATAAGAGAATAATGAGGAAGCAGCCAATTCCTGTAAAATATTTGCTGTTTGTCCTCACAGTTTATACATTAGGAGAGGCTGAAATAATTTGTGTAATAACCAGCTGGATCTCAATATTTTTCTCTCAAGCTGTTGATTCGTTCAGCTCTCTCCCTCTTTTCAATACAGCAGTTTCCCCACTGAACTTGCTGTTCCTTAAATTCCATCTGCACTTTCAAACTATTACCCATCTGTGCAGCATGAACTGCAAATAAACCTCCAACCATGTGCTGAGCAAGCTTATTCTGGTTTTGTTTTACTCTGTAGCCTCTTTCATGAGCTAGTGAATAATCATTAAACAAGACCAACATTAGCTCAACTCATACAACATGACTATTTCTCTGTTGTAAGAAAAGAGAAATTTTTTTTTCCTATTTAAAAATAGTGGTATTTTTTAGTGTAAAAATAAGATTTCATGTTAAACACACTAAAGCCCTTGTTACTGTGTCCTCTGTGTAGCTGGCTGTCATTTTCAGAAGCAGATAGTTACCGCCACTGCGCTGGGTTTGCATGCAGTAGGGTTGATTTTCTTCACAGTAGCCAGTATGGGGCTATGAACTGTATCAGTGCCCGGGAGCAGCAGCCAAAGGGACTCTCAGAACTTTCTTTCCTGGGCACCAAGCTCAGCTCTGCAGTACCTCTCACCCCACTTTTTTAGCCACATTGCACAGCACAGTAAACGTTTGCCCACCAGAGGCGTGACTTGGCGTATCACAGCTTCTGGTTTGTCATGAGCGAACAA
This sequence comes from Leptocoma aspasia, assembly GCA_013399835.1. NCBI lineage: Eukaryota > Metazoa > Chordata > Aves > Passeriformes > Nectariniidae > Leptocoma > Leptocoma aspasia. Next base: position 98,170 of record VXAX01001773.1, read on the forward strand.
GCTCAACAGCTGCACTTCTCAGCAATGCAATGCAAGGTTTGAAGAAAGATTTTAAACAGTAAGCAGTGCAGCGATATCTCCGCTCTACAGACATTTTCTTTCTGATAACACAGTTTCCCTTTCCAGTAGAAATGAAAAAAAAAAGTAAAAAAAAAAAAAACCAGCAGAGATTACATATTTGACCTACATGTATCAAGAACTTTTGCATTTAACATGTTTAGCTAAAATCACGGTGAATGATAGCACCACCCTTAAAGATACAACCTTGCAGTCAGGTCATGTGTCAGCCCAGGTTTTCACAGAATGGTATAAAAGAAAGCTACAACAAAGAACAGTCTATTGGATCACAGAACACGACAAACATATTTTGCAGGATCATACAGGATTTGATTTCTGCTGCCTCCTTAACAGGCCTGCTCTAGAGTAGCTGCAGTGATGATTCTTCAGCAAAAATGGGATATGATATTTGCAAATGCAAAGCTATTAACAAAGCAAATGGGTTATAATACTAATTAAGAAACCACTAAGCAACCATGCATGACCTATTCCTGATTTGTGCCATGAGATTCTACACACTGAAAGCAAACGATAAAATTCAGCAGAGAGGATGACCATGCTGAGTTAAATAAATTCGTCATTCTTTATTAAATTAGCATTTGTATTCTAAAGTGTTGTTAATAATGTTTGGTTCAGTTAATACTGACTCTGAATTACAGCTAATTATGTCAATCGAGCTCTGCAAATCCATAGTATGAATTCTGTGAAATTTATATTAAAAATTGTAATTTTATATTCTCCTAATCCCTATGACTACAGTATTCAGAATTCTATTTAAAAACTGTTAATCATTGTTTGAATTAAAAATAGATCTTTGCACAAATATAGACTGATTCCTTTTAAATTTCTGATTTTAAAAAGCATGTTTATGTCTAAAATCACATACTATGTAATTTTTTTTCTTATCCTTATCCTTCTTCTGAATTTGTAAAGCAAAGATCTTGTAGTACTTCTAATATTTCAAAATAGGACAAAAAATTGCTAATGTTCTGGAATGAATCCTTTGGGAGCAGACTGGAGACTTTTGTTCAGTTATGTTGTAAGACATAGAATTTTTTGTATAATACTAAAAATACTATTTTAGTATTCTCTGAATCCACAGGTGTCACATCTACTGTGTGCACGAGATCTTGTGTCCCTGCACAGCAGCCCTTTCCTCCCTAACAGTAACAGCTGCAACACCAGAAGAAGCTGGTATCTGGAAAGCCCAAACATTTGGTGACAAGTATTTTTCATCCACCTGACACTAAGCAGACTGACACTAAGGCAGCACTGCTGTTCACTAAACAGAGATCTCCAAGTTCCAATGCTATAAACCAGACCCCTTTCAACAAGACACTTTTCTCTTCTTATCCTGTTCCAGTTTTTGTAAACATCATCCATTTTCATTCCTCAAAGAGAAGAGTAAGAAGAGAAATCAGTCCTTACTTCTTTCAGTCACAACCTAGGTCATCATATGAATCATCAGCCACAATCCCTTCCTTCAGATGATTCCCTTTCATGTTGTTTTTAAGAGTCTGCATAGGTTAAATAGCATATCATTTGGAGTCAGGTTAATGTATGTTGAATAGATCCTGTTTTGGAAGGATTTAATATTTTGGGAAGTGTTCAAGGATTCACTTTTTCTGGTAAGAAAATTCTTGGTACAGAACAAAATCCATCTTTGAAATCACAATACACTGTGGCACAGACAATGCTACACAATGACTACTTTCTTAATTTAAAATAAATCCATCCTCTAGTTAAATTTTTTGTATGTTATTTTATAGAAGTGCAATAATCCAGGAAAAGTATTATTTTATTTGGTTTTAATATAATAATTTTTTTAAAAGTTGGGGTTACTCTTGCAAATTATCTCCTCAAGCAAATGCCAAGAGAATTGATTTGATATCAGTTGCTACTAAAAGATCACACCAGCTATAGACAAGCTAATCAATTCCTCAACTGCAGGTTATATCTGTTTTATGATGATTCGTGTAGTCTTGTAGCAAATCAGTCTCCTAAGTGTGCGTTCTCTCTATTCTACCACAACTTCACTATTTTTACAATCTGATTCACAACTTTAAAAGTTGGGTCTTCTGCACATACATGCACTAAACATACTCTTTGGCCATTCCTAACAATAATATTGGCTTCAACAGGCTAACAAGGCTCAGTAGAATGAGTTAATATTTGCACAACCCTTAAGCTTATATTTTTAACATCTGCACAATGGTTAAGTACATATGGAAGTGCTGTGTGCTGTTACCCACAGGTGGTTTCTCCAGCTGAACTGAAGCAGGCAGGCAACAGATCTCACTGGACTGTTGGCAAAAGGAGCTGCCCTTCACCATGTTCTCTCTGCTTCTGGTCTCTCTCTGTCCAGCTGTGCATACTAACTCTATCATAGCTTTGTTTTCCAATTAAAATTCCATTGAGAATGAAGAAAATATAACTAAAGAAAAGTATCTGCTGGGAGAGCAGTGGATGCCATTTACCTCAACTTTAGGAAGGCCTCTAACACTTTACCACAGAGTTCCTTTATAAATATTAGGACATTATGCTCTGGAGGGGTAGACAGCCAGAGGTGTAAAAGACTGCTGAGATGATAGGCCTCTGAAAATAATGGTTAATGGGGCATACTTTGTCTGCAGGCCAGTAACAAGTGATGTTGCGGGAGACTCCTTGTACCTGTCCTGCTGAACACTTTTATTAGGGACTTGGAGGAGATGCTGGCATGCACTCTCTTCAAGTCTGCAGATGACACCAAGGTGCAGGACCAGCTGATATGCTGAGGGTAGGCCTGCCATTCAGTGAGACCCAGGTGGGCTGGAGAAATTGGCTGACAGGAGTTCCAAGGATCTTCTTCACATTCAATGAGGAGAAATGCAAAGCACTCTTCCTAGGAAAGAAGAACCCTTGCAGCCACCCAGGCTAGGGAGGCTGACCACCTAAGGACTCTTCCAACCTGAATTACCTGTAACTCCATGATCCTAGGAGCCACAAACTTTCTTTAAAATAGGTATTATATAATTTAGTCATATCTGACACAACAGCTGTGATGTTTTATTTACGTGTATTGCTGCACCTAACAATCTGTCTCTCTCTGTCACACGTTACTGCATACACACTTTTCCCAGCCTCTCCATTTTTGCTGTGAAAGCATTACATGAAGGGCACTACCCCCTTCTAATCACTAGTTTTCACAGAAACACAGATCTTTCAAAGAATTTCCATTTCCTCTATCCAAGGATTGCTCAGTACTCCTTCAATAAGAGATTTCTGAAATCCAGTTCCAGCTACTTAGATTCTCAGCTTATGAAAGGTCCTTTTCTTTCAGATCATTCACTATTTAAGTATTTTTAGAAGTACTGGATACCTGATGTTTGTTTGCATGCTTGAAAAGAAACAGTTATGTATTTGTGTCTCTGAAGATTTTATCAAAAGCAAAAATATTTGCATCCTTGTGAACAAGAGATATAGAAATCTTTTGCGTCACATATTATGAATCCTTCCCTGTAAATTAATTTCAGTACAGCAGAGTAGCCTGCAACAGCTATGTTTCCTTTGTCTTGAGCATCAAGGATGTCAGACAGTAAGAAATGGGAGTCCAGTGAATGGGCCAACAGTTCCAAATTTAGAAGAGTCCGCCTCCATTCTCCAAACTTCTACAGGTTTCCTACAGGACCTTAGGGGACCCAGTCAGTCTTCTTATATGGAGACCGCATCCATAAAACTGGAAGGCATACTAAGACAAGTAATCACCTTACAGTACAAAGTAAAATTTTTAAACACTCAAATACTATGTTAACAAAGGTGGATCATGTACCTACCATCAATACATAATCTTCCAATTGTGTTATGATACAAATGTGATGCACTGTAAATTTATTGAGAAACCAAGTAAAGAAAATCAAACTCATTTATAGGGGGAAATTAAGTCTGCTGCAAAGTAGATTTCCATGACATAAAAATGGTATATGTGCTTGTTTTTAACAGTAGAAATATCAGAAGCTGGGTTCCCTGCAGCACTTGTATTTGTTCTGAGATGTTTGCTGAAGGGCTAGCATTGTCTAAAGAACTCAAGCAAACAAGGACTGGGTGGTACCTTGCTTAGAGCTTGTCTATGCTTGACACTGTACAAAAATTTCTCACCATTTTCATCAGCCATATCCTAGAGATGTTAAGTAATATTTAGGGGCAAAAACCAAGCAGCTGCCGACAAAATAATGATGTAATGGACATGGCATCTTAAATTGTTAAATTTAAGTTAAATTCTAGAGATTTTAAGTGAATTTTGGGGGACCAAGTCCTTTTTCTGTTTAAAAGAGACTATCACTCAAATACTGGACTTATGCTTGCAGTACCATTCTTACACACTCCTGGTGGGTACCTACCTGTAAGCAAAAAAAAATCTGTGCTATTTTCCCAAGAGCACTTTCTTAACATTCATGATTATTTCTTAGGCAGTTCTCTCCTGTTTGGAGTTGGAAGTCATAGGGCATGATTTTTTTGGCTGCTATGCTGTGAAGTCTTGTGTGTGACCATATTTCAAGGACGCTTTTCACAAGTTCCGTACAGAATATCAGATCCTTTAAAGAGATCTGTCCATCCCCACATCTTACTTTTGCTTCTACAGAGGTGATCCCAGAGGATTAGAAAGTCATTCAGCATACTTCTCCATCTAGAGAATAAATATAAATATAATCTCGAGTCAAAGACTGCAACCATCTCCCAGCTATTTTAGCAACAAGTATTTCTTTGTCATAAAAGAACTTTCAAGTATCTGGCCTATTTATTTTAGTAAAGAAGAGCTCATTATTTGAGCACTTCATTCTCTGTGAAAGGAAGCACAAATGTCCATCATCTGTTTAAGTGCCAGAAACAATGTGATTGGGATGGGGATTTACTTGATTCCTTCTTTCCCATGACTCCCAGCCAAATGATGAGAGGATTTTTAAGATTATTTACAGAAAACAGTTGCTTATCACGATAGAGCAAGTCTTCTCAGCACCAGTAGCTGGGAAGACAGGAAGCCACTTAAGTGTCCCTTCAAACCTTACTAGGAAGGTTCTATGCAGGCCATGATCTCCCCAGCAAGGAAGACCTCACCCAGGGCCTCAATGAGCAGTGGGCAGATTTCAGTGCCTCTGTTCCTCACTCATGAATTGCAGAATACTTAGCCTCAACTTTTTAAAGGCAAACTATTTTCTCGTGTTCTTACAGCACAACAGAACAATTAAAACTGAGCGGAGCTGTGTCTATAAGATGGAATCAAACTGAACACTTTCATTCCTTCTTTGTGCCTCACGTGTGTGTAACAAATAAGACTGTTGCACTCTACAGATAACCATTCTTTAGAGGGGCACAGAAAAAGGTTGTAATACTCTTTTCTTCTTTGACAAACATTACAAAACCATGTCATGTAAATATAAATTTTGACCGTTCTGTTTCCTGAATTCTACTCCCTTCTTCTAAAAAAATACCCCTCCCATTAATCTATTTTAATTTCCTACAAGGAGTGAATAAATGAACATAAAAAACACAGTACTGATTACCAGCATCAAGATAGCCTCTGTTACGGTCGTTTGCACTACAAGATGTTCTTTAAAAATCATCAATCATTCTTTCAGCTGAGGAGCAATGCTAAAACCAAAGGGACTCTTATTTTCTCAGGAGGGCTTTTAACTGGAGTTTTTAACAGCATCTTTGCAGCCCCAAACAGTCATTTTATTTTATAGAGGAATCCACATCAAAGATTTCATGCACTGTCAACACATTCTCATCATTGTTTGCCTACACTCTTTGAACTACCTCCTTTCAGCTACTGAAACATTAAAATTGCATCTTCCTCTGTTCTGTCAAAAAGTTGTGCAGCTTAACAGGACAGTATTTTATAGTTCCTGAACATTTTATTCTCTCCAGAGAAACTGAAAGTGGGAATTACATGCATTATTTTATTAAAAATAACCATCAGAATATAAGAATGATGGGCTTGTGGTAGCATGGAAAAGTGAAGAGGAAATAATTATCCATTGGTTTTTCATAATAAATAATGAATGCTACTTAAGAAGTGTAAGATGAAATCAGACAAAGTTAAAAAAATACAAATAGAAATGTTTGGACAGATAATACAGCAATCACTGTCACAGGATACAGCGGTATCTAAAGTTTGTACGGGTTCAGTTAGATGAGCTCATGCAGGAAAGCTGTCACTGTCTATCCAACACAAAGATGCAACCTCTGATTCAAAAGGTTCCCAGATGCAGAGAAGCTGAAGGGGTGTGAGTTACCAAGCAGGCAGAACCTCTGAAAATCTGTCCTGTTTCTGCAGTTCCACATTCACCAAGGGAGCCCAGGCTGAACTGACCCAGTGCAGCTATCTTGTAGAAAGCAGTACTCATGGATGAATTTTAAAGACCACCCAAATCCAGTAGCTCGGTACAAGGCACAGAGAGGAGAGCTGTGACAGTCACACATGGGATTATGCATTTGAAATGTTTGAACTTAGCTTTAACAAACAGGCCTTACTAATTTGCTGATTAGTCTGATTTCATCACTTTTCTGTTAAGCATTATGCTGTAATTAATCATGGTGTGCTCTCAGGCCCCTTCTTCTGATAAGGAAGGAAAATGTTCCTGTTTTACAGCTGAGTAGTCAAAGAACAGGGAAATCAAGCATTCCCCTTAAAATGGCCCAATTTCAAGGATATATTTCGCCAAAGATTTAAGTGTGCCAAGACAAGTGTTAAGAACTCTAAATTATTAAAGATCAGTCAGAACTGTATTTGGAACACAATTATTATTCTATACAAGAAAGCTAAATATAAGCTAACCACTTAGTAAATACCACCAACACACTGTGACCATTCCTATACCCTCTGCTCAGATGACAACTTTGCTAATAAGTCAGAAGCTCTTCCACATGAGCCTCCCACTTGCACAGAAAGATAAGGCAAATGAAGGATTTCAGGGGTTACAAAGATAAGACTCCAAACATAGGATTCAGATTTCCAAATGAGTAGTACATGAGTTCCTTAGAAAATAAAATCGCAAATAAATAATGCAATCCTGAAATTTTTTCATACCATGTATATTTCATGCATATTTTAGTATATGCTTGGAAAATTTATTTTATCTGTTGAATTACAATTATTTGCTTCACAGAGTCAAAGTGCAGTAAGTACTTAGAAGATAATAATTGTCATGGACTCTTCCCAACAAATATTTTAACAGGTTTGGTTTGTTTGGTTTTTTTTTTTTGATAGCAGAACTTTTCTAATCATTAGATCTCTAGACTTTTATGAGGCATCAGATATTTAATGATGTAAGATTTAAGAATTATACACAAGTTATAGCCATAATCCCAAAAATATTTCAAACAAGATAAAGTACTTGGATGCTGCTGGTCCCAGTAGAGTCAAGGAAAAGCTGGGAGTGATTTCACACTCTCAATACGACTTAGAGTGATTTCTACAGAAACAACTTCTGAACTCTCATTGGGTTTGATCCAAAGTCTTATCAAGTTAGTGGTAAGGCTTATATGTCTTCCTTGTCTTGGATTTTTCCTCTGTTCAAACAGCAGTATGCTATATTGCTCTCTTTAAAACCTGTTTCTTTCTATTCCCTTCATTCATTTTTAAGGTATTTCTAGAAACATCATCATGAATTATTGTACAACTGCTAATAATGGACAAATAACACAGAAACTCTTTGACTTCCAAATGTTTTCCACATTGCACCTTTGATAGCTGTCATATGACTAATCAATGGATTGCTGAACAATTAGAAGAGTTGATGTACAAGCCACTTTTTATAAGTGCTTATTTTAAAAAAGAGTACTAGTGAATCCAAGAAAACCAATAGGAGAATTAACCTTCCTGTGTTCCAAAACACTTTCCTCTAGATAAACAAACTGAGACACAATTATTCATCAAAGTCTTTTCTAGAAAGAAAACCTAGCAGGAGGTTCTGAGACTATGTTTGATCTACACCCCAAAATGTTAGCTTATAATTAGCTTATAATTATTAGCTTATAATTAGGTTACTAGCTTATTAGCTTATAATTGGCTTATAATTTTCTCCAGGAACACTCTCAGAGATACTCCTGTCTACATCTTCTAAAGTAAACCTTAAAAATAGATAAATAAAGACAGATGTGATAGTACTGGGATCATCTTAGAAAAAGTATGTGAGAAATTTCTGAAGCTCTGGTCCTAAAAAAAAAAGAGCCATGATACAGCCATGTCCCTGTAGCACTGGGACTTTAGCAGTAGGAATATTTTATGTTAATTTTCATTATTAGCGCTTCATCACAATCCCATTCTTACATGACAATGTGGGAGTTTTTGTATTAAAAAAAAAAAAATTAAAACCTCATTAAAGTTCCAGGCTGCCTACCCCCACTGCCTCATACATACTGTCCAACAGCATTCATAGCCCTTAGGCTGCCATGGTTCAACTGCAGATCCTAGTTTATAACAAATGGATGCAGAAATGCATTACTTCAAGGACACTGATGTACAAATGATAGTTTGGTATATTAGGAAACACTACAGTTTTTAAACACTTTAGTAGCTTTTATTTCATACTTCAATAGCAATGAAATGTTATGTTTAACTTTGAAGATATTTCAAAGCTGTATATGCTTAATACAGGAATATTTGGAGAGCGTTAGAGAAACAATAACTTTATTTACCATAAAAAAGGTGCTTTATATCAATTAAAATATAATATTGCAATAAATGGAATAGTACAGCACTATTATCCCAAATCCAAGCCAAAATAAATAAAATGAACCACACTGGCACAGAAACATGGACTGCTCCTGTCATGTTCCACCCTTAATATACCTGCAAAAGCAGATATACTAACCTGCACACCCCAAAATTCAACAGCTTCAAGTGAAGTGGAAAACATCAGACCCCTTCCTTGAAGAATGGTTTTCCAACACTGGAACAAGGAGATATCCAGCTTGTCTGCTTTTGCCAGTCCCTAAGAGGTGACCTACTTTTTCACAAGGATTAAAAACAATTATTTTAGAACAAAATGCTGTCTCACAGGGAGAATTAATAGCTGAATATCGTCAGTATGTGAATAACATATGCTGGAAGTGCCTCTGTTTAAGAAGCCCGCTGCTGCATGCATATCCTTTCTGGATATCTGAATATGTTCTAAGCTAATTTCAACACTGAGTGAAACACAACAGACTCCTATCAGACCTACAACGGCACCAACGACTACACAAAAATTATTCTGTACCAAGAAGATGAAAGAACAATCTCTTAGTGGACAAAGGACTGTGGAAAAGAAAACAGGCCACATTTGCTCCCTCAGCTTGGAGAACCAGCCCTCATCAACTGAGATCTCCACAACAAGGGGCAGTTGTACATTATCTACCACACTAACTCGTTTTCCCACTGGGAAACATCATCTTTATCAGTACAAAACTGACTTCTCAGCATCACTGATGCTGTGTAAACTGAAGAGGAATTTCATTGAAGTTATTCAGCTGCAAGCATACCTCTTTTGTCACTGTAATTCCCTACATATTTTTCCCAATATTTAGAGCAGTGAGATTCAGCATATCAAAGCAAAGTCCCATCTCCTTCATTCAACACTACAAACTGCAGAATAGGAGCTCTACCAGGACTAAACAGTACAATAAAGTTAGATGTGTTCAGGAATGGTTACTGGCCACAGTCCTCTGCGACAGTGGCATGTCCTGATAGACCGCCACTGTCACAGGAGTCAAGCCTACAGCTTTGGTCCCTGCAAACACACATTGCTGCCTAATGAACTGAAGTGCAGCTTAAGAAGCTTAGCAAGTCAGCCAGTAGAGAGAAATTTGACTTGAAAGAAGAGTTTATTTAAACAGACCTTCAAATTGTCTGTTTAAGGAGACAAGTTTCAACTAGTTCTATAAATATTATCTTGTATATATCCATACAGCAATTTATTATCCTAAAGTGTCTAAACTTTTCACATGGGGAAAATTCCCCAAACCTTCTCACAAAGAATTACCACAGTACTTCAGCTAAAAAGTTACCTTTCTTACATTATGTTTATAGAACAAAGGAAGAAAATTAAGAAATATTTAGTAATAAATAGAATTATGTCAGATATTTGGAATAATATCAATTTTTCCAAAATTTTCATAGAACATTAACAGATTTCAGCAATAAAAATGCTTTAAAATCGAATAGGTTTACTGAAGACTTGAAGCTGTTGCTTTCCAAGCTTATAATGTGAAGCAAAATAACCTTATAGTGCAGAAACTTTCATTTCAATTCTGCCCTTTTAACAGCTCTTTAAATGGAAAAAAAGGGGGGGGGTTTCCAAGATGTTGGCATGTAGGGAGTAGTTTATTTCAACTCTCATGATTTCTAATGCCATTAAATTAGAAAATACAAAACAAACACATTAAAAGGCACTAACCTCCCAAAAGAGGTAATGACAAAGGTGAATCTGAAATCAATAATGCATATTATAAATCCATTATGATCAATCTTGACATTCACCAAAATATGATGTCCTCAGCTCAAACCCCACCGCTCTTAAACAGGCCAAACTCCAAGATAACTTGGCTGAAAAATAGGTTGTTTCCCTGGTGAAGAGATGCATTCTTGCAAATATGATTAAACTCCAGGAAAAGCACACAGCACTATGATCTCCACCCTAAAGAATTCACAGCCCAGAAATATAAATGCAGACTATCACTGAAGTACCAAACACCCAGGCAAAGGGCCCTCCAAGGAGCCTTTTTGCTTTCTGCAGTAAGTTTTAAATAAATCTTACAGAAAAAGAAGAAAATCCTTCTATTGTGTTGGGAGGATTATCCAGTTTGAAATAAGTTATTTTGACTTTCTCACTGTGATGTTTCAGGGTTTGTCTCTGCTGCCAGCTTCTTGCAGGACAAATAGCAACAGAGCTGGCTCTGCCCTGCAGCCAGGCTCAGCTACCCCAGCCTCACAGCCCCATGGTGCTCAGCAAGGGGATGCTGCCCAGCTCCAAGCTCCCTACAGCATATATCCATATGAAAAACCTATGTATTCTGCTTACTTATAGTAATTACTCCTGGAGAGGGAACATATCCCATCTCACCAGACTAACAAAGACTCTTATAGTGCTCTGCGAAATAGAACGTGTTTATTTTAACAAAGCAATTCATTACAAGGCTAGAAATCAGGCTGCAAAAAGGAAATATTATAGAGTCCTGCTTGGCTACTTTGGCATCTCACGTAGAAAATCCTTTCGCTTGTCTCAGAGCTTTAACCCAGAGAGAAACTTGTACAGCACACCCACATGAGTGTGGATCTGAGCCTGGGCCCTTTCTCTGGGTGTCATTTATGACACACCCAGCTCCTACCTTATTCCTTCTCTCTTCAGCAGACAACAGACTTGAAAAACAGCTAACATTTTCTGTTAGTGCCTCATTTTATGCAGTCTGGGGCTGGTGAATAAAAGGCTAGATAATAGTTATTCAACAGAAACCAAGTCTCAGCTCCCATGTTCTGGAGACCATCTGCCTGTGCATTCTTCTCTTTGTTCAAGAATATCACACATTTCAAATAGCCAAAGAATGCATTGGAAAGATGCTTTCTGTAGGCATAGTAGACTGAAATGAAATACTATATCCCAGGCTAAAATGTGAACTCTCAGAAATATGTTCGATCCCACGGATTCACTGGAGTGAATTTTTTGAGCCTTTCCAAAGTCTGTATGTTGCTGTAGACAGAAAAATAGGTACCCAAGAGTCTATTAGAATGGAAAGCTTTCATTTAGTCTTTGTAATGTAAGCATAAGCTGCTTTTCCTTTGAAACCAGCCTTTCAAAATTACTTTTTAGAGGTTCAGGCTTCCCCTTAGAGGGAAAAATACTTTACTAACATAAGGTTGCTAATGAGACAGAACTGACTGGCATGCATAAACACATTAGCACTATTACCCATATTGATAAAATCACCCTGATTATTCTGCTTAGGAAAGTTAAAAACCATTTTTTCTCACCTAAATAATACTGAAAAAGAGATCCTGTTAATAGAAAGAGAATTATTTCTCCTTTTCTGTCAAAATTTAAAATAGCTAAGAAAAATTGTAAAAACTAGACTTTTTGCTTTTTTATCTTCTATGTGCTAATATCAAAACTATAATAAAATCTGGACTGTTATTTAGTCAATTTCAGTATCTGTGATTAATTAGCTTTCAAGAAGACTCATCCAAGCCCAAGTGTTATACACTTGCCTATTAAAAACAGGATAGAAAAACCTGCAATTCAGATGTTCAAGTAAATACAAAGCATTTCCATGTTGAAAACATGAAAAAATTGAAAAACAATGCCTTTAAGACTTGGAGAATATCCATGGATAATTTACTGTCTTGATGATGTACAAATCTTAATAGACTTCCTCAAGACAGCTTAGCAAATTGGATGATATATAGAAACTATAAAATGATTACTCACATGACAGGCTTATAATAGTAACAGTCTAAGGTCTCCCAAATACACAGAATCATAGACTCATTTAGATTGGAAAATGCCTTTAAGATCATTAAGTCCAACCATTAACCCAATACTGCCAACTCCACCACTAAACTACATCCCTAAGTGCCACATCTACATCTTTTAAATGCCTCCAGGGATGGTGACTCACACACCTCCCTGGACAGCCTGTTCCAATGTAATATAATAATTAATATGAATTTTTATACAAACAATCTTTTTTAAAATTTAATAATACATTCATATAATCTCATTTTGAAGAGAGTCCTCATGGCAGCATAATGAGTCAGCTGCAATTTCCTAACAGTATGGGCTGAAAGTCCCTAAAAGAGTGAATTACAGTAATCAACCCTTGAGATGACGAATGCATTAATTGGCATTTCTGTAGCTTTATGCTGATCAAGGTCTCAGCTTGGCAGTGACATAGAGACTGTTAAAAGGAGCCTTTGTAACAGAGGCAAATACTTACCAAATGGTAAAACTAAGAGCAATGTGACACTTTATGACCAGATGTATCAAATCATGCTAAAAGCATTACAGAATGTAATAGCAAAAGGGAAATACTAGAGGACAAAAATATTTTAAATATTCTGCAACACAATTTTTGCTCTGTGAAGCATTAGCACTGGTATTTTTCTGAATAGATTACACTTCCATAAATAAGAACATAATTAAGAATAAATGGAATAACTTCTAAATTACTTAAACACTTGGTCACCAAAAATGGATTATTGCTGTTGGCAGACTTCTCAATCCTTCTAATTAAAGTCAACCATTCAAAACACTTTCTTCCTATTAATCTGACACATGTGATGAAGGAACTATAAAATTTAACACCCTCTAATGAAACCATTTCCACCTTGCACTTCTCCTCGTTAAATGGTGACATTCTGTTCCCCAAGCAAAAGAAACAGCCCTATGGATTTCTGAGGGAGTGAAACCACGGGCAGTGTTTGACAGGTGAAAAAACAAACCACGGACTGCCTTTCAGTGACTTCACTGAGAGTAAAGAAGGATGGAGGCTGCACAGCCTGTCCAGGCAACCTGCTTCACTGCCTGACGGTTCTCGCAGGAACAGCCTTTCCTTAAATCCAGTCTGAACACCTCATGTTGTAACTTATGCCAAGTATTTCCTTTTCCTCCCACCATGCACCACTGCAAAATGCCTGTCTCCAGCTGACCTCCTCGTAGGTGTGGGGTGGGGTGGGGGGGACTTCTGTGAAGTCCCCTTAAAGTCATCTTTTTTCCAGGCTGAATATCTCCAGCTGCCCCATCTTCTCACAGGACAAACGCTCGAGCCCCTGATTAGCTTCCTGGAGCTCTGCTGAACTCACTGGAGTTCATCAGTGTCTTCTCCCTCTGGGTGGCCCAAAATCAAATGCAGTATCTAGATGCAGTGCAGAGAAGAGGCAGATAACCCCTTCCCTTAATCTGCTGGCTGTGTCTCTGCCTACACAGCCCATGAGGCTCCTGGCTGTCCCTGCTGCCAGGGCACATGGCTGGTCCATGCCTACCTGCCCACCAGGGCCCCAGGTTGTGTGACTCATCACACAAACAGGAACCAGGAGCATTTCTCTCTAATTTTGATAGATGAAACAATGGCACCTGGGGCCATCTTTCCTGCAGCAGTTTTGTCAGTATGACTGATGGGTTAGTTGTAGAATCGTGCTTCAAGAGGGAAAGACAAGGAAACTACCCCACCTCCCCCAAAAAAAATCTGGAAAACATTTTCTGAAGTAATTTTTTAGTATACTAGGCAACACCATTTCTTTGGGAACCATAAAATCACTGAGGTGTACGACTCTATCTGGAACTGGACAATAGTAAGGACTCTGTAAATTTGGCATTAACTGTCCTTAAAGCTTCTGTGCACTCCCATGCACCTTAGGTCAGACTTCTAAATATATCAAAATAATTCTTCATAGACACTTTAAATATAGCATTAACTGAGATGAGAGTAAAAATATGCTACATAAAGATTCATTACTGGGAAATCCTATAAACAGCTCTAGATAAAATCCTCTGCTAAAATTGATTAGCCACCCAAGCCTCTGCTTCTCCTACTGTAAATTATGCACTAATTAATGTTTGCTTCCTATTAAAGAGTGGCATTAATATGACAAGAAACAAGATCACAAACACTAAAATACACACACAAAACACCTGATTAGCGCCCCTTACTGAAAAAGGAACCGAATAGATAATTAATTAGTCTTACTAATTATAGCTGTTCCTAAATCCTATAAGAGACCTTACATCAGTGTAACTCCTATTCCTATACCAGAATATCATCTGAGGACCTGAACAAACACTTGGCTTTAATTTTTAATCATCTCAGCTGTCATTTCTAAGTACAGCACAAGAAGAAGTTGCCACCTCACTACAGCATGATCCCCCCTCATTGGCACTGGTGAGGCTGCACCTCAAGTGCTGCATCCAGTTCTGGACTCCTCACTTCATGAAAGACATTGAGGTGCTGGAGCATGTTCAAAGAAGGCAGCAAGGCTGGTGAAGGGTCTATAGAGTGAGTCCTATGAGAAGTGGCTGGGATTGTTTATCTCGGGAAAAGGGAGGTTCAGGGGAGACCTTATGGCTCTTGACAACTATACTGAAAGGAGATTGTAGTGAGGTGGGGCTCGGCCTCTTCTCCCAGGCAAGTAGTAATGGGACAGGAGGAAATGGCTTCAGGGAAGGTTCAGATTGGACATCAGGAAGAATTTCTTCATGGAATGGGTTGTTACGCATTGGAATGGACTGCCCTGGGAGGTGCTGGACTCACCGTCCCTGGTAGTGTTCAAGAAATTACTGGGCATGGCACTTAGTGCTATGATATATTTGACAAGGTGCTGATTGGTAAAAACCTGGACTCAATCCTGGGACTTTTTTCCAAACTTAATGATTTTATTCTATGGTTCTATGATTTCCTGTCAACATGGAAACTTTCTTTTGCTAACTTAACAAAGAAAAATAAATCCTAGATTCTGAATACTATTTAGGATTGATTAGTTTTTATTAAGATAACAGAACTGTACAGAGGCCTCCATCTGGCCACAGAACTGCCTGTTTTAATTTTCAATATTCTCCACAGTATATGCTTTACAAGAAATTGTTCTCAATGTATTGAATTTTTCAGGATCTTAATGGATACAATAGGACCGACATCTTTTAACATATTATTTTGTCTCCAAGTATCCTGGTTCTGGCCAGGAATGAGTTAACTTTTGCAGTAGCCAGGAGGGGGTATGGCTAGGACCCAGAGGTTATTCTAGACCACTTTGCCATTGCCAGTGGTAGAGGGAAGGGAGTATCTTCCATGGAGAAGGGCTCTTTAGGGTCCACATAGCATGGTGGAGGGCGCAGCCAGCTATTGTCTGTTCTTGGGGGGTTTCTGTGTGAATTGCTCAGCTCTTTCTTACACCATTTGTCATTAGTACTGCTGCTGTTGGGTTTTTTACCTCATTGCTGTTTCCAGTAAATTATTCTTACCCCAACAGCTGATGTTCACCTTTGGTGCCTCCAAATCTCCTCTCCAGCCCAACAGAAGAAGGGAGAGGGGGAGAGAGCAGGAAGCACATGTTTTGGAGAGCCTCAGTGGGAGCACCAAACTGGAGAATACCATTGCTAAACTATGACACCATGCAAAACAAAAATTGGATACTGAACCAAGAATTATGTCAAATTACATGCAATACATGGAATCATGTGTAGGCAATAGCATCCCATCTCATCATGCCAAGAAATGAGGGTAGATGGGACTCTCCTTCAAAATATTCTTCTAGGTCATTTCTTGAAAATACATTTCTACAAGCAGAATTTAGTGCATATAGCTTCACAAACTTCAGGAAAAAATGCAAACAAGTTGTAAGCAAACTGAAGTGCTGATCTTACCAACAAGTTTTCTCATTTCATTAACAAAGATGTAGACTTGGAACAACAGTATGAAGAGTTGATACTAGTAATTTCTCAAATGAAATTGTGCTGCTAGATAATTCTGACAGCTTTCAACCACAGATAGCTCACACTAATGAAGATGGATGCTATATTAGCAGAGAGATGGTGGTAAGGTAAAACCCTGCACATCACGGGAGCTGGGTCCTTCTCTTGTGTGACTAAGGCTTCAGACTCATTTTAATAGACAGCTTAATTTATGTTGGTTTTTTTCTCCGAAGCATTGGGATTTACCCCCACTGCTAAAGCAAGAGAGGATCCAGTACCATGGATGCTACTTTCTCACTGAAACTTCAAATGACTCTCCAGTTTCACATCAGAATGAATTTTAACTTTTCCTTCAGAAGAATCAGTGGGGATCACTGGTCTTTTGATTGCCTCTCGAGATTACTCAGGAGTTGTAGCTGGATAAATCCTTGACATCTCAGAGATATAGGACATGCACATGTCCCTCAATCTCTCTTATTTGCTTTACTGTGACATTGTAGTTTTCTCTTTTTGGCCTTTCAATACTTTTGTCTTGTCTTACCATTTGTCACAGAGCAGTAGGAATCACTCTGTTATGGATGATATGTGACTATCTGTGCAGCAGATGTTCTCTAAACATCAGATTCTATGAAGCAGCTCTTGTGTGAACCCCTGAACAAGATATCTGTTTTAATAATTGTTATAGTTCACAGTGATAACAGGGGATTAGACTTAATGACAGAGTTAGTTTATACCTGCCTTATCTCACGTCTGTATAACAAATTCTGTCTTTACAACTGATAAATATTTTTCCCCCACTCTTAAAAACTATTTCTAGCCAATTCTTTAATTAGAACATATTCTGAAATCCTCAGGTCTGAGAAGGAAACAAAGAAGTCAGCTAGCCTAAACTCTAGAAGGTGCATACAAAATCTGTGAGTAACAAGTTGCCACTCTAGAATCTCCCCCTTGCTTCCCCTATGCAGAACACAGCCCCCACCACCTGGTGATGGAGGACCAGATGACTTCTTTAAAGCAAAGAACAACATCCAGAGCCTCTAAGTTTTCTCCTATTTCTCCCAAGCCCCAAAACATCTTTTCAGGACAGTGGATCTGCAGCTTGCCTTACCACACACAGCAACGGCAGATAAATGAAAGATCACAGAAGAAGCAAACATAGGAATTTCAAAACATCAGAATTGTTTTCCCAAAACAGCCAGCACTAGGAATAGCTAAGTACATAGGAAGTACATTACTATTTTCTGCCAGGATGGAGTTTTGCTAAGTTAGCTGCTTTTTTGGTGGGGGGGTTTCTTTTCTTTATAAGATCTTTTTGCCCATTATAGAGAAGCTGTATGAGAAACACTTCAGAAAAAAACATCCCATTCAAAGCAAACAAGACTTTTTGGGGTTTGGTCCCATTCTGCATGCTGGCACCACGATGGATAAGAGCAGCCTTTCCACAAAAGAACACAGAGCAGCAGTAAGTTCCTGTCACAGCAGCGCAGTCCAAGCTTCTCTTGACTACTCTTCTTGTGTGGATAGCAGAAAATCCAGACAGAATGTAAGAGGCAGGGATAAGGCAACTCAATAAAATGCTCTTACCATTACCAAAAGAAGTATCTACTCTAAGAATGTCTGTACACTTCGAGTGTGACTACAACTACAATGAAAGCACCAGTGCTAGTAGCAGCTTTTTCTGTCATCGGAAAAGGTTTGGACCTCTTTCAAAGAGCAGCATCAATTCCTATAATGCTAACATTATTCTATTTGCTATTATATTTTGCTCAAACATCTTTGCAAGGGTCTCTACCAGGAAGCAGGCCTCAAGCAAACTATGATTGTCTTTCCTACATTTTGAAAAGAGGGATGAAGCGGTTAAGTTATTGTTACCACTACTATGGTAAATAAGAAATAATGTTATTTAATTGTCAGAAAAGTAACACTACCTACAAAGTCTTCAAAGACCTAATTCTATCTTTTACTGCTGAATGACTTCAACTGAGAGGACTCAGATAGTGTTACCAATCAGAAAAGACATCAAAGAGAAAGCAGAAAGTTCAGAATATCAATATTGATGTTTTAGTGCTTAAGAGGCAAAGTGATTGATGGATGGCTCGAGACTGTCAAAATCAAAATTCTGTAAACAAAAGGTTTTGTTAAAAAAAATAATTACCATGGGAGTACCGGTCTCGGTAAGAAACAAATGAGAATGCACTCTTGCTCTGCCCACTACTAAGCTAGCGATCTTCACCTCTTTGTTGTCCAAACTATTTTTAGACTGAAGAGTAATTTCTTCTCTACTTCCACTGTGCAGCCAGGACAGGGACAGGATAGACATGACAATGGAATGGCTGCATACAGTGGGATTCTAGTCATAGGCAATTCTTCTGAGAGATAAAATAATTCTAAAAGAGGATAGTTGTTTTCACTATTACACAAGAACCTTTTTTTCAATAATTACTTTGCTGTATTCAAAAGTCTGAAAAATACATGCTGATTTTAGATAGCACCTCAATTCTTTGGGATTGATCCTGACAAAGCCTTTTGAAACTGATCAGTTCTCTAACAAGAGCATCACCACACTGGACTACTATACTTATTATCTGACTACAAGACAATACCGTATACTCCTGCTTAGAAATTTACAGGCACGATATTCTCCTCCTCTGCTCTTAGGAATTTTATTTAATGGTATTCCTGAGGAAACACGCTGGCACTTTAAGTCTCACATATTCAGCATTTGATCAATGATGTAGTATTTCACTTCATGTGCTTCCACCATGAAAGAAACTTATGCACTTATGTAGACTAGTAAGATGATCTCCCCTTCAGCAGCCTGCAGATGCACATAGAGCTTCTCACCAGATGCTACTGACCAGTTACATTTTCCAAGACATATCAAAAAGCTGTAAGTAATGATACCGAGTTGCACTTTCCAGTATTTCTGTTTCTTTGTAGAACATCTTGCTCAAAGCAATTTAGCACCATTACTACTGTCCCCTTCATGACCCAACAGAGTACTGTCTCATGTAAAGAGGGAGGAGCTTTGAAGGTCAGAGCATACAGAAACCAGTAGGGCCAGCCCTTATTCATCAAGGTGTTAGTGAGGCAAATCACAGATATCGTCCCTTGTAAGAAAAATGCCATATATGATCATGAGATGCACAGACAAACATGGCAAATCATCTTTGTTTATCTTAGCAGCGTAATAAATCTGCAACTTCAGATGTGTAGACCAGCCATGAGAAAATTCGCAAACAGATTGATTCAGGTTTATTTCATTAACAGACTTTATGTGATCATGAGTTCTTTGGACATGGGACACTTTTATACTAGTGCAGTTACCAAAATTGCCTAACCAGTATTCAAAAGGTTAAAAAGAAAAAAAGCCAATAAAGAATAGAAAGCCACAGTACTTCAGTACACGTGATATTGTTATCAACAAATTGATAAACAGCAGATGACCATAAATTCAGTATGTCTTACTCTGATATGCAATCACTGTCACAATAATTTTTGTTACTATGTAGTCTCTCAGGCAAAAAAAATCTTACAAATTCCTTATCATAGGACCACAAGGTGTGTCACAGACAATTAGGGTTTTTTTCCTTTCTTTACTCTTAAACGCATTGCCCTTTTGTGCTTGAGATGTGGTAATTGTGTACTGCAAGGCTCCTTACCTTCACTGGATGGCATGCAGAAGACCATGTTTCCTATGAAGCCCATCAAAATTAATAGGTATTTTGCCTTTAGAGAATTATTAATGCTTAACATTTACCTTAATTCCCTTTTGGCTATATTTCTATTTTGCTAAGGTGTCATCCTTCTCCTGTGTACTGACAAGCAATGAGAAAAAAATGCTTTGAATAAAACCCCAAGCTGACTGGAATTAGGAGGAGTAAATAGTGTGCTCTCTGGGAAGTAATTAAAAGCCATAAAGCGGGAAGAAGGCTGGAGGTGCCTAAAAGGCATTATAATTAAAACCTAATGTGTGTTAACTGTGAGTGAAGCGTTGAAGTCATTGACATGAATGACAAAACTCACACTGAATTCAATTGGGGCAGGATTTTATTCTATAAAAGCTCAACAAGAAGGCCAGTTTGGCTTCAGAGAGATTGATTGGAGGTTTGTGGATTAAAAAAAACCTTGCTGAAAATGGGAACTGGTGATTTATATACAATGATTTGCACAGTTGTGAAATAGCCACAAGATAAATGAACAGAGAGAATTAAAATCAAATTAGTTAATTCTTTAAAAAGGGGAAGAATTTTTTTTTTTAAATATGATTAGGGGAAAAAACCAAAGACTATTACAAAGCATACAGAATCAAGAAAAATCCTGAACCTGGAACAACTTTATCCAACCTAATAACCAGGAAGAAAGTGATGAAGCAGTTAAAAAGCAGTGATAACTTTATAGAGCATAGCTATTGATAAAAAGCATATTGGGAATACTTAGAAAAGCTGAATTCATTCAATAGCACATAGTCTATTTAACCATGAAACAGAAATGAATTAAGAAAGAAAAAGAAAGAGAAGAAAAAGAAAGAGAATTTCCCATTCAGCACACCTAATCTCCAGAGCCCAGTTAAGTAATGGAACCACTCTTCAGAAACAGTCAATCCAGTTTCAGTGGTTTTAGCACCATGCTGTCAAAAAGTGACAACACAATGTAAGTTTGCCTAGATGTAGTTAATGGATTTACAAATAAAACATCAAAAATTTAAAAACATCTCACCACTAACCTATAACAAATATTCTGCCAAAAGTACTACTTGTACAGGGAATCTAGCAGGCTAACAAACTAGTGTTTAATATGACAAAAAGAAAGAAATGTCATACTAGATACACTGCATGTGAATAGCAAGAAAACATGCAGAAAACTAGGTGCAGAAAATTAGATAAGAACTTAGAGTACAACTGTGGCAAGAAGGGAATTGCATTCTTTTGGCTAGTAAATACAAAAATCTGACATCAACAGTCCACAAGCAGTAGAAATACTACCAGCCTCTGAGTCTATGGAGTAATGATACTCTCTGTGTCTGGAGAACTCTTACAAAGCCACTCCTCACCAGACCAGCAAATCTTCCCTGCAATATAATTTTAACATTGAGTATTAATGCATGAAAAATTGTGAGGTGGAATTGTGAGCGTACAACTTCTAAAAGGGATGTGAGAAGCCCTGAAAAACTGGTGGAAAACAAGTATTTTTAACAATACCAGCAAGCAGACAATCTCCTAAAACAACATGCAACCTTTCATGACCTGATCCTGCAAGTCAGCAACTAAAAACATGCACTTAATTACTTATTTAATTTGTCTCTGTGAGACTGAAAAAAAAGACACGGAGCCAAGTGAGGGAGCTCGAGAGCTGTGCGTTCTTAACCAATGTCTCTAGAGAATCCTAGTTGGAGCTCTCAGCTCTGGTGAGATTTCAAAGCCATCAGAGAAAGGGAAGAGGATGGTGCTTCTGGAGCATCATGAGCTCTGTCTCCACATCTTTACTCAGTCGGGCTGCCTAAGAGGTAGTAGGTCTTCTGCAGACTTTTGCAGACCTCATTGTACTTCCTATGCGGCCGTACCTTCTCTCAGAGGGCTGGCAGATGGCTACCCTAATGCAGCGAGCACAGGCACTTCCAACTGCTCTCATCTGTACAGTATCCTCGTGAGACACTCCTGGAATGCCTGCGCTGCACTGAAAAGGCTTAGTAAGAAAATATTCCCTCCAGACATGAGTCACAGTCCCTCTGCAGAACACGCGGTTTGTTCATACAGCCATGCAAACACTCCCTGGAGACCTGACGCATATCCTCATGCACATTCTGTAGGAAACTATTTTTCTCTCTTCCCAACATCCACGTACAATATAAAAAGTGCAAATAGGGCAGTCTAAAACTTCCAAAAAGCACACACTACTTGTTTATTCTTACTTACTGTAGTTCAGAAGGATGTAAGAAAAAGACAACTCAACCAGCAAGTGCCCCATTTTCTTTGTCCTACATTATGTACCCGTGGCCTTATATTTACATTTACAGTCATTTTTAGAATAGGACATTTATTTTTATGTATCAGGTCAGGTCATTCTAGACATACAATTGGTACTCATATCTGCAAATTTTGGAAGGAAAAGGTCTCTTAAAACACTATGAAGAGCTGAGAAAATGTTGACAAGACTTAGATTATCAACAAGAAAATCACCTTAATAGCTTTTCACATCCCTTACTAGTGAAGAAATAGTGAGCTTCTTTTTAAGTAAGAGTCACTTGCTTCTGTTCCTTTACAGCAGTGATATTCAAAGTTAAGACTAGAATATAAGAATAATTTTGCTCGTGAGTTGCCTCATATACACTGTGTAACATTATGCACTATATTTAGAGCTGTGAAAATCAGACATAAATCATTCCTGCTTCACAAGTCACCTGTAAGGAAGTATTTAATGTTTTTTTTCTTACTCTACTATGACTACATAATTGAAAAGTATGTACTAAAAATGTTTAAACATGAGATTCAATGGTTTAAAATGAATACTGACACAGTAAAAATAGATTCCCTGAGAGAATTAACTAATCATTAATAACTTGAATTGACAAAGGTAAGACTAATCAAATTCCGGCTTCACAGTAATTCTTATAAAAATGGATGTAAGGGGAGAACAAGCTAATGAAGTGAGAATAGCTTCTGCAAAAATAGTAATGAATCTACAGTACATTAACTCTTTATAGAATTATATTTTTATTTCAGTATTTCCTTTCTAGGTCAAGAAAATCACAGGTCTCTTAGGGCAAACTAAGAAAGGAAAAGACAATGCTTTTTATTACCATAAAAGAAAGGTTAGTTTTATGTTAGGAAAGGGGATCAATTGTCTGAAAGGTGCTTACCAGAAAGCATGATTCAGTTACAGACATAAATGTACAAGCTGTGTTTAATACAACTTATTTGAAAACTCCATTGTTAACCAGAGTGCCCAGCTAGCAGGATTGCTGTCCCCCACTAAATTAAAGACAAAACTGAAAAAAATCACATTTTTATTCCTGGAAACTACAATACTTGAACTTGACCCTCAAACTTGACAATGAAGTCTGAGGTCTCCATGGGAACCAAATCAACCTCCATGTACAGAATTTACCAGGCTGAAATGTGTGTGCACTGTAAAGCACATGCCTTTGGCTTCCCAGAGTGATGGGAGCCCTTGTACATGCAAAAACAGCATGGATAGTAGAGACATGGAAGACCTTTCAGAAGTGTCAAACTTACAATGCATGGCTCTACAACACAGCACACATGTTCACAGGCTTCAAGTGAGATCATGCCTGTGTCCAGAGCCCCAGATGAGACTATTATGAAATGCTGATGTGAAGCAGCTGGAGCAGGGGCATCTGGACTATGTTTATCAGGTATCCCTAAATCCCAGGCACATTTACAAAGTATTCAAAATGTGCCAAAATTTCTAGAGAATACAGCTGAGAAAATCCAGACATATACGTGTGCTGGATTTGGCTGGGAGAGAGTTACTTTTCTCCACAGTAGCTAGTATAGGTCTGTTTTGATTTGTGCTGAAAAGAGTGTTGTAACACAGGGATGTTTTATGTGCTGCTGAACAGCACTGACACAGCATCAAAGCTTTGGGCCTCTCCTGCTGCCTGTCAGCAAGGTGGCTGCTCAAATTGTTGTTAGGGGACACAGCTGGGACAACTGACCCAAAATGACTGAAGGGATATCCCATACCATATGGTGTCCTGTTCAGCAATAGCAGCTGGGGCAAGAAGGAGGAAGTTGGAGGACATTTGGAGTGATGGCATTTTTCATTCCAAGTAACTGTAATGCTTGATAAAGCCCTGCTTTCCTGGAGATGGCTGAACAGCTGCCTGCCCATGGGAAATGGCAGATGAATTCCTTGTTTTGCTTTGTTTGCCTGTGTGGCTTTTTCTTTACCTATTAAACTGTCTTGACCTCAACCCACAAGTTTTCTCACTTCTACCCTTCTGATTCTTTCCTCTGTCCCACAATGGGATGGAGCAAGCAGCTGGGTAGTGTTGAGCTGCCAGCTGAGGTTGCACCCCAACACTCCCTTTTGGCATCCAACGTGGGGCTCAGAAGGTTCAAGATAACAACAGATTTGATTGGAATGTGCCAGATTAGATTTATGGCTCTTATTGCTATTTATCTATTGACTGGTAGATTCCTGTGCTTGCAACAGGGCTTACTTGCTTCCCTGTAAATTGGAGTCTAGTGCTTGTTAGTGCTTTTTTTATAGTGCTGTACTGCTTATGACCTTACTGTACGGTGCCTGGGAACATTTTCACCCTAGCAGTGCCCATGCAGATCATGAAGGCATCACTGCTGTTTCTGTACTGCTGCACTGGTCAGGCTGAAACCCCAGTGAGAGCTTGAGCTGAAGGGACTGTGACCTACAGCTAAACCCACGTGGGAGCGGGATGTCCCGAAGAGCCTGGCTGTGGACAAGCCCATACCAGACGAGGTAACTCTCCGTGTCTGTGCCCATGGCCGTGCCTGTGCCACAGCAGCACATGTTCCTCTGAAGGGACTGTAGTCCAAGGGGAAGGCCATGGTGGAGAATGTATACCTTGAAGCACCTGTGGCTGTGCATGGCGACATGCTGGAGCACGTCAGAGTGCGTGGCTGCAGATAAGCCCATGACAGAGCAGGCACACCCTTGGAGGGGCTCCAGCTACGGGTCAGTCATCTTGGAGCAGGTTTATTTCTGAAGGGATTGTAGCCCATGTACAAGGCCACACTGGATCAAGATGCACCTCAAAGTGGATGTGGCTGTGGATAAGTCTGTGTCACAACAGGTATACCCCTGTATCGACCCTGGCTCATAGACAGACTCAGGCTGATAATGGGGAAAATACTATTACCTGTGTTCTACACATGCACACACTGAGAGTTCAAATTACTTCATGAACCTCCTAGCCAGCTTCAATTTAAAGTGTTCACCTAAAAACTTCATTTAGCCTCCACAGCTGCTTCAATCACTGAGAGTCTTTCACTGGCTTGGAGCTGGTCAAGCGAGAAAGCAAGCACAAGGAGTTTGCAAAAGCTTCGTTTCTTTTTTTTTTTAAGCCTTTAATTTTGTGTGAGTAAAAGCAGTTGTGTTTATATTCCTTGAAATAAATCTTATTTGACACCGTTATTCTGTCTGACTCTGAAAGGCAGACTGGTTTTTGCCAGGGATAACAGCTGTGATCACTATAAAACTGTGAGAAAAATCAATGTTATATAAAAGGAATGGTTATTTTATATATGCACACAAACACTGCATGCACACATAATATGAGACCTTATCCTCTGATCACACAAACAAGGAAACAAATTTGTTACATTTGCTGAGGATGCCTTCTAACACTACTATTAGATTATTTTCTGGAGGTGGGGCTGAGAGAAAGCACCAACTGATAATTCAGTTTCTGGGAGCCTATGGATAATTTAAAAGATCACTGTAATGCCAGTTATGCTAATGATTTTGCCTTTAGATATCAACAGAACAGGATATTTCCCCTCAGTTTCTTGTTTGTAATTCTGCCTTGCACAATACTGATTTTAACTTAATGTTATTTTTTCTTCTGCATTTAAAAAAACAAATTCTTCTTCTAGGGAAATCATATCTGCCTCTGGTAGTATTGTACTTAGATTTTCTTACTAAAATACCAAGGCCATCTACTTTCAATGTTTTTTATGTTTCTTACTAAATTCCACTTTAAGTTGACTATGTATTACCTTCTGTCACAGCAGTTCTTTGCAGAGAATCTGAAATAAACATAAAGAAATGCCATAATTTTCAAGTCTCTTGAGAAACAAAGTATGTCTACTCTTATGCAGTCCTACTTTAGACTGAAAATATTTCAAAATCTCAGATTTTTACTTAGTACATTACAACACATTTCAAAATCTCTGGTTGCATTTGACATTGCAGAATGACTTCATTATGTACAAACATCTCTCCTTGTTTGAAGATTTTCCAGTCAGACAGTTCTGGCTGCTTTTTGCATTTCATGTGTATTATTTCAAGTACTAAGGAAAGGTCTCTGTTGCACTGTGGCTTGCCATAATTCTTAAGCATCTTGTTTTTACTCAGCCTCTGTACACCAGCAGAAGGGCTGCACACTATAAGAAATCACTTCTACGATTGCCACTTTGCAGAAACTCTGTGCACAACCTCATGTTGTCGGTGAGAAGGAGCCACACACTGCTGTTTGGTGGCCAGGGGATGTCACATTAACATTTTGCTCTGCCTGCCTCCCCTGCAGTCCCTGATGCTGCCTCCAGTCCAGGCTGTCACGTGGAGGGGGAGGGTGCCACCACGTGTGCCAAGGAATATGTCAAGCACCCTAATGGCTGGGTGGACTTTTCTTTAGCTGCCTTCTGGGGAAAAAAAAATGTCAATCTGCTAGCAAAGACCATATCTAAAAAAAACTAAAAAACTAGAAAGGAACTGGTAGTTAAAATGTTTCTCTCTCTTAACTGACACATTGGTTCTGTACATTGCCAAACAAAGGGAGTTCTGACTAAATATTTGTCTCCCACTCTCTCCCTCTATGAAAAATTAACATGCACAGGATTGCTCTGATGAAGAACAGCATGTAAGGGGCTAACAATGGAAGAGTAGTATGAACTGACAAAACATTCATTAAGGATTAAAAAAAGAAGGGTGGCTTTACACACTGCCAAAAGTTTTATTTAAACAGGCTATTCCATCCTGCCCCCACTACACAGAACCACACAAGGCTGACATTAGAATAAATCTCAACTCTATAAAAAATTTACTGACAACAGAGACTACAAGAGAAGAGCTTGTTTACCCTCTTCCTCCAGCTCCTGCCTTCCTGAAAAATTCAGCAGTTTAGTGCTGCACGAATCTGTGTAATACTTCCTGGGGCTTCCCGATCCAGGTAACAACTTTGGAGACACAGACACCACTGGCACTTCAAGGAAAGGTGGGTAATCCCTCACTTGCTGTGCTAGAGGACACCCCCCTCACAAGACACCGAGGAAAGCAGAGCAGATAGAGGGGCAAGAGGAAGGTGGTATAACACAGTTATATCACTTTAATTTCCTAAAATTGGGAAAGAAGGGCAGGTCCACAGAGAAAGAGCAAGGTCCACACCACCACGTGATGGGGCTGAAGTGCTGGATGTGCCAGGTGGCAGGGACCACACTGAGGTGCTGCATTCCCAATGTGCTTTGCAGGGCCATGGCATGCCGGCACCAGGGGAATCCCACTGGTTTTCCAACTGCCACAACCCAGATACTCTCATGCTGATCTAACTACTGCCACAACCAGGGCTCTTCTGGGCTTCTATTCATAATAACAGCATCATTTTTCAACCAAGCAAGTAACTCATGCCTGTTTCATATTCCAGTCAAAATCACCCAATGCCACCCTGTTGTCTGCCTTACCCTTTTTGTTGGCATGTGTTGCAAGAACATATTATAAGTTTCTCTGTATGCAAGCCTGCAGGAAATTATTCCCATGGGAAAACATCTTTTACTGTCTTTTTACTCTGTATAAGTTTTCTGTAAACAAAATATCTGGTGTATGATTCAAGGACATTTTTAGATTCCTCTGCCTGTCTCCTAGGAATGGGAGATAGAGGTTCTTTTTCAACCTATGAGATGAAGGACTGTTATCTCTCTGATATTGTAAGCATTCTAGCATTCTTGTACAGGGCAATGAAGAAGAAACATCTGAGCTCTGTACCTGGGCACAACATAGCCTGAAATCCTCTGACCATGGAGTCATTTTAAGAAATCATATTTAGCCTTCTGAAATTATTGTCAAGAGTCCTTTGTTAATGAACAGACCACAGCAATAGGCATGAGGAACATTTTCTGTAATAAAGGCTAGTTAAACCCTAAGAAAGATGCCCAACCCAAATACTGCAAGTTTTTGTGAACAAAGAGGCTGTACAAACACGGTCCGGGATTCTTTAGGTTCAGTTAATCCTATCCTGGGCCAGGATAGGTAACATGACTCAACAGACCTTGAGAAAACCTCTCTACCTGATTTTCTTGTTTGTTAAAGTGTTATCAACTGCCTTCTCCCCTTGCTTTTCCACCATATAATACAGTATCTTCAAATCTAGTTTAAAAATAAAGTTTATGCTCTGCAAGTATAAGAGAGAGTTGAAGCAGGCATCTTTTTATGACAAAGGAAAGTCATCAAGTAGAAAACATGCTAATGCTGAGCTAATGGTGACATGAGCCAAAAAACCAGAATTCATCATAGATTTGTTGGCATGTCTACCTCCACAATCCCTGGAGTCTTGTCCATGTGGTCCTATGACACCAGAGAGTGACACACAGGAGATTAAACTGGGCAGTGGAACAATAAACAGAATGGACAGTGTCTATCTGATGCCCAGCACAAACTGGCAACATTGAATTACAGTAATGTGGCACTGGGTACTGCCCACACGCTGCTCAACACCCCCACTGAGGATTGATGAAAACAGCTCTCCCCAAGGGGTGATCTGGCAGATGATCTAAAGTGAACAATGAAGTCCATGGTGGGAGAATATAAACACGGCGAGGGGGCCCAGCCTGTGACTGGCCTTCCATGCTGACTCAACAGCCATGCCGGAAATATGAGATCCAATTTGCAGGCAGCTCCCTTCAATGTCCTTGCCATCTCCCTGGGAAAGGGATGTGAAGGATTCTCTACCTTTGTATCAGGTTTCCACAGTCAGGTTTTGCTAGTGAGGCAGCTACAGGGGTGGATTCTGTGACAAGTTGCCAGAAGTTTCTTCCATGTCCAGCAGAGGCAATCTCAGGCAGCTCCAAGATGGATGTGCTGCTGGCCAAGGCTGGGCCATTTAAATATAATGGTAAGGCCTCTGTGATAACAGATTTAAGAATTTTGAAAAAAGGTTATTGCACATACACTTGCAGCCAGAGAAGAATGGGGTGAGAATACATGAGAGGAACAACTCTGCAGACACCAAGGTCAGTGGAGAAGGAGGGGCAGGAGGTGCTCCAGGTGCTGGAGCTGAGATTCCCATGCAGACCATGGTACAGACCATGGTGAAGCAGCCCTGCCCCCTCCCTGTGCCCCCATGGAGACCCACGGGGATGAAGAGATTCACCTGCAGCTTGTGGAGGACCCCCACGCCAGAGCAGGTGGATGCCTGAGAGGAGGCTGTGACCCATGGGACGCCTGTGCTGGAGTAGGCTCCTGGCAGAAACCTGCAGATCCATGGAGAGAAGAGCCCACTCTGGAGCAGATTTCCTGGTAGGACTTGTGACCTAGGACTTGTGACCCCATAGGGGACCCATGCTGGAGCAGGCTGTGCTTGAAGGACGGCACCCCATGAAAAAGTGACCCTTACTGAAGCAGTCTGTGGAGGACTGTAGCCCACTGGATGTACTCACATTGAAGCAGTTCATGGAGAACTGTCTCCCATGGGAGGGACCCCACAGTGGAGCAGGGGAACAATTCCTCTCCCTGAGCAATAGGGGAAACAACATGTAATGAACTGAGCATAAACCCTATTCCCTCTCTCCCTATGCTGCTGGAGCTGAGAAGGAGGGAAGGGTGGGGAGAAGGTGTTTTTAAGGTCTTATTTTACTTCTCACTGTCCTGCTCTGAAATTGTTAGTAATAAATTCAATTAATATCTGCAATTTGAGCCTGTTTTGCCTGTGACTGTATTTGGTGAGTGATCTCTCTGTGTCCTTATTTCATCTCATGAGCCCTTTGTTATATTTTCTCTCCCCAGTCCAGCTGCAGAGGGGAGTGATAGAGGGACTTTGGTCTTTGGTCTGGCATCCAGCCAGGGTCAACTCACTACACCCTTCCACGTGTCTGCCTAGAAAAGGATGTTCTAGGCCACAAATACCAGCATGGCGTGTTTCCACACCACTGGCTCGATAGTTTGATCACTGCTCTGACTGTTCTGACAGGGTGAAAAAAGAGGCTGAGGAAAAAAAATGTCAGTTATATTTTATCTGGAGAATCATTTGACAAAAGTTTGATGGGACATTGCAAAACTTTCCCTGGTACTGGACTAGGAGATGCACTGAACTGGAAGGAGGCCAAAGGGCAGAAATCAGAAGGGCTGTAAAAGATTCAAGTGGAAATACCTTTCAGCAAGGGACCTTTCGTAGTTTCTACCCATTCTTGTTCTTGAGTGTTTAAAATACCTACCCAGAAACTAGGGTTAATTATTGTCTTACCCTTAATGTTGGACACGTCATTCCATAAACTTTTTTAACCTTATGTTAAGAAAGATAACACTTCCAAACAGTGAGAAATTAACCTGCATTTTCTGCAATTCTGTTTAGCCTGGCTCAGACAGTAAGAACTGCATCCACAAAGCAAGCTTTAGAGAACCCTAGCAAGCGCTGACATCTCAGACAATCAGAGGTGTTCAGCTCCCTAATCTATTGGCTTCTGCCTTCCATTCTGCTATAACAACCCCAAAATCTCACTGTTTGGCAGAAGAGGAATGGTGCCAAGGCTGGTGGAGCCAAAGACCTCTGCCCCAGTGTGGGCCAGGTGTCCCCACAAGTGGGAGAGATCCAAGGCACAGCACAGGGACATCAGCGCTATCCTTGTGAGGATTTTGCAAGGACCAGAGAATCCAGTGCTTCACAGCTGGAGCACCTGGATCTCTCTGCCAGGAAACTAAACACACTTCAAATGATGCATCAAAAGAACCCCCCGGCAAATGTTCAGTTTTTTAACCAAGTCAATTCACTCCTCAGAATTGAAGAAATGTAAATCATTTTTCAGGATTTTAGTCCTTTAGGAAGGGACTTACACCTTATGTTGAATTAGGACCAAAGACTTACACCTGAGATGTGCTTTTCTCAAGACAAGACTTGGATAATCTACATGACAACGTGCACATTTTCAGACAGAAGGTTCTATTAGTTTTAAGGGTTTTGGTCAAATTTTGGACATAAACAGGTTAACAAGAATACAGCAAAAAGATGCTGCAAAATTCAGAGATGTGTCCTTGAATGCCTTATTCTCTCCTGCCTTTAATTTTTTTTTGCCTTTTTCTCCTGCTAAAATACCCAAACCACAGTGTTAAAGGGGAAGATTTCAAAGTCTGTAAGTGTTATTAGATGAGGAGCCACAACATATCATATGGAAAGTGCAATTGAAGAGGAAAAGATTTCTATCATTAAAGACCTTGGTCTTGCCAAAAGCAAATGAATGTAGACCGTAGTAGATGTATGCAGTAGATGAATGCAGACTGACAAGCCCTGAAACAAAGAACCAAACTGGCAGATAATCAGCTAAAGAAAGATTCTGCAGCATAAAAAGAGATTGGAAGTTATTACAGAAAAATCCTTTAAAGCCTTTAGCCAAGTATCCAGTTGTAGTAAAGAAAGTAAACAAGAAGTTAGGTAGTATTGCTAAAGGAATATAAATCAAGACTGTTGATATCACTATAATGACACAGTAGCTAAACTTGCAGAGGAAATACATAGTACACTTTCAGTGTACATGCACTAGAAGAAAATATAACCTTCTTTTTGACAGGTTGAGCAAAAGAGCTATGAAATACTAGCAGCAAATGCAAGGTTTGAATCAAGCTAGTAGTCAGAGGAAGTATTTGTGGTCCTTTCATCAGTCAATCTGATTTTTTAAATGAAGGATTATTTCAATCATTGTTAATATTTTAATTTAAATTTAGGATATGCACACCTTACCACCATCATCAGAGAATGATAAAGCAGAAATCTGATATTGAGAATACCCAAGCACTCTGTGTGAGAGTATAACTGCTTCTGTAGGGCAGACTGGCTACAGGTGAGTTTTCCCTTCCACAAAATGGAAAATTGTAACAATTGCTGTCCTTCTTGATATTTTTCTCCATCATTTGCCAACAAGTATTGAAAAACAAGGAAGAGATGTTTCCCTTCTCTTCAGTTACAGTGTGCTTTCCAGCCATCAACCAGAAAGTCACTGAAATTGCTGGCTTTTCTCTTACTGCCTTTGTTAAACTCCCTACAGGTCACTGAAGGTTTAATTAATTATTACCAGGACTCCATATGACTCAGATATATCTATTAAAAATAATATTGCTGATATGCAAGTTACCCTGTTGCCTAATTTACTCGAAACAGCAATGGAACCCCCTTCTTCTCATAAGTGAGAGAGCCCTTTTCCCCCCTACCCCTGGCAATGACACGAATGAGATGGTATTGAATAGCATTAATAGGGTCTTGGCCATGCCCACATGGCTTCAGGCTCCCTCACAGTGGCTTCAGAAATTTAACCCTGTCCTTGGCCAAAACCAGGACACTAACTTAATTTAGAAGGGGAAAAGAAAGAAAGATTTGTCTGAGTGGGAGTTTTTAAATTGTGTTTTGTTTTGGGTCTTTTGGCAATACAGTTAAAGTAGCTTTATTCCTGAAAGTCTTTTCATAGAGCTGAATAGCAACATATCTATCATAACTGAGATAGTGAGACCACTTACTATATTAGCTGTTATTTTGATTAAAATTTACCTGTTAATGTTTCTTGTCAGAGACGCAAAGTTGGAAAAAAAAAAAGTCAATCCAAAAGTCATTCATTTAAATAAATTTAAACAAATACATATTCATAAAGAGCTACGGGCCTTGATCAAGCATTCCTCCCCAAATACAATCTACCTCTGATACCACCAGCAGAAGAAAGTCTCTAATAGTGGATTCCCTCACTGAAAAAGGAATTTCTTCACCAGTTTCCAATGGCTCATACAAGAAAACTGTAACAAAAGACAAACAGCAGCTAATTTCAGAAGCTGGCAAAACACAGAAGAAAAAAAAAAGAATGTAGATTTCGTTTTTCCTCTCAAATGTTTTTAAACAGCATCATGAAGATAACTGAAACAAGAAGGAAAATGAAATCCAGGGAAAAAGAAGCAGCAACATCCATTCAATGGAAGACTGTACAAGAAAGAAAATGCAAGAAGAAATTAATATAGGAGATTATTATGATGACAGTTTAAAAGCCCAGTAGCTTTCATGTTCTTTTAAAATATTGATGACTTTTAATACGAAATATACTTCTCTGTTAAAGTTCGGTTGGCAACATTGCACGATGCAACATTTCTGTTTTGGACTTTGCTGTCTACAGGCCATCTTAGCCTAGTAACCACCCTGACTTCGACACAAAATTTCTTCTGCCAGACCTTCCCTTGGGATAAGAGCTGTAGTGGTGCATACCTGCTGGGAACCCAGTCATTTAAATCATTGTTTACTTTGCCCGTAACACATGAGGTGATTTTGTCTCTGAGCATCCTGGAGGCCCTTCTCAAGACCAGACCTGGCTGTGGTGCAGAGGGTGCCTGCAGTGTCCCATCAGCAGAGCAGGCGTGACACGGACACGCGCCAGGGGCTTGCCTGCCTGACCCGATGGCAGATGCTCGCTGCAGAGAGCATCTTCAAGGCACCACCGCATGCCAGAAAGGGAGAAAGACCAACTGCATGCTGCGGATGGCTGGTCCCCAGCCTGCTGCCATGCACCCAGGGAGGCACGCAGAAAAGCCAGGCTTTAGCTCTGCAGACACTGTAAACACACTACACCTTCAAGTCTAATAAGAACAGAGAGCGTCAGTGAGAAGCAAGCGTCAGGAGCTCCACCTTATCCATACAGCACTGAATCCTGTGCTTGTGTCTCCCTGAAGATTAGTGTGAACTGCTGGTGACTGGGGAGGACTCTGAAAGCTCAGCATGACTGAAAAATATGCAGTTCACTGCCACTTTTCTGTATAGAAAGCTACTTCTAAATACACGAACTAATGTGAACTCTGGGGCAGGTACCTTATTTTGTCGTGGATTCATACAATTCCCAAGAAAATAGGGGTTGATCTAAGACTGCAGCAGCGTAGCACTGCCACAGCAACAACACGAGAACAGTGTAAATGTCAGTCCCAGCACTGAGATCCTGCAATACATCTGCCTGTGATTCGAACAGGAAATCAGCAGATTCTCAAACAAAGCCTGCCATAAAAAAGCAATTTAAACTCCAAATCAGCTGAAGTATGAAACTCTTTCTCTCAAAAATTTTAAGAAAACAAAGCTGTAGGGAAGTGTCAAAGCCATTATAAAAAATACAAAATGTTTCTCTATTTTTATTTTATGTAGCCTTTTTCAAATGAAAGCAGCAGCCTGCTTTGCCATGTTCAGAGCTGCTTCCCTATCCCGAGTTAAGTGAATAATGCCTTGCACACAACATCAAGATAGAACAGTTCATGCAGACTTTCTTGGTACTTCACAGAACGAAGCATCCCAAGAACACAGACAATTAACCACTGCTAATTCTTGTTGTCTTTTTCTTTAAGAAATAGGATGCACAATAATTTGGCTAAATGATTGAATACATCTCACATTACTTCCTCCCTGGATTTTTAAGAAGTAGATGAGTAAGCACATGAGTATCACTGCCTCACTCATGCTAAAAGTTGTGTCTTCTCATGTTCCTGATCATACAGGTATCTTCCACTTCCTTTTCAGCGTTTCCTGAAAAAATACTCTTTGTCAAGCAGATATATGTTTAATGAAAATCAAATCCTTAGTGGAGACAAGATGTAAAACATCATGGAAAACTATGAAAGCAACTGAAGACATTCCCCAATTTCCAGTGTTCTGTCAGTGCACATATTGAACTTACTCACTTACAAAGACTTGCATTTTTCAAACAAGCCTACAAGCTACAGAATGAGAAAAAAATCCTAAATTATAGTTTAATTAACTGCTAAGCTGTATTCCTGGGGCCATCTGCCCTTCACTCAGAAGCCACCACTGGCACCCTCCCACATGACTAACAGCCATTAAAAGTCCTCTTGCCTTCAGCATCCCCTGGCACAAAGCAAATACTTAATCTCATATAACAATACCATCTAGTGGTAAAATATGTTCATTACACTGGGAATCGTACTTTCCTACAGCACCCCTGGATAGACACAAGAGCAGAAAACATCTCTGTAAACAAATAACTCTGCCCAGCACCAAAACAGATTCATAACTATTCATTTCATCTAAACATATTCTTAGCTTTAAGCACATTGCTCTATGTAGAGCAGATGAGCTTGTACTCCTCCAAAAGACATTAATTTATCAATGCCATAAACCATCACCTAAGGAGCAAAGACACAAAACCAGGCCAGGAGTCATTGCAAGGCACAGCAGTACTTGTTATAAGTGTGCTGGCACACTTGGAACAACACATGTATGTCCACGGCTCCTCTATGACACGTAACAATACAAGACATGGAAATTTCTCCTGTTCTGAGCAAACAGAGAAACAAAGTGCTTGTTCCTTTCTACGTAAAGACAGAAATTGTATTCAGCTGGCATCCTGAACCAGCTTTCTCTGTATGACTCCACTTATCCATGATAGCAAAAAGAGAGTGAAAACTGAACATAAAGGCAAATGGTTACATTTAGTTGCAAAATCTTTAGGAGAATGTGAATGGTTTGAGAGAGCAGCAAAAAAACTGGAGTGAGTCAGTAAGGCAGAAAGATGACTAATGGGAAACAGCAACAACTTGTTCTGCAAAACAACAAATACTAGTTATATTGACGCTGTAGAGCTAAAAAGCTATTTGACATGAAATAAAATTATTCAAAGACAGAACCCTGTACTAATGCAATGGGACAATTTGCTCTACTTCAGTGGGCTGTGTGGGAACATTAGCACATTGTAAACAGCATATTAACAAAGAGTGCATATTTGTGAAGGGCAAATTTAGTCAATGTGCAACTAGTAGGAACAATTTAGCACATAAAGCAGTGTCATGCACAAGTCTGGCTTGTTATCCACTTGACTTTTTAAATCTCTCAAAAAAGAACAAAAGCCCAAAAGCTGAAGCACCCTCACACCCAGGAAAAAACCAAACATTAAACTTGCACCCTATCAACTTACATAGAGATTCGTTTGTGGCAAGCTACAAAGTTCTGCTTATACTGAAACAGAAGACACTACAAAAACCATTTTATTGTTTGAAATATGTTCTTATAAAATCAAGTCAATTGCTTTCACAAAATGTGATGGTCTTGAAATCTTCTACAGCCTTTAACTGCAGCTATTGTTTTCCTGCAATATACCTATTCACCCAAGAATCTTGAAAACTATTTAAATGCTTGTCCCCCTAATTATCTAATTCAGCAAGACTAATAATGCAACTATCACCCCATGAAAACCTGATGCTCTTCAGAATCTCCTTTAAGCAGCCTTTCACTTAATGAAAAGATCAGCAGAAAAAGAAAATTTCCAAACATGAAACATTTATTACCCAGCAATAACAATTTCCTATTAAAATTAGCAACAGCAGTGAATCCAATAGTTATTCAGAATGCTATTAAGAGTTAAGATGCTAACAAGGGAATATAGTGACAACCTCTTACAAATAACAAATGATGGTTAATACTATGTTTTAAGAGATTCTGAACAGAAATGTCATTGGGATCATACCATTTCTCTTCAGTGTATATTGCTGCCACCCTCAAATATACAATTACATTATCACAAGCTTCAATTAATTATTTTACATGTTCGTTATCAGCTCTAATACATTTTGGATTTTTAAATCCTTTCAAAAAGCTCTTCTTATGGACAACTAAAATTAATTTGAAATTCATTCTTTACAGAATCAACAGTTGGTTGGTATCTGTAATTTATCAAGACTGTTTACATACGGTAAACATTAGTTTCACTGATAAATTTGAGGCAGGAATTGATGTATTTTATTCCCCAAGATTTCAAAAATTGAGTGAATTAGGAACTCAAGCTAGGATACCTGCTGGAACAAGATTCCTGAAGCAGCATACCTGCTCTGCTCAGTCTGCCTGCTCAGTCCACCTGCACTCTGCTTGTCATACCAAAAATCCATACCTGGCTCTCTACAGAATTTCATCCTGTCAGTAATGACTATGGACTAACATAATTTCATTCAATGAAATAAAAATCTAAAAGCAGTGCTTCAGAACTAAATTATACCACTGAATGAAATTCATATTCATTTTTCATTTTCATAGAAAAGTTATGTTTATAAATTATTTGCTATTCATTGCTGTTACTTGCATTTAAACGAATACCTTATGAAATACATTTCTTTACACAGAACATCAGACTGTCATAATTGTTACAATCATATTATAAAAAAACTTCTTGCATATTGTAGAAGCACTAGTAGTAGCATTCAATCATGGAAAGTAGTTTTCCATCATTCCCACCTTCATGATTCTTAAGACAAAAATTTCAAGGGGTTGATCATCACACAGCATAGAAAAGCAAATATTAAACAGGAAAACATTAATATATTGAGAGATTTATTACAGAATTATAAATAAAATTTTATTTAACTCCTTTATATCTTCTTATCTTAAAAACTGACAAATTAACTCCCTAAAATGTTTTAGTTGTTCAAGAGATATGACTGAAAATTTTCATTATGCAATTTCCAAGATTCCCTGATGTCTGCTGAAAGGGCATCATGGCAGGACAGAAGCAGTCAAGATCACTGAAGGTGTCAGGGAGAACTTTGTGCTAGAGGTACTGCATGGGCCAGGCAGGGCAATGCTTGCCAGCAGCTGCTCTTCACTGACAGGGCAGAGCTACCTGGGATGGGACAGTGGGTGGCAGCCACGGCTGTACTCAGTGGGGTGCAAGATTCTGGCAAGTAAGAAATAGAGTACTGAAGAGTTCTAGCCTGGGACCTGTCCTGCTTAATGTTTTTATCACTAGCTTGGAGGACACAGTGGAGTGCATGCTCATCTAGTTTGCAGATTAACACCTAACAGAGAGGAGCCAGTTGATATGCTAGAAAGCAGAGCTCTCTCTCAGAGAGGTGAAGGCAGGCTAGAGAAATGTGCTGAAAAGAACAGTGAGAAATTCAGCAAGGAGAAAAGCCAAGTGCTGCCCTACAAAAGGAAGCCCCCCCCTGCTGCAGCCCAGAATGGGGAGGGATAAGCTGGGAAGAAATTCTGCAGAAACTGCTCTGGTGGGCAGCTGAGCATGGGCCAGACCTGTGCCCTAGCCAGAGAGACAGTCAGCAGCCTCTTGGGCTGTATTAGTAGGGGCACAGCCAGCAGATCAAGAGAAGGAATCATCCTCCCTTAATCCCCCACTCAGCACTCACTAGACTTCATCTAACTGTGTCCAATACTAGAAAGACATGAACAAACTGGAAAGAGCTCAGCAGAGAGCCCCCACGATGCCTGAGGCTAAAGCGCTTGCCCTACAATGAGAGACTGAGAGAACCAGCTTGCTTAACCTAAAAAAATTTTGGGTATTTAACAGCAGCCTGCCAATACCTACAGTGTGGTTAACAAAAAGATGAAGCCAAAATCTTCATGGGATGAAGACCAAAGACAAGGGATGTAACCTGAAACAAAAGGTTCAGAATGGATTTAAGGATAAAAATTTCACCCTTAAGGGCAGTCAGGCAGAGGAGCAGGCTGCTCAGAGAGGCTGTGCAGCTCTTCCTCTTGGATGTTTTCAAGACAAGACTAGATAAAGCTCAGTACAATTCAGTTTGACTTCAGATCTGACCATGTTTTGAGCAGAAGTGGACTTTGAGGTCCCTTCTCCTGAATTACCCTGTGATCTTATGGCCCTAAGACTAAGTGATAACCTGTCTCTTTCTTGTCTCTCTATAGGATGCAGCATATATGCTGGTAAACTAACTAGAAGCAAATAGCTTCCATTAGTCTGAAAGCAGAATGATGTCTACTCATGTTCAAATTAGCATTAATAAATACAAATAAGGTTTCACTGTCAATGTTCAAATACTTCCATTTTGGCATTTTATGCATTGCCAAATATTCCTTATGAAGTCTTACTGCTGTTTTGAAAACAATTTTGCAGGTAATGGATTACTCTCTTTTCAGTTCCTCAGTAATAATAACCCTCAAAACCATCTGGATATTTCAGAGTTAGAGGATTCATTGACCACAAAGAAATTGATGCCCTTTTCACTGGCATTAGTTATTTTCTCAGCTCAGAGAAGAGGAAGAATACACATGCAGATTTGCACTACCAAGGTGCACATCTGTTCCACTCCAAGATCAGAACAAAACTACTCTTTAATTATTTACATAAAGATCAGTCACCACAGATTTTACTTCATTAATCATCTTGGGCTTTTCCTTATTATGACATTTATTAGCAACCAAAAATTTCAAGAATTCTTGGAACACATGTTAGCATTATATGCCCCACTACACATCTTATATATGAGCAATTAAGAAACTACTTCTACATAAAATGCAGTAAGCTTTATGGCAATCTTCACTAATTCCTGGGGGAAAAAAATTCACTCATCCTGGAAACCTCAAATCTTATTCTCACTCTCTGAAGCATTCTGACTTTTTAACACAGGCCACAACCACCATCATAATCACAATCTAGAAATAAATTTAACCAAGTAAAAGCTATAATGTTCAACTCAACATTACAGCACACTTGTTCTGCTACCTTTGCAACCTTAAGTCTAAGCCAATAGACTGAAGAGAGTTTTCTCTGTGTAACATTTATCCCCACAACAAACGCAAAGAATAAAATTATGTTTGGACTTATAAGTACAAATATAACCCAATTTGAAGTACTTTTATGTGAACCATATGTATTCCAGAAATACAGTTCAAACCTCATCTTTTTGCATTTCTCTCATCATGGTACACTGTCTAAATGTGAGATCCTCTCACATTCCTGAACAGGTGCTATGTACAAGTGAGCTGTCGATACTTCCAATCAAGTACACAGGACTACTCTGATGCTGCCATGAAGAGGTCCCCTATGAGAAAGATATTTATATTATTTCTCTTAGTCCTTCTTAAGTTGCGAGCGAGGTCCATTAACCTAATCATAGGATCTGAGAGATCTTCTACTTCAATTCCCTTTTTGCTGAAACTCTCACCTAATCCTTGTCCTTAGTGAAAAAGTATCCAATCTCTCTCCCTTGTTCTACTCTGTGCCCTTGAAGCATCCCTGTAACAGTCATTTCAGCAGTTCAGAGCACAAGAAAGACACTGCCGTGAAGATGAACAGGGAATGAGGTCAGCTTCTTTTTATGGGCTGCGGAAATCA
Organism: Leptocoma aspasia; assembly: GCA_013399835.1. Classification (NCBI taxonomy): domain Eukaryota; kingdom Metazoa; phylum Chordata; class Aves; order Passeriformes; family Nectariniidae; genus Leptocoma; species Leptocoma aspasia. Next base: position 138,668 of record VXAX01001773.1, read on the forward strand.
AATGGAAATACCAGTGGGTCTGTCAAGGCCAGTAAATATGAATTTCCATGTCCCATCAGAAGGAGATGGCCTGCTGTATTCCATCCTGCACAAAACATCCACAGAATACTTGAAATAAAGCTTACAAATTGCTACACATGACAAACCTTTTCTTTTCACAGAATTAAATAAAGCTTTCCAAAATTTTTATCTTTGCATTTTCTTATCTAGGTAGCAAGTGTAAAAAAATAAACAAAACCAAAGCAAAAACAAACAAACTAAAACAAAACCAAGCCCCAGAGGCCCGGTGTAATAGCAAGTTCTAACAAGAAAGATCTGAAATATGAAGCTACCACCATAACCTCTAATTTCTGCTTGCAACTTGTACATCGTACAAGGATACAAAGAGATGTTTCAATTGGATGTATTTTTAAAATCTTAACCACAAAGCTCAGAAAAATACAATGTTTTATTGTTCAATACAAAGTTAGGTTGATTCTAAAATAGAATTACAGAAAAACACTGAATCCACAGTTATATTGTTTAGAGTTGTTCTGCAGAAGTTTGACTATTTGGTTCAGATTTCCTCTTACATGTGCAAAAGAAAAATGAAACATGGAGCATACCCTTAGAGAGAGAGAAATTATCTTTATGGTAGAGTGGCACAAAGCTGACACAAAAAAATCCTCTTCAAATCTTAAGACATTCTCAACAGAACCCTTTAATGGAAAGATTTGTTTTTGAAGAGTAACAAGGATAAGGTAGCGATCATCTGCAGGATGTCTCAAAGCACCTAAGGTGGATGCTCTGAACTGCACTTCCTCTGGATGTGTCTGATGGTCCTTACTGACATAGGAAAAGTCATGTGAGGACTATGATGGCTGTCCAGAGCAAAAGAATAGTATTAAATTTTTTAAAGAAAATAATGATTTTTGGATTTCTGAAGTAGTCAGTAACAATTTGTCATCTGCTGCACTGACATACTCTCTCACAGTGGCTCTGAGTAACTTAGATACACCACTGAATTTTTGTTCCTCTCAAGGAGCATTTTAGAAGAACAACATATATAGAGGTGTTTCAGTATACAGGACCTTAGATCTGCCATACTCTCCTCTGTGGAAAGCTTACTCAGACCTAGCTTTACCATTATACAGTGCCTAAGAAAAATGAGTAGCTTTTCTGGGAAACAGGCACAGAACCAAATCACAAAATCACTAAATGTTATTAAGATTATATTTCAGAATAAATATTTGTTTTCCTCATCTTCTTAGCTACCTTCTATCTCTCCTTTTCCTAGTTTAGCTGAAATTAAAATGGGGTTTCTTGTCCAAGATGAGTGCTGCACATGGAGGAGGAAAGGAACCAAGAACCAAGACTCTCCTCTGCAGCCTTGCAGGCCTCAGCATTCTTTGGCACTTGGACACAATACTACGTGTGAGGACTATTTAGTGAGAATTTACCATCAGGAGAAATACTAAATGCACAAACTGCTTATTTCATTCATAGCGTTTCTTTTGCTATGAATACCACACAAAGACTGATCACAGTATTATTAGAAGCCATAAAATTCAGAGTGGGATAGCTCAGCCCAGCAGTGCATTTTTTCTGCCCGCTTTTGGTGCTTCAGGGTGCACCGAGGGACATTGTCACCTGTTCCTGTTCCTCTAAACCTGTAATGAACAAACACCATCAGAAGCATGTACATCATGTCAGCTTGGACTTCCTGAGTCTGCACACAAGCTGAAACCATGACTCAGTGACAGGAACTATCTCACTGCTCCCTCTGAAGTGTCACACAGGCACAGCCTGTAATACTTTCACAAGCTAATCCAGAAAAAGGGTGCAGAAACAACACCAAAGGTGTGCAAAATGGGAGTCTTGGCGCAGAGGAAAGCAAGCAAAAGGCAGGAAGACTGGCAAGATGCAGAGAGTTCAAGTGACGATACATACAAATAAATTTAGAGACAAATTCTTTATTCTCCCCATGACCTCCACAAGTCCCCCTGACACTACAGAAAACTGTGGAGGTTGGCCTCAGCCTGTACTCCATCTGACAGATTATCAAATAAATGCAGAATCTCGCCTTTTCCTCTTCATGAATTTGCCATGCCAGATAAAAGAAGTGGGAATTTGGGACCAGTGCAGTACTGATGCAGCTGGCAGAATTGTTTATTTGAGAGGCTAAATTCAACCTTCGCTTGGTCGAATAACTTAATTGTGCTTACTGGGAGTCTGCTTTTTAAAAGGTTCAATTCTTTCTGCTGCCAAGAATCAGAGTTTGCTTTCAGCATGAAATTATCTCAGGGGAAGGCTTTTCTTTGCCAAACCAGTCCAAAAGTATTCTTAATTGCTTTCCATGCTCTTGTGAAACATGAGATTATGCAGCAAATCCACATTCTAAACCAGAAAAATTTAGGAGAGAGAAAGGTGAAAAAACAACCTGACAGAGAAAAATAACAATCTTAACCACATACCCTAAATAACAAAATGCCACTTCAGATGTTAAGAGTTTTTAACAATCATTGTGCCCCCCATGGAAAACTACAATCAGGTTACATTAACAATGGAACACAGACTATGCAGGCCTATTTTAAATAAGAACACTATTTGAAAATTCTTTGACTGGTCTATACACATGTGTATTCTACTTTATTTGTAAATTGTCTCATAAATTTAACTGAACTTATAAGAAAGATAGAGCATTTTGAAAGGTAAATAAATTGTCCTTTGTCTTGATTTACTTTTACTAATACTTGAGAAGTTCCAGGAAAGATGAGATTATCTTTCATGCTAGAATAGCAATGCTGACATAACAATATCATAACTATCATTGAAAAACATTAGTCTACAGATAGTTTTCATCTATTGTACTGAACACAAACATATTTCTTCAGGGTTTGGCAGCAAAGCCTCAATATGAAAGTAGACAAAAGGAGCAGTGGAATACAGCTTCTGTAATCAACAGCTTTATACTCTTCAAAACGTCTAGGATTATGTCAAGAAAATTCAGAGAATTTCTCAAGTTTAGATAACAAGGAACTAGAAAGCTTTGAAGGCAGATTAGTTAGAAACAGAATGCCTATAAGTATTATGAATCATTTAATACAGATATGGGTGCAGATGGGTCAAATAGATATCAGTCTAAATCATATAGGATGTGACAAGTTTTGTCTCTTCAGCGATCCTTCTGTCAGCTTGAATAATTTGCAGAGGAATATATCTGGTTTCCCCTCTCATCTACAGAGGCATCTCATTCTGTCATTCAGTAAATACAAGTAACCAAGCAGAAGCCTTTCCTAAATCTATTCACAAATACATTCATGAGTATGTCTGAAAATAATTGTACAGGAAGCTCTAAGCACTGAGGCAGCTTAAATACTTACTCTAAAAAAGGTATAATTTATGTGTTCCCTGATCATCTTCACTGTAAACAGAATACAAGAGCAATCCATAATTAGTGGCAGCTCAGCTTAAAGCCAGGGGCTGTCAATATACTAAGAAAATTAGGAGTCTGACATAAAATTTTTCAGGCTCAAAGCAATCTTAGGTGAGACACTTGCTAAAACAGGCAGATGACAGGAACATGCAACACAGGTTGGCCAATGCACACCATATGAAATACTCCCGCCTACAGCCATGTTTAAAATTAGCATGCCACTCACCAAAAATAATAACAGTTTTTCAGTACATTATGCCATTTCATATTAAGTTGGAATGAGCTGGGCTGAAGCAATGCACATAGAAAAGTAAAAGATCTGTAGTCTCTCCACTATTCTGCATAAAATACATGATATCTACAGGACTCAAGCTTCCATGGTAAGGTGTGTCTGCTTGGAAGCGATTTAGAGATATTTGACCAAGTTTTCAGTTGGTAAGTAGATTTTATTAGCTTCAATCTCATTAAATAACCTAAAGTTCTTCTAGATTAGACATATATTCTCAGAAGCTGGATGCTTTCCAATTCAGATGATGTAGCACCCTGTAAGTAAGTTACATATCCAACATCTATCAGCGCTGGGCCTATCTGACTTCAGTAAGTGTTTCCACAATGCTCTCAGGCACATGGTATGATTCTTGGGGTGTCCTTCACAAAACCAGGAGTTGGACTTGATCATCCTGATGGGTCCCTTCCAACTCAACATGATCTGCGAGGCCTTAGATGCAGTACTGTCTGAAATACTAATGAAAATACACTACACAAAATCATTTTAGCACATCTTAAAATATTTTTAAAATAATTCTTCTCCAATGGTGCTGTTTCTAATGGAATTACACATACTACTGATCACAGATAAAAATATTACTATATAAAATTATTTTTCATAAGATTTGCAGAACACATCTTAATCCAAAACAATGTTAAGAAAAATCTAAATTCTACAAAGTGACTTGATTTGGTAAATCTGGCTTATTTGAATTAGGGGTACTTTTACTAGAACTCCATGTATCAGGGCTGAACTATTCACATTACTCTTACTGCATGAGTAACTTTAAAGAATTTTGAAGGCAAGATGATTGACTGATTGATTGATTGATTGATTGATCATAGGTGTGCAGCATAGTACAGTGCCATATATTTACTTTTAATAACTGTTGAATGGGACATGGATGGAAATGCCGTAGTGTGCACTGCAAGGTACTACATATTACAAACCCATCTGCAGAGTAAATGAAAAAGAACAAGGAGAGAAGTTCCCCAAACCTCTTTTTTCACCTCTCAGTTCTTTCAGAAGTTAACTCACATAGAAAGTAACACCAGGGTACATGAGCTAGATCCCATGCAACAGCATCACTACCAACAAGATACCAACATCACTACCAACAAGAAAAAAAAAATTTTTCATGATTTTCACATACATGGAAAAAGAACCCCATTGTATTCACTTAAATTAGTGTAAAAAGTCCAAGCCCACATAATTTACCTTCAGCAGATCTGTACAAACTTTGGAGTTTGTAGCTGAGGCAATAAAGAGGGGGGGAAATAGAATAAAACAGGGAAAGGGTTTCTCTTCAGCAAACAAGAATTATTAAAATTCTATTTAAACTTTAAGTTTTATCTGACTCAAAAGGGCATTTTTTATGATTTTGGTGTCACACTTTTCAATCATTTTAGAATTCAGGTCACTTCAAAAGAAAACTGTCATTTTAAACTAAAATTCAAGTAATTTAATTTCTATAACATTAAAACATTGTGTAGGTCTGAATACATGGATGTTTCTCATAAAACCTAAGAACATTTTTATGTTTTCAAAAATCCCTTTTTATCCCCAACCAAATCTGTTTCCCAGACTGCAACCCATAATATTTCACATTTCAGCCTCTCCTTACCACATGACTGAACCTGTAAATCAAGTAAAAATGTATCTCAGAATATGTAAAATAAAAAGGTTTCCCTGTGTAAATTACAATCTCCAAATGTCGATGCTACATTATTTCATACTGTTGTTCAGTGATCTTTTCTATCATTCCCTTTCCAAAGGACTGTGTGTAAAGGTGGTGGAAGAAGTGATGTAAACATTACACTCAGTAGTATTTTTCTCTTTTGCAATAATTATTCAGAGAGAAAGTCAAAACACGTTTAATGATTAATAAAAGATTAGCAAAATGCTCACATGTAAGTAGAACTTTTGTAATGACATCTATAGAGGAACCTCACTGGTAATCTTATGTTTGACAAACCAAAACCATGAGAAAAGACATTAGAAGACTGGACAAAACTCTCAGCCTAATTCAGCTCTGAAGGGAGCTCACAGTTGGCAGATTAAGATGGGAAGAAGTTGTTCCACCCCAGTAAGACTGTCATAGTATGCATAAATAAAAAATGCATATAGGTACACCTTGATGCTCTGGTCACTCTTGAGGTATTGATTTCCAAAGTCCCTTGGAAGATTTCCATAAGAGCTGTATGGCTAAATCCCAGAGACAGCAATAAAAATCTCACGCATCCATTCAAAGTATTTAAAGACTGCTTACTTTTGAATCTCATTAGATATAATGAAATCTTAGATCTGTACTTAGACAAACTATACACAATGCAAAAGTAAGAGCTTTTCACACAATGACAAAAAATCCAAAGTTTAAAACCCTACTCACTAAGAGTAAGCATTTTGAAAAGTTTGTGCCATCCACGTTTGACTGAGCAAAACAGAAGCTTAAGTGTAAGCTTGTGAGGCCTTTTTAAGACTGATAACCCTTTATTATCTAAACTCTCTGTTAAAAATTGGTTTCTTCCTTGTATTTTAAAGTGAGACTGCTCTCTAGAGTGTGAGATTTTCCCACCATTGTCACTGATACTTTCTAACTTCAGCTGGTTTTCATCTCAGTTACAGAACCATGAAAAATAGATCAATGCAAAGTCTTAAAAAAATTGTAAATAACATTAATCACATTTACAGTTAAGAAACAGCAAGGTTTTGTCAGTCTAAATGAGCATCTTAAATTGTGATTAAAATTCAGCATTTTATAGAAACATTTGTTATGATTCTTTTAAAACAATTCAAAATTAACTTCTAGTAGAAGAGAAAATCATCAGCTGAAAAACCAGTACAGCAGTATAACGCTTTTTATCCTAGTATTTTCCCAAATAGCAAGCTTACAACTCCTTTCATAAGCATTCCTACAGAATTCAAGTCTTTTCTGAGGACTTTTACTTTACTTCACAATCCACAGAAAGCAGACACAAGAGAGTCCTTCCCCCTGCCAGAGGGCAGTCTACTCTTCACAGGTGTCTCACTCTCAAAATCTAGTCTGCCTGCTCATGAGAACCGTTGTACAGGATGAGACTGAAAGTACATCTCCTCCCATAAATAGTTTCTAACAGTCATCAAAAGCAGGAGCCTTGTAAGACGTTTATACAGAGCTTGTAAGAGGGTAAATATGCAGTGATCATTTCACCATGGTCACAACTTCTAGCGATTTGCATCTCAGTTAATTCTTGAGGCAGAGATGGCATTTTTTTATTTTTCATAAGAACTTTGTGGGATTTTCTTCATGGAAGTGACCATTCCTGGAGTCAAGTACACTTTTAGAGCCCACAACAATCTGCAGCAAGCAGTTCTGCGCCTCCACCACAAACGTGCCAAGAACGCCCTCTGCCTCTCTACAAGATCCATCGTTGTTCTCCTCTTTCTCCTCCATCCATACATACTTTGATATTTTTTTCATATTCTTCCATCACTCGGTCCAACCTAGAGTACTTCAAAATTTCCTGATCCCCAGCTGATCCCTCCTGCATTGAAGACAGCTGATCTACTACAAAGTTTGAACCCTCCAAACATTATGAATTACATATGCACTTGCTTACTGGTTTCCTAGATAGTTAAGATGCAAGCTCAAATAAACAGAGATCAATAGCACCACCTTGAATCAAAATCTGTTATCAATTACACTCAAAAAATTCTAAAGAATCCTGGAAGGGTGTTGTAATATATTCCCTTCAACCCATATTGCTAAGCATATGAGACAAACACCTAGAAGTCATGACATTATTTTCAATTATCAGAATTTGAGTGAGATCCCCAGCTAAGAGAACATGCTCTGCCAAGTGCCTGAAGAAAACCATAACCTCCATAGGGCATCACCTTGGAAGGTACAGGATCTGTTGAGAGCCTGAAGGAATAATTAACTAGAGATGGTCACAACACTGCAGACAGATGGCAAAGAAATAGCCAAGGAATGTAGAAGTTCTCCTACAATGCCTTTTTGAGAGTATTATGCAGCCTCCCATTCCGGAGTAACTGCATACACTGAACCTGAAACTAAGCACTTTCCACAACCAAAAGGCCATCTTAGTCACCATACCTGTTCTCTCAAAAACCTCAGGTTGAATTCAGACTTCTGACTTTGGACAAAAACGTAAAGGAAAATATTTCTATTCAGTTCCCTATCAGAATAATGACATTTTCCAAAAGCATGAAAATGAAGTAGAGTTGATACTCTGTGGAAGCAATTAATTTCTTTTTTCCACTTTTAACTTTCATTGGGAATCTCAGTCAATTTATATCACAGAGGAATCTGCCTCCTACCTACAATGGATAATTTGTCTTTTTCTGTTCGAAAAATACTCTCAAGAATGTGTCCCTACAATGGGGAAACAAGATTGCATTAGAAGTCCTGAGTACGGGTAATTCCTTCACCCAGATATCTTCTGGTATGCTCTGAATGAGATACTCAAAATGCTCACCAAAATCATATGCTCATCCAAAAAACCCCAGTCTGGTTTAGTGTCCATTTACAAAGATTTTTTTTCTCAGAATAATGCAAGTACCCAGAGAAATATGTCTACATGAGGTTTTGTCAAGATCTTTGCTAACTTTAAAAATATTAAGGAAATTTTTTTGTTTGAAGATAAAGACGGGTATAAACAACATTGGCCCAGCTTTGTATTTGTACAAAGATCTCAAAGTTTTGTCACTTCTGCAAGCAGCACATTTAGAAATACTTTTATTGAGGTTTTGAACCCTGAGTATTCAAACATAGGTCTGAGGTCTTTTAGACTATCCCAAGTTTTCAGAAAGCAGTTTTAAAATCTGAGCTGTAAAAAGTATAAATCTCTGGAGAGATGACTGTTTTCCCTGAGACATTACAGGGTGTTTCCCAGACTTTTTCAGCAGCTAAACAGCCATGTGTATTTCTGCTCACTCACTGACACAAGCCACTGTCCTAAAAGAGGTGCCAGCACCTGGATTGGTGCAAACTGAGCCCACCTTCTGCTAAAGCAGCAAGAATTCTCATGCAATAACAAGTGTAGCAAGTATATATTCTCAAACATTTTTACCAAAGCTCATAGAGATAGAGACATTGTTTGCTGCAGCCCTTTGACAATGCTATTATTTGGCTTCTCAGCATGTCTTGTGGGTGATACCATCTCCCAAACCTGACTTCAGCCTCCCTTACACATTAAACAAACATTATCCTTCTCACAGTTATAATCTTGTTATGAACTGTGTGAAAACTTCTATAAAGTTATGCTGCTGGAAAGCAGCCTAACTTATCTGCAGTTTCCAGAAGAAAACCTTCTTGTATAATGCACCAGGACAGATCCTGGTTCAAAAATAAAAGGCTACAATATCTTACGTAAATCTGGGGGTTGAGTGAAGAAAGGGCAGCAATCTGGAGGTCATAAATATTCTGGCTATGCTCACTCCATATGCTCTGAAGTTCAACTATAAATAGCCTTCAAATTGCTACACACTTCAAGTAACCCAGCTCTCACTTTGTAATGTGAGCGTAAAAAGCCTAATAAAGCCACAGAAGGGCAGAGGAGAAGAGCTGCAGAAGCCATGTAGACATCTGCTGAAAGGGTCCTGGCTGTGAATTTCCATAGAGAGAACCAGCTGGCTTTAACACACACAAAGAAATGAGAAAGTACAAGGCCAGCCAGAACAAGGTCAGCTCTGTGTGGGGAGCAAGCAAAGCAGGTAACACTGACGTGAGTGGTCTATGGGAGGGAGAAAGGAGCAGCCACACACATCTCTGCCTCCACATATCTAATTCCCACCAAATTCTACAGCCAGTTATGACTTTAGACTATTTTCTTTTTACATACCAGTAAAATTTTTGCATATTTGTATGTTTGGGATCAAAAGTACTGAAAACAGAAGCTGGGTCATCTGCCACCCCTATCCAGCCAATTTATTAGTAAATTTTATTGTCTTCGAAACACATTTCCAAGCAAGTACTACTGATGTGCTGGAGCCTACCCGTAGCCTTCTGGTTCCCTCTTTTGAAAATTTTTGTGTTCCTTCCAGCTGCTGGCTCTGCCTACACAAGCCATTAGTCCTGGGCGTCCCAGGTAGCAGCAGCTGAATTTGGACACAACCAGCAGCCCTAACTGTGCCAGAGCTGCTTCTGTCATACTGCCCTTGCAACAGCTCTCCCTGAGTTCTCAGTGTGGCAATGAAAAAGACTTTTGTTTGGCTTCATGCAAAAATGTCATCCATCACTTCGGAAATCACTTTTCCCACACCCTAAAATTACAATTTTGGATAGAGACTGAATTGTAAATAACTATCCCAAGAACACTCAAAAGAGAAGCTGATATTTTCCCCTTCCATAACAGCAGAGAAGGTGAGCCACAGTAATAAGCAAAAATAAAATCTAATCAACATTAGCTTCTTATTGATCACTCATATTAGCCTGCTACTTTTCTTTTGACAGTAACATCTAAAAGTCCTCAAAATAGCCAAACCAAAAGAAAAGAAAAACAACAAAAAACCACCCCACTCTATCTTACTTGTTCTTCAAGAACATTACCAAAAAAATCTCAATTTCAATAATCTCCCTAGTAATCACGACCCATTTATTTTGAAAATAAAACCTTTTTTTAATGAACATTCTACTATTCCAGACAATTAAAGACAAGCAGATTATGAAATCTAGTATTTGATCCATTTTGCACAGGCATGGTTCAGAAAATATCTATGCTTAGGCCATAGATCCATACATATACCACTTCCTTTCAGAAGTCTAGATGAGGTAAACTCATTGATCTAGGATTTTGTGGATTTAAAGTTTTTGAAGGGCAGCCAAAACTTTCACATCATTCTTCTGCTCTTTCCAGAACCTGAGGTCTTGCTTCTTTGTCCTAAAATACTTAAACATATTTACATTGTAAACAACATTATGCTGAGAAGTGGGAAAGGTCAAAAAAGAAAGGCATCCTTAACATTTTCACAGAATCACAGAATCACAAGGTTGGAAGAGACCTTCAAGATCATCGAGTCCAACCCAGCCCTAACACCTCAACTAAACCATGGCACCGAGTGCCACATCCAGTATTTTTTTTAAACACATCTAGGGATGGTGACTCCACCACCTCCCCGGGCAGACAGTTCCAGTACTTTATCACTCTTTCTATAAAATCTTTTTCCTAATATCCAGCCTATACTTCCCTTGGCACAGCTTGAGACTGTGTCCTCTCATTCTGTCAGTTGCTGCCTGGAGAAAGAGACCGACCCCCACCCGACTACAGCCACCTTTCAGGAAGTTTTAGAGAGTGATAAGGTCACCCCTGAGTCTCCTTTTCTCCAGGCTAAACACCCCCAGCTCCCTCAGTCGTTCCTCACAGGGTTTGTGTTCCAAGCCCCTCACCAGCCTCATTGCCTCCTCTGGACATGCTCAAGTGTCTCAAAGTCCTTCCCAAACTGAGGGGCCAGAACTGGACACAGCACTCGAGGTGTGGCCTCACCAGTGCCATGTACAGGGGCAGAATGAGCTCCCTGCTCCTGCTGGCCACACTATTCCTGATACAGGCCAGGATGCCATTGGCCTTCTTGGCCACCAGGGCACACTGCTGGCTCATGTTCAGCCGGCTGTCGAGCAGCACCCCCAGGTCCCTTTCTGCCTGGGCACTGTCCAGCCACACTGTCCCCAGCCTGTAACCCTGCAGGGGGTTATTGTGGCCAAAATGCAGGACTCGGCACCTGGACTTATTAAACTTCATCTTGTTAGACTCTGCCCATCCATCCAACCATTCCAGGCCTCTCTGCAGGGCCATCCTGCTTTCCAATAGATCAATACACACTCCCAGCTTAGTGTCATCCACAAATTTACTAATGAAAGACTCAACACCCTCATCCACGTCATCAATAAAAACATTGAACAGAGCTGGCCCCAGCACAGAGCCCTGAGGGACACCACTGGTGACTGTCCCCAGCTGGATGCAGCACCATTCACCACCACTCTCTAGGCCCGGCCGTCCAGCCAGTTCTGAACCCAGCAAAGAGTGCTCCTGTCCAAGCCACGGGCTGCCAGCTTTTCCAGGAGTGTGCTGTGGGAGACAGTGTCAAAGGCCTTGCTGAAGTCCAAATAGACAACATCCACAGCCCTTCCTGCATCCACCAGGTGGTCACCTGGTCATGAAAGGAGACCAGGTTGGTCAAAGATGACCTACCCCTCCTAAACCCATGCTGGCTGGGTCTGATACCCTGGCCATCCTGTAAATTCTGTGTGATGACCCTCAATATAAATTGCTTCATTACCTTACCAGCTTCTGAGGTCAGGCTAACAAGCCTATAATTACCAGGATTTTGTTTTGTATTTCAAGTTAACTACTGAGGGCAGATTTTTTTCTAAAAATAAATCTTGAGCTCTGCGCTGAAAAATAATATGGATTCACTACGTTTGTTTGTATGTTTTTTTAAATCTTGTCACATTCCTCTATTTGGCACTCTTTGAAGATGCACAAGTTCAATTGCTTGGCCCCTATGCTTACTACAAAACACTTTCTGATAATATGAGTATGCCCTTGTTCCACAGAACTGCCATCTCATGAACACCGTCCCTCCCTAAGCCCTTTGAAGGATACATCATAACTGAAGTGGGTAATCTAATTGACTACATAAAGATTCTGAAAGCTCTTACTCGGCTCAGGCAGAGCACAAGAGTTGCACACTGTGCTGGACTACTGTGCTGGTGTGAAGTGGGAGTGTTTCTGGGAAGTGACGTGAAAGTTTTTAGTACTTGACCACTACAACTACTCATCAGTGTTAGGTGTTTACTAAGACTTCAAGACCTTTTTCCAAGAGTTGGAGACCCCCAAGCAGATTGCAAATGAGGGATGTTGTCACCCATGGAGTATGTTTTTCTTCAACCTTAATTAGTACCACATCAAAGAACACATTTCATACCAAACTTCTCTGTTTCTGGAGAAATTTCAGTCCTCCAAACTGAAGGGTTGAAAATCAGTACCTTCAGTCCAGACCTATACAAAATAAAAAGCCTGATTTGTGAATCATCTGCCTACAAGATGAGGGCTTCCAATTTGCATAAGTCATCACTGGCACTCAATAATGCTCTAGTGCACCTGCTTTGAGAAACACAGTATATATCCCCAAAAGAGGACATAAATTTCCAATATACAGAGGCAATACAGCAAGGTCATAAGATCAAACACAACGTGTAAAAGGTACAAATTCAGGTGCAGAAAAGATTTATAAAAGGAGATACATTTTCCTTTAAAATTAAAAAAGGTCAATACAAATTGTCCAGGTCACCATAGATAACTGCATGGCTATGAAAGTTCTCATTTTCCATAACTTTGAAAATTGCACTCCAAACTATAATGTCAAAATACAGCATTTTCAATAATTACAAGCAAGGTCACAAAAGCATTCCTCTGTAGAATTATTAAAAATTCCACACATATGAAGAATCAAAATCTGTCAGTCCTGAACCACAGAAAAATCTCAATTTGATGACCTGCTTCCAGGACTGGGCAAATTTTTGCTATAGCCAGGAAGGGGTATAGCTAGGACCCAGAGATTATTTCATACCACCTCATGTAATTTTTGCGAGGGACTAGGGCAAGGTGGAGGGCAGTGCTACCTGCAGGGTTGGCACAGCTTGGCAAAGGGACAGGCCAGGTACTGCTTATTGTCAAGGGATTTCTGTGTGAATCGTTCATTTCTTGTACCACCCAACTCCACCCCCTATTTCTATTAGCATTGTTGCTGTTGCTGCTTGTTTTCTTATCTCACTGCTGTTTCCAGTAAATATTCTTATCTCAACCCATGATCTTCACCTTTTGTGTCTCCAATTCTCCTCTCCATCCCACCACTGGAGCAGGAGAGAGAAGCAAATGAGCAGCATATGGTTTGGAGATTCCCAGTGGGAGCACTAAACTGGGGAGTACCATTCCTAAACTAAGACATTTGATCAGCTGATTTTTTTTTCTGTTTGCAGGCCAAGCTCATATACATTCATGGACTAATAAAAAACACCTGCAGAAAACTCCAATTTGTCCTCAGGGTAACATGTAGCTATCCTGATAGCCTTGTCTCCCATAAGCAGGAAAAGTGATTCAGACTCTGGATTAGCAAAGGTGAATATTGCTTCAAGGTTGTTTCACTAGGGATTGAAACAGTGAATGTCACAACTCAAAATGCATTGAATTTCAGTCCTTGCACTTGAGAGCCACATCTTTTCATCTCAAGGCTGTAACAGCTCTCTCAAGCATCCGAAGTCCACAGCGATTCTAACCTTGTAGCTGACACAACAGCATCCCCTGGCTAACTAAGCTTTCTAACTAATGCACAAAGGCAAAGGACCTTCTTGTCACTTGTACTGCATAACAGCTAGAGTCACTGAACTAAATAAGCTGAACTAGAAATGCTGACCCATCCTCTGTGCAATGAGGATGCAGTTCTTACAACAATTTGTTTAGTGGTCGAGACCTAAAAATGTTTTAAATCACATTTGGCTAGAAGCCAAAGATTTCAATTGAATGAGATGGGGAAAAAAATTCTACACACTACTAGCAATCAGCAAATTTCTCTCTCAGGAATGTTTTGCACAAGTCTTTCAGAAAAAAACCCCACTGCAGGTATCATTACAGTAAAGGCATGCAAAAATATTATTTAGGTGAAGATTGGTTGAAGACGGCAATTAGCTTCTCTGATTAGACTACTTTATTACAAACCCTACTAATGTTCATCTCCTTTTTCCAGGATTTCATGACAGCCTTTTAAGCAAGCTGAATGTCCAGAAAATTTTCAAATTTTGACCTGCTTAGTGTAGAAAAGAATTTCATACAGATCTGAGACAGGACCCTTCTGGGCAGATAGATTAGCAAGTAGTTTAAATTTTATTTAACTAAGGAACTTGATTAAAATACAGTGTTGTTTTTTCAGCATATGGGCTGAATTGTATGCACATAATTGCTTTACATGTGCAAATGACAGCAAGTTATGCAGGCTGTCTCACAATTTGCACATGGGATCTTAATTTCTGCTCACAGAAAGTTCCCACACGGAGTTGCAGGATTGCAAATTATAACTGAGGTCAATGGAAGCTCTAAGAACTTCATATCCCTAACATAAAGTACCATGGACAGGCATCAGCTGAAAATGCTGGACCTGCTGTCCAAAAAGTGCTTTGACTGGGGATGATTTGGTGTATTGGCTCTGTGAAATTCATCTGCATCACCCAAGGTAAAATCTGCTGTCTCCTCATGTTGAAGTTTTATTCCCATGAACTCTAAGAGTGCTGCTGAGGTAGCCCAGCAGGTCAGATAGACACTTAAAAAAAACAAGTGAGCTCCCCAGAAAGCAGACTTCCTGGTCTACATTTAGAGTGAAAAGTAAGATGAAAGTCAAGATTTTAGTGAGTTTTTCTGATGCTCTCTTCTGTGCTGCTGTGAAAAGGTAATAAAATTGTATGTAGAATTAAGTAATGGTAGCAAAATTTCTTCTGGGAAGTGATGCTGATGTACTCATTTGGGGAGACTTGTGAGGAAATGAAAGGTGAAAAGTACTCAGAAGAACTTGCAAAGTTCTGTTATCTCCCTACTATTTTATTACAGAAGTAGAGACTGATTATAAGTACATCTACATAGCAATCAAAACAAAACCCGTCCAAAGCTAACAATGGTAAAGGTTATAATTTAATGTAAATAGTGACCCCAACTAAATAATGCAATCTGCTTATTATGGAGAAAGAACTTACTGACTCTTGATACATATTCACTACAAACACAATATATACATATCCTGATTAATATGGGTCCTACAAAGGCTGCCATGCAAACAGCCTAAAAATAGGCTAACCATCAGCTATCTTGTTTTAAAGCTGTTCTCACACAGTTCATGGCAATTCTAGCCATATGAAGGCTTATGGCTCAGTCAAAACCTGGTCTAATACGTAATGCTGCTTTGAACCAGGGCTGAACAAAGTTCATCCTTTGTTCATTTTTACCTAAATAGCACTCACCATCAGTTCAGCTGCACAAAATGCTGATGCTAATTCTTTCTATTACAGACAGGCCCTAGGGTTTTAAACTGCATCCATCAATATATGTATATCTATCCACTCTAACATCTTAAGACAGATTAGGTCCTTGGCTTTGAAGCTTGCAATTACAGTTGTCATACAATAGCACAAAAATAATGTACCACAATTTTTAAATTTGTATAAGCATTCTAAAGGAAAATTTTAAAAAACTTTTTTTTTAAGAGGACATTTATAAAGGATGGCAGCTGAGTACATAAGAAAGATAATGTTTATTCACTGAGAGAATTCTAATCCTCAAATTCCTGCAGGAGCTTAACATTTTACCTACCATAAAATATTTTATGTCTATATTACAAGTAGCAAGAGAAACCTTTTTTTTTCCCCAACTGTTATATATTTGGTTATTTGCATAATTTCTTGCAATTAAATGGTAAAAAAGGGTAAAATGGTATTAGGATCTTTCCAACCATAGTTAAAATTTTCTCCTGTTTTGCAATTAATTAGAAAGTCAGAAAACTGCATTACTAAATACTGCTCGGACATTTCATCTCTTAGTCAGATATTGATGTTCTGCTAATAGAAGTGTCCTGTGAAAAAATACTTCACAAATACAGCTATTGGAGGAATCAAGGTAGGTTCTTCATTAGAGCCTTGAAGACCCTCAGCAAATAAAAATACAGTCAAAATTACTTTGCATTTACTGAGAAAAGAGTAATTCTGGGGAAGACAAAAAAAAAAAGGGCAATATGGAGAGAGGGTACCTTACCTAATCATGTCAGAATCGGGGCCCAAGCATTTTATTTACTAAGTGAATTCAACTGTTCCTCTCTACACTAAGAATCACTTCACTACACAAATGATAAGCAAAAGTACTTCTTCTATATAAAATCATTTGTAATTCTGTAGTAAAGAGTTTAAGAATCTAAGAAGTAGCAAAGCAGGTATATTTCTTATATTACTTACTCCCATAAGAGAGTTGCTTTGTTTTATATTGGTTGTTTTTTCCATTTCCATAGATTGATGCTGTCCAGTGCCAATGAGCAGAGTGGGCGTTTGGGGACTGATGCTATAGACCTATATTCTATAGTAGACCTATATTCTACAAAAAAAAAACAAAACTAGGAGCTTAATGAATCACAGTCAAGTTGCTCATTAGAAAATCAAAACTCAAGAAGAAATCCTTATAACATTCTCAGTATTTTGATAAAACACTAGTAGATGTCAGAAATTATATACTTCCCACTCCTCATAGGCCAAGGCACATGGACCACTGCCACAGCTACAACAATGTTATGACTCAGAGCTGTACACTTAATGACAGGCAGATGCAGTGAAGACTAAGGATTGAAAGATTCTCTTTCAGGCATCAGTCTTGCAAGTGATCCAAAGTAAAGGACAGAAAAGTGTTTTGTTTTATCATTGTTCAGCACCTCAGTCCTGAAAGGTCATGCTAGGTGTCACTGCCACAAAAATACTTAATACAGAATATGCCTCGTTCAGGACTTTGCATTTGGTGTATTGCTCTGAAACTCTGTAAGTAGATTTCTACACATATTCAGCATGTGGTTAGTCATTCTTGTGGAAACTTCTCTAATTTCCCTGTTACATCACAGTCCAATAAATGCTTGTTCTGAAATTAACTATCCTTCTGGATGGTGGTCTCAGCAACAAAACCTGATCTGAAAAATAAAATCTAGTTAATGTTATGCTCCTTATAAACTAGAAGGAAAACTGGAAGCACCTTTCCAGATCTACTTTTAAAAGCTGATTATTTCGTTCTTAATAATACATATATTGTATATGTATTGTATTTTAGGTATGTGTAACATATTATATATTTTTATTATTAAAAATCTCTGATTATTTATTTCTCTTAGACTTATGAGAAACATTAAATCCACTTAAAGAGTTTGATTAACAGGCTCATAACTTGTGAGATATTTCAGACTTCTGCTTAATATCCACACTTTCAAGGGGCAGCAGAGGATTTTTTCACACATTAGGATTTTGTATTAGACTACATCATCAAACAACAGACAAAAAAGAAATGAAAATAAAAGTTTTAGCAGAAATTACCTCCAATGTTAATTAGTTTCATTATTGTTGTATATGATGTTACTATTCTTTCTGTTATCTATCAGTAACATAGGTACCAATATGTTCAGGATTATGGCACCTACATTTAGGCATTGAAATGTAAATACTCAGTTCAGTTAACTAAATCAGAGGTTTGAAAAGACCTCCAAGATCAATCTTTGCCCACTAAACCACAGCACTCAGTGCCATATCTAGTCATTTCTTGAGCACCTCCAGAGATGGTGATTCCATCACCTTACTGGGCAGCCTGTTCAAATGCTTAACCACCCTTTCCATGAACAAATTTTTCCTGATGTCCAGCCTGAACCTCCCCTGGCACAGCTTGAGAATCTGTCCTCTCGTCCTGTCACAAGTTGCCTGTGAGAAGAAGCTGACCCCCACCAAGGTACAGGTTCCTGTCAGGCAGATGTAAAGACTGATAAGGTCTCCCCTGAACCTCCTCACCTCCAGGTTAAACACGTCCAGCTCCCTCAGCTACTCTTCATACAACTTGTGCTCCAGACCTTCACCAGTTTCATTGCCCATCACACCAATATACTTCTTGTTGTGAGGGGCCCAGAATCAAACACAGTCCTCAAGGTGCAGCTTCACCAGTGATGAGTACAGAGGGGAACATGATTTTTGACATGTTATTGATCTGGTACATTGCTATAAAGCCCATCCAAATATCTTAAATATTTTGCCACATTTTAAATGTTCACTACAAATAGTTAAAATGCTACCTTTAAGACAAGTTACCCAGTCGCAAGTTAATCAAGTTAATCAACTTGCTGTGATTTGAAGTACAATTTAGTTGATCCAAAGTAGATAGGCATTTTAAAGCAAGCAGAATCACTTTCTAGGTCTATTGATAAGCAACAGGATTCAAGTGCCCAAACATAACCATCTAGAGACGTCTGAAATGCCCAAGAGAAGGGATCAGCAGATGTAATGCAAGCCATTTTGCATCTGATTCAGATAGGGTTCTGCAACCATCTGAAGTAGCACTTGGGGGTCAGACAAGATGCTTTAGAGAGTTTTAAATTATGTTACACACCTGAGTCCTACCCTGGATCTCACTTGACTAGGAAACTAAAGCACCTACCTCCAATTGCAATTGGACACCTATTTTAGGTGTCAGTGTCAAGCTGATCCTACCTTTAATGCCCTTTTTGGCAGGTTATGACCAAATTTCCAACACCTGAAGCCAAGCAGCACGGGACTCTTCTTTAAACTTCACAAGGTGACATATAAAGTGTTTTACTTTTTGCAGAACACTGAAGTCTCTAAAGAAGGAGTTTCTTTTACCATTAAAATGTGCCCTGGATTCTCACAAGATACGGTCATTTCATATGTAGCTTTGCAAATGTTCATTACCTGACAACAAAGTAAATCACAATTAAAGGTGCATTTACTTTTAATCTTGTGTAGCTTGTGGTTTTTGGGGGTCTTTGAAAAAGAGGGAGATGTCTAAAAAGGTATTCTTTTCAGGTCCTGTATGCTGGCTCAGGAATTTTATTTGATGATGCACTATTATCACTCTTCTCCAAGTACCAGGAGGTTTAATACATTTTTGAGTAGAGGCTTCAAGATTAAAAAGAGTAACTTCAAAAAATAAAATTATTACTGCCTGTTTGAACAGGCAAGGAAACATAGTACTATGAGACCTGTAAGACTGCTACATCTAGCTGTATCATTCCAAGTCACAAAATTTAATTGCTGGAAAAAGATATTCAGGCCAATCAAGTAACACAAGGGGGTGGTAAAACACAATTGTTGCGACTGTTATCTAGCTTCTGGAAATGATAATATCAGTGAAAAGGTAAAGTCCGACCACAAGTTTTATTAGTGGTGAAAATGCTGAGAGGTGGCTCCACCTTCACCTTTTCAGTCAAAATCAGCCACCCAAAGAGCTTTTATTATATGAGATTCTCAGAGTGAATTTCAGAGTATCTGCAATGGTTATGTGAAGGGCTCGACTCTTCTTTTCTCTGACAGATCTAGGCCATCTGAGCAGGTTTTAAACCTCCTTCGTCACCTCTGAGACTGAAATTAAAAAGGAGGTATGCAGTACTCAGTCTGAAAGCTTTGTAGTATTGTAGGCTAGCAGAGAAACTGAACACGTGAAGCTGACCATGAAGGGATATGATGCTATTTTAAAAACCAGTTTTAATGACTGTAGTGTCTGTTGCTCGAGTCCTTTAGCTTTTTCTGAAAAAGCTACTGTGTTACACAGATCTTTGAGCTACTGCAGAAGTCAAACCAGCTTGGGGTACCAAATGGAAGAGATAAGCTGAAGCGTAAGATAGAAAGCACAGCCTGTATTTTAAAATCCATTTTATATTTGCTATATTTGATTCTTAATATTAAAAATAACTTTGGATTTAAAATGTTTCTGTCTGTTTTATTGAACCCTGACCACAAATCAGTTAGACTCACCAAGGAAGCCTGGTGTTGAAATGGCAAAATGCTAGCTATGCACAAAGACAGATAAAGGACTAGATGCTTGAAAGCACTCAGAGGTATGAGGAAGTGCCCTCACATGGCAAAGAAAGGGAAAAAATTAGACCTAGTTCAGGAACCATTACAAGTTCACTGCATATTATACTGGAAAATTAAAACTCTCACAGAAAATTACTACTGTAACTTATTATGCTGATAAAACAAAACCCAGGAGTCGTGCTCCTTTATTACACCTTTACTTAAGGTAAAAGGCAATCATTCATTGGAGCAAAGGGTATTTAACTTAGAGGTTGAATTTTTGTAGAAGAATGTATTTATAGGTATATAGAAGTTCCTAATTGTTAGTATGTTGCTACTAATCAAAGACATTATTTCATTCAATAAAAATTCTTAAAAAAAAAAAAACTAACAAAAAAAACCTAGTAGAACAATAGATTTGGTTTCATTTTTCAAAGGAAGTATTTCTTGGGCAGAAGCCTAAATTGAAGATTGTTTAAATTTAAAAAACGAAGGTCATGGACATTCTCCTGTTCCTCCATTATGGTTTTGTTTTCTTCAATGCTAGAAAGCATTTACAATAGTTAAAAATGAAAAGGCCTTACAAACCAGGCTTCCATAGAAAGTCATAGGCAGACATGCTTTCCTACAATGCATGGTTAGACATTTCTGGGAAACACTAATGAAATGTCTTCCAAAAATATGAAAAGAGCATGAAATAAAAATAGAACAGAAGGCAGAGTCCAGGTACAGTTTCTTTCCTCCAAACTACTCAGTGCTTGGACAAATTTGCATTTGTCCTGTAACAGCACTATGTGAAACACTGTCTGCCACTAACTAGCAGAAAGAATATGACAAAGCATTCATCAAAGTACAAAGAAGTACTTTTCTTACATTTTCAGCTCCTTCTTTTGTTAGACTGTAGTCCCGCTTGTTCTCTGACTCTGGCCATTACTGAAGTACCTTAACAGAGAAACTTCTCTTCTCCTTCACAAAAGAGATCTAACGGATAAAAACTGAAAGTCTTTGCTAAGATCAGACTCACTGGAGAACCTCAGCAACAGCTGATAAAAACAAAACAGAGAAATTGTTTGTCTACTATACTATTTCTTTTTCCAGTGGGCTCCAATCACTTATTTCATGACAATGAATTAAGTTCAAGAATTCTCCTGATCTGACAGGAAATGAGAAACTAAAGCAAACAATGATTTTCAAACAATAATGTCTACCAGAAACAACCATATTGCGGGAACCAACTTATCATTATATAGAGAGTTCCATCATCCATTTCCCTCTGCCTCCAAAACTACCTGTAGTCCAATACCTAAAAACATTACAGTAGGTCTGATTCACTCTTTGGCAAAGCCCAACTAAAAAAATGTTAATTAGCTAACAAATAACAACCCTAAAAGTGGAAGAATAGAGAAAGACATACTTTTAAATCTTTCCAATGTCTCATCGCTAGTATGATCATTACTGTGGGTCTGAACTCCACAGCCCACTGCTGATCTCAGAATATATTGTGTATACAGCAAAACTGTGTATGTTTATCTCATGGTCTCAGTGATAATGTAGATTGTCACATAGCTATTCATATATGGTCAGTACAAAATGTTTTAAGGATTGTTCTACTTACAGGGATGTAAATGTATTTTATATGCAAAGGCAAGTACCAGCTGCAAATAAAAAGAAGATTAATTATATCTATGGAGGGACAATAATTTAAAGTCATAATGGTTTGGTCAGTAAATGGAAAAATGTTCTTTTCAGGTGTTAGGTAAAAGTTATGCAGATCTTCTGGTCAAGACCAGAATACACACAGAAATTAGAAGAACTAGACATATAAATTGTCTCTCCAGGAAGGAGGCCATGAATTACCAACAATTGCTTAGGACACTAAAAAGACACAGAGACTGAAATGTGCAGCTCAAAGAATAGCTCTGGACAAAGCATGAAACCATAGCTTCTTACTTTTTCCAGTAAAACAGTAAAGTTTAGGAAGGATTAGGTATATGCAGACTATTTTATCTCTTTATTTAATGGGTAGGAAGTTTGGGAGACTAAAAAATATTTTGCTTTCAAAATCTGGCTTTGAATCACCTGAATCATTCACTAGTGAGAAATATTTTATTGTTTCAGCTGACAGAACTAGGCCTGTCATGTTACCATGATAAGAAACCAGAAAAGAATGCAACAGAACTGAAGCAGTGCTGAACCAAAAAGTTGCAGAGAAACGAGGGGAGAAGTAAAGCTATCTGCTTGAGTAATTACTCACCTGTACACTTAGCTATTTTCTCAAACAGGGGTGCAAAGGTGCATAAGGCACAGATAAATTGTAACCTTACAGTATCCAAGACAGAAGGGAATATACAACATACCCTTCAGCTACAAAGGCAACAAGGATTCTACACAATACCAAAACTTCTCAGCATATTTTTCAATCATATGTATCTTGTATTCATTTTGAATCTGCATTTAACATCTACAGATTCAGAGAAAGGAAATTTTCTCACAGGAACATTTTCAATATTGTTCCCAAAAAGTAATTGTGAGAATGAGGTATGAGCCCCAATATGCAACCAATGGAATCTATCACAAAAAAATTAGACCTAGTTCAGGAACCATTACAAGTTCACTGCATATTATACTGGAAAATTAAAACTCTCACAGAAAATTACTACTGTAACTTATCTTGCTGATAAAAACAAAACCAAGGAGTTGTGCTCCTTTATTACACCTTTACTTAATGTAATTGGCTATTTGACTGTTTTAATGTCAATTTAAAAATGACTGTTTTACAGCAGCTGGGACACTTCTACCAGCTTCCACGGCAGAGTCATAGATAAGTTTTCCTTCCATCAATCATTTCCATATTTTGCTTAAGTAGAACTCTAAGTAGCAAAAATAAAAAATATTAGAATTCATGGAAAGTTTGTTAGGATTTACCACATGGTGATCCTTTGGCAGGTTGCATATACATTCAGTTTGTAGCTATTAACTAGATATAACTAACCACAATGACAAAAACAGGATTATGTAGCCTGCATTAGTATCTATTATTAGATTTGATAAATACGCGGATGTAAGGGAACCTGTGAGCCACAAATGCTGAACTCATTCCTTCATTGTAACTGAGTCAGCTGCAATTTTTCACAGCTTGTTATTAGTCAACCACATAATTTGAAGAATTATCCTAACAAACAGAATATTATCATTACCAAAAGAATATATGAGAATAACATACCAATTCAAAAATGTCCAAATCTTTGCAATATATATGGAATATTATTTGTGTTTGTGCTCAGGTTTACTTAAAGCATTCTCCAGGGTGAAGAAAGTAAATAAACTAATTTTTTTTCATTTAGACAAAGCAAAAACTAACTACTCAGCCAGCCATGTATCTACCTTCATTTTTTGTTTTATTAAAATAGCATATGCAGTAGCCTTGTCTATGTTATTGATGGTGGCTATTGGACAGATATAGTGGGCTCCAGGAGTTTCCAAATATAAATGAATCCTAATGAGATAATCCCTAGTGCATGGAGATGGAGGAATGTTATCTAAATAATGCCACTTCTGTTGCAGAATTGGTTTCAAATTAATTGTTTCTTTCTAAAGCTATAATTATCAGGAGGAATGCAGTTAGTCAGAAAAAATGAAGTTAAAAAGTGCATAATGTCTAATAGCTCATTAAATAGAAAATACATTGTAAATTTGAGAATCAGAATGACTTGCAGCTAACTGTGAGATGATGGGTCATGCACATGAAAAGAGACTTTTCTGGCAGGAAAGCAATTTGGTAATGCTGACTGCAGTCTGCATTTACTTGACATTCGGAAAGATCATATGACACCAATGCAGATGAGGTGAACAGTGAAGAGAAAAGGAAGGGCAAGGAGAACCAAAGGAGAAAAAGTTAGGTTATGAGCAGCTGAGATTTGATGAGGAAGGAGAGAATATGAGTGTCATCATTGGGTGTTCAATTTTTAAAGTTGAAGATGTTGGAAATGGGAACAAGGTGTCATATTAAAGAGATTTGGAGTATTCAAGCAGCTATAGCAATAACTGGGCTAATATTTTTCTTACATAGGGGTTTTATGAAGAGTTCATTTGATGAATAATTAGCAATTTTTAAATTTCTCTTCCAATGGAAAAACATAGTAAGTGTGTATTTACTCAGTGTCAAATGTATCTTCATAATAATGCAACAAAACAAAGCAAGTCCAAAGACTATTTGAAATGCTTAAGAATAATTAAGCTGTCAGAAAATCCTCAAACCTAAAACATTATACCACAGCCTCTAAGGGAAAGAAGCTCAGAACAGCTGATTTAGGCTGAAACGTTCTCTTAGTACATTTTCCATAAGCAGTGACCCCAACAATTACACAAGGGTATGCAGACATGATCAGAATGGGAGGAGAGACAGCTGTGCATTTGCATGTGCACAAACAGGTGCATGCCACACCAGCCTGCACAAACAGGAGGGCTAAAGCTGCCTGAAACCTTGCAGAGCCGTCTAAAGGCCCAAGCTAATGCACAAAGAACTGCAAGCTGTGGGCTCAGAATCACATCTGATGCAAAAGCAGTACACAAGGGGAAGAAAGTTACCCAGAGTTACATTCTTTTATGTTGTTAGGCTTTGGCCACAAGCTGATCTATGTGGTAAAACAAAATCTGGAATACAATCACCAAAAATACTATCAATGTACTGGTTTTAGCTGGGATAGAGATACATTTCTTAACAGTAGCTCACTGTGTTTCAGATTTGTGACCCTGAAGAGAC
This sequence comes from Leptocoma aspasia, assembly GCA_013399835.1. Classification (NCBI taxonomy): domain Eukaryota; kingdom Metazoa; phylum Chordata; class Aves; order Passeriformes; family Nectariniidae; genus Leptocoma; species Leptocoma aspasia. The sequence continues at coordinate 163,695 of VXAX01001773.1, forward strand.
AGCGGCCATGGATAAGGCCACAACACAGCAGGTACTCCCCTGAAGGGGCTGTGGTCCAAGGAAGGCCACAGCAGAGCAGTGGAGCACACTTCAGAGTGACCACAGCTGTGGATTAGCGCACACCACAGCAGATATACCCCTGAACAGGCTATCTATGGAACAGGCTATCTATGGATAGACCCATGCCAGAGCAGGGGCAAGCAGAGAAGTTCACTGCAATGTAAAACCCTATAGCCTTGTCCAAAGGGACCAGGGATGGAGATTGCAATAGATATACATTTACATTGCCATAACCCATGATTTGAGTTGCATGTTACAGTAAGCACTACAGTAAGAACCACCCAAACCCGTTGAGGACAAGCCTTACAACAACCAGTGCAAGTGCAGCAGTGAGCCAACCTGAGCTGGCTTTTGTGCCCAGTAACTCCATACAACAACCACCTCTCCTCTCCTGAGTGACCACCATAACAAACAGAATCCAAGCCAAGGACTAGATGAACTCAACTGGCATTTTATGGACATTATACACTGGTGGGCCATCAACTAAAGGAATAATACTTGCATATATTAGAGAGTGAGAAGGGAAAAGGGGTGATTAATGAGAGAATATTGGACAACATGGGACCTAAGTGTGATGCAAATTGTAAGAATAAGTGGTAGAGATTGTACTGTGTTTAGCTGGATATAGAATTAATATTCTTCATAGTAGCTTTTAAGTTGCTGTGTTTTAGATTTGTGACCAAAAGAGTGTTGATAATGTGTTTAGTTAATGCTGCACAGTGCTTAAACAGCATCAAGTCCTTTTTTCTGTTCCTCACATTGCTCCACCAGTGAAAAGATTGGAGGTGCAGGACTGCTGACCCCAAATAGCCAAAGACATTTCATATCATGTGAGGTCAAGCTACAGGGAAGAAGCAGGAATTGCATACATTTCACAAGTCACCACTACACGTGATTGAGCCTCGCTTTACTGGAGATGGCTGCACCCCTGCCTGCCAACGTGAAGCACTGAATTAATTCCTTGTTTTGCTTTGCTTGTGTATGCAGCTTTTGCTTTACCTATTAAATTGTCTTAACCCACAAGTTTTTTCACTGTCACTGTTCCAATTCTCTTCCCCATCTCACTGTGAGGGAGTAAGGAAGTGGATGAGTGGGCTGAGCTGCCTACTGGGGTTAAACCAGAGCAATCACAATGACAATGTTTATAAACAGAATAATAAAATCTCACTGCCATAAAGGAAAAATTAATTTGCATTAGGGAAAAAAACTCCAATATTTCCTAAATCAGAAGCTCAACCAGGATTCATGGCCACTTCTTTATTTGAACATCCATTGCACAAACACCAGCTTAATGCCTTCCTTATGAAGGTTTGGACATTTGACAGTAAAGCATTTTAAATATTACCTTAATTCCAATGCAAGGTTTATCCCTCGTGAATCTAGACTGAACAGAAAAAAGAAGGATCACAATAATGAGAAATGTCAGTGTACTGGCTGATAATACCATATCTAAATTTATGGCATGTTATGTTAGCATAGAAATACAATATTTCTTGTGTCTTAAGTCCAGTATGCCCATAGAACTGAACTTATCTCTCTGTATTTGCTGCTGTTATCAGATCTTAAGATAAAACTTCCCATCTTGTTTAATAATAGCTTATTTGTTGCAATGCATAGATTTTACCTTTTTTTACCTAAATTCACACAGGTAACAGAGTCTGAAGAGAGGATATACCCCAGAGAGGGTATTCTTCTCTTGTGATGATGCTGAAACAGATCATTTTTTCTGCAATTAGGCTCTAAACATGACCTAATTTCCTGCACAAATACCAGAGCCTGATATGGTTAGTCAGAAAGTGATATTTTACTTTGGTGCCACACCAACAACACCATATTTGAAAATGTACATTATTGTAATGGCAGCCTCTAGCTTTATAATGCAGAGTACCCATATACCTGTAGAATATTTCTGAAATTTTCTTGCTGTTATATAGTGTCTCTTCTGAATATAATGGGATTGAAGCTTCATAAAAGGTGTAGGAGTGGTAAACCACTGAAATAAAGCTTAAGACTTAAATTTATACCCAGAATACAGACACAAACATAGTTGTCAAAACAGCACCCCACCTACATGCCTTCAGCACAGATCAGTCTAAGCAGTTAGCAATATTTATTCAGGCTCACTTCAGAAAACACTTAAATCACATAATTAATTTGATTGGTCCCATTGAAGGCAAACCAGCTGAAATGTCTCACATGATCAGACCTCAAGTTTTGCCTCTCTGCACACAGCAGGCACACATCCTAATTATTCCCAGTGATGACTTTTGGGACTTGGACACTTCTACAGTTCAAACCGAACTAAGACTACTAATTCGTCTTAGATAAACCATTAGACAAGCTTCAGATGGTACCCACTTTCATCCCTTACTGGAAAAGATCCACATTTCAAACAGTTTACAACATACAAATAGCACAGAAAGACATTAGCTTTCATCAGAGCCATCAAGCCATTCTGTGTGACTTTGCAGTGTCATTAAATGCAATAACACAAAAGCCAGTGACAAATTATGGTTGAGACATAAAGGCTAAAGCCTGAAAGGCCAAACAGGTATCTTAAACGGGAACACTGAAAGTCTCAACTGAAAGGGGATCTAGAGTACATAGTTTGGATGCAGTGCTCACAGCTCTCCCAAATGCACAGTCACGAGGCCGAAGGCAGCACTGATCCTAAGACTGCATGACTGCACGTCAAAGGCTTTGGTACAGGTTCTCTCATACACAATTTCACATGGTGAGGGGGAAGGCAGGAACAACCTGTAACCAGGAAGACTGTTCTGTATAAAGATGCTCAGATGAGCATGAAAATCCACTGGGTGACCCAGGGGCTGATCCACACCCTCTACCCCATCCACGACACAACCCGTCAGACAGAGAGGAGGGAGAACACCCACTACATAACTGACTGCTTTGTGGCAAGATGGATCAGAGGCCACAGCTCTGCCTTATCAATATGTGATGCAGAAAATGCAGTGAGGGAGTAGAAGAAATCCAATATGAGAGTATCACTGCAAATGTGAGAGACTAGTCAAGTCTGTGCTCCTGTCTCTAAAAGAGCTAGTGTGAGACTGCATGTTACTGACAGATTTTTTTTAGAAATGCTTTATATCCTGCTTTTAAAAGTGAAAAATAAAGCAAAAGCAGTACACTAAGCAATTGCAGTTTGGTTCTTGCAGTTTGGTTCTTGTAAGTAAAATAAATATGCAGTACTGCAATACTGCCTCCTTGCATTTCAAGAAAGAAATTGCTTTATTGAATCAAGACGGTGGCCCGTCTAGTCCAGTACCTCATCTTCAAATACTGGACCTTAATATAGCAACAGAGGAGGCAAGAAATATTCCACAGAGAGAGAGGTCAGCATACTACCAAGACTAAAAATTTATCTATTTTAAGTGTTTGATATTTACTGACTCACTTATTAATATTTTGCTATTTATAGAACCAACTAGGTTTGTTGAACAGCGATTGTTTATTATTTACTTGTGAAGTTTGCCAATGTAAAGCACCTTCTGCAGCATTAGCTTCAATTTGCAATATAGGCATAGAAGATTACCAAATACCCAGGAGTCAAAAAAAGCTATGTGTACTTTCACCTGAGTGCTACCCTGTACGGTGGCTTTCCCCTTGGCATTGTTGAAGGGATGCTCACAGCTGAGGCGGCTGTATACAACACTGTCCTGGTGCCAAGAGACCTGTGTTTGAGTTTCCTATTACAAGATCAGCAAGATGTGAAGTGAGGCAACTAGAAAATGCAAGCTATGAACATAGTACAGATTAGGAGGTTTGATAAACTTCAAAGATGAGAGAAAAAAAGGATTTTATAACTTTTTACACATGCAATTATATAAACGATCCTCCATGCCACAAAACATATAGGAGCTTCTCCTATAAGCGTTTAATTAAGGACTAAAGATCAAATCCATACAAAGCATTTTTCAGTGCTACTTCAAGCAACAGCTACAGCTGTAGTACATTCTACAAATCACTGTACTGATGTATTCAGACAGAAGAAAAAGCTAACAAAGCTTTTTTCAGTGACTTCATCCCATTTTATTTAACTATGTAGTGTCATGCCATACCTGGTAGTTATGCTAATTACTTTAACTAGTAAAGCATAAGGTCTTTGCTTTCTCTTTTCTATCACCAAAGTGTTTTTCAAAACACACAAACATGAAAGAAGCTATATGAAGATGCCTTGAATTGTTTATCTTAAAAATGTGACTGTTCTGCACTAGTAGTATGAAAAAGTACATTAGGTGGCCATTATTATTTTGTTATCTCTTTTGATAAATAACTCACTACATATGGCAAACAAGAGTGGCTGGCTTGGGTATATAAAGAAACAAAGCATAAAACCCACTATCTTCCCAAGTTCTACCAAGAGCAAAAGGAGATAGCTCTGTAGCTGTCACCAGGAAAAATTAACAACATTACTGTTGATGTTTCCACATTCATTCCTATGTCTGGTGAATGTTATATATCTGAACTTAGTCATGAGGACAAGTGTTTTGAAGTAAATATTAACAGTTTATAAAACCAAATCACTGAGCCAAATTTCCTGTTGAAATAGCCCTAAGAGTGAACTTGTGTTTTTAAAAAATATTTAAAATGTGAAAGCATGTGCTTACAATGGACTCTGTGAAGCTGAGTATACTATGTAACTGTTTTATCATGCTAAAAAAAAAAAAAAAAAGAAAAAAAGCACAAGCAAAATCCTTCTAAGTACACTCTTAAATTCAGTGATCTAAGGATAATGGAGCAAATACTCCAGCTGGTTTAAAATGTCAGAGCTGCAACTACTCCAAGGGAGCAATGAAAGTCTACATCAGTTGGGGTTATCCCTCAACACAAAAATGGTCGTGAACAGGGACAGGTGTATTCAGTTCTCCTGGCATAGGACCCTTCTGTTATATTCATCCTTACACAACTTTTGCCCCAATGCTTTCAAAAATTCAGCATTTCAAAAGGTAAATGAAAAATATATTCTCCAATAAAAAGCTATTGCTACCTGAATTACTTGGACATGCAATAGAGAAATGATTAAAGACATTTAAATGGGATGTTTAAATACAGAATGGAAATATGAAACTGAACATTAGTTAATTAGATTGTAGGGTCTTCTGTTGCTTTAGCCTCTGTGTTACCATGCAGTCTTTGTTTACTTCCATTTATCTTCTTTGTTTGATGACATTTGACTAATAAATACATTGATGAATTGCATCTGTAAATGCCATCCATACATCACAAAAATAGGATGTACTCAGTGCTTCTGGCACACTGACGCTAAAGGATTTTGTTTTATTTGAACTTTCAGTACTTCACAAAGGAAATATTACTGCTCTGCTGGATAAATTTCCTGATTTTTATTTTAATTTTCAGTGAGCAAACAGCTGCAGAATAATGTGACTTAATGAAGCATTTCTAATAAAATCCTGCAGAAGATAAAACAGAGGCATAGAACTACTTGCTCACTGAGAGTTGTATCATTCAAAATAATTTTTCAAGATAGTGATCACATTTCTGTGTAGATGGGTATAAGGTATTGTGATTTTCTGTCTTCCAAGTCAGTGATTTCCTTCAGTGAGATAACTAGTTAGCACTGTTGCATTACTTATTCATAGTCAGCAAAATATACAACATAATAAATGCAACATCTTTCTAGTACATTATTTAGGCTTCACACTGGTTGGTAAGCAGCAACACAGACAACAATAAATTTTGGTGTGAAGATGGTCAGATCTGGAAAACTTCATGGTTATATTTTGCTTACCAAAAACATACTGCCTGTAAAGATGTCCTTTATCAAGTCTGTCATCACCTGTGATGAAATTATGAAACTTCTTGGCTGCTACATTTTTCTCTGCCATAACAATTCAGTGTAAAGTATTATTTGCTTTATGTAAATCTAGATAGGGCTCAATGAATCATCACTTTGCAACCTGCCAGTAAAACAATCTCCAATATCCATCTGTACACACATCTATTTACTTTCATTCAGAACAAGTTTTTCATGTATTCCCCACCAGAATAATCAAGTGCACTACAGGCATCTACACATAAGCTGAGATCCCTCAGATCATAAGAGAGAGGTAAAAAAGTTACCCCGTGTGTCCAGTATGATTAAAGGTACTGGCAGCTCAGTCATCATTTTCTGATTAAAACAGCAAGACAGAATCAAGATTTTATCTCCGTCACCCACTACCATCAGTGTATCTAAAATTAATACCACATTTTTGAAGGACCTTCTATGTACAAAAAAATATGCAGAACCAGTGAGTAGCAAATCTGATTTGCTGTGTCAACTGAGCAAAGCTTCCCACTGAAATTATGGTACTTAGGTAGTTTACATTTATAAGAACAACTACTGAAAATTGGGACTATGTGAAACAAAACTCACATGGTTTTCAATACTGCCTCAGCAGCATCAGCTCTCTGAAATAAAATATTAATAGTGAAATTTATATGAATTACTTTACTACTGTTAATTATACACTCACAAAACAATTTAGGCATCAGTATGAGATGAGAGCACAATTACTGTGAAAAAGTATAATGAAACTTGTAACCTTTGCCACCTCTGATAAAAATACCTTAGTATGCTCTTTCCCAACTTCAGCTAAGCTATCCTCCTAGCACCACTGAACTACTATGCTTCGAGTGTGTCCCCAGCACTACAGGAAAGAATCTTAATTTCTCAATTTGACTTAAATTAGCCCATGAAGTAGCTTTAAACTGTTAAACATATAGTAGGCTGAATGCTAAAGTCTGAAACTAGTTGGTAAGACAGAGAAACCAGATAACAATTATCGTTTAGTCAATAGTAATTTAAATGTATCCACTGTGGTGCAAAGACCCTACGACCCGGAATCCTTTATGGGGTTTTCACAGAAAGGAGTTGAGTATGTTTATTATTTAAATTGACAGTTCTGCAGGAGTCAAAGCACGGTTCTTTAAATACTGAGTCAGTGTCTACTGGGGGGAGGGTGGTAGAACTGAGGTACTTAAAAAAAAATACTGATAAGCTCCAAGCAAAAGCTGAAAAGAGAGAACTGTAACTACACATATAATTTAAAATGCTTTAAGCAATCATTTTAATCCCCGTAGGAATGAAACACAGACGAGCCATGCGTGGCAACTCCTAACAGGGCAGTGCAAGCTCTTGCTCTTTATTCTTCGCATTGATAACCTGGTGTCCGAGCCTACAGCTCTACAGGAATAAAGCAGGTTATTTTAAAACTTTCTCTGCAAAAGCAACGTGGATAGATGTTTCATACTATATACGCACAACTTGGAGAGCGCTACACATAGAAAGAAACGAAGACATGAATCTTCCCTTTATCGCTTTTTTTTTTTTTTTTTTGGTTGTTTGTTTTGTTTATAGAGGACGCATAAAGCGACTACCCTCTCTTTCAGCCGTTCTCTTGAAGGCGGCCGATAAAGCGTCCGGGCAGAATAGCTCCCAAGTGCCCGAAGATCCTGCGAGTTAGCGGCCACCCGCTCCATAAAAGTTGAAAACCGGGTGGGCTCCCCTGCTCCCCCCGCCTCCCTCTCGGCTCTGTGGAACTGTTCTTTTAAATAAAACCAAAGAAAACTAAAAGGGAAAACAAAAGCCTTGAGAACTGCCCGGCGAAAGGCTGTAGCCGGCTGCTCCAGGTGCCCAGCACAAGGACGGCAAAGCAGCTCTTCTTCACATCCGGCTTCGTCCAACTTTAGGGCAACGGGAGGGCTCAGCCCGCGGCCGCTCCGCACACCTCACGCCTGGCCCCGCCGCGGCCGCTTGCGCCCGCTGCCCGCGGGGTCTCCGCCAGCCGCGAAGGGTATCTCCCGGCGGCCCCACCAGCGCCCAGACAGACACACAGACACACGACCATGGAGCGCTCCGCTCGCCTACCTGCAGTCCCGATTCTTGCTAGAAATGCCTAGCGATCGGCCGCCTCCCGTCCGGGGGGAGCTCCAGCCTTACCGCCCGGGCATCGCCGGCACACGCCCCGCGCCCCGCCAGCGCTCGGGGGCATGGAGCGGCGCCGTACCGCGCTCCGCTCGGCTCCCCTCGGCTCGGCCGGGCTGGGGCAGCAGCCGTCCGCGGGGCCGGCTCTCTCCCCCCTCGTCTCTGGGAATACACCAGGAATCCGGCTAAGAGATGCTAGAGGAAGGGTGAAGTAACTGGCAATGGAGAGAAGACTTGAAGTGTTTCTTGTGCACGATTTCACAGTATTAAAAAAAAAAAATAGGACGAAGTATGGTTGAGCTATTGTAAAAGCGAAGATGGGTAAGTCCTCCAGCCTAGTACGGCTCCGGCTCCTACGCCAGCTGCGCGTGGTCCCGATTCAGCCCCGCCGGCAGAGGAAGGAGGAGAAGCCGGCGCGTCCTGCAGCAGTCCCTCCGTTAGAGCATCTCTGATTGGTGTGCCTTCCACACACAGCACGACTTCCCCCTCCTGCTGCCTCCTTCTCTCTCTTGGGAAAAGTAATTGGAGAGCGAGAGCTTCACCTTCAGCAGCAGCAGCCTCCCGCGCCCAGCCTGCGCGCAGCGCACCGCACCGCGGAAGGGCGCGGAGACGCCCCGGGCGCCCGGACAGACAGAGGCAGTTCCAAGCGCGCCCTCCGCGGCGGGCGGGCGGGAGGAGGTGGAGGGATGTGTGGAGAGGGAGAGACGCCCTTCTCCTCCCCCGTATTTATCCGGCCACTCGCAGCTCTCCTCCCCAGCCCTTACGAGGGAGCAGGTCCCAGCGGCCGCCGTTCTGTCTGACCGAGCAGCGGGGCTCAGCCGGCAGCACCCACCGCCGCCGCCCCCGCGGCCCGCGCACACCGGGGCTTGGGCCGCCTCCCTCCGCCGCCCGCTCCGCAGCGCAGCTCTCCCTCCTCTCCCCTCCCCACAGAGCGGCGGGGCGGGGGTGCGAAGTTTACGCACAGGCGCATGTGGCCGGGGAGATCGCGGCGGCCCCGCTGCCGCCCCCCGGGACCCCTGTGCCCCTGCGGCGGGAGGCTGGGGCGTCGGGCGGGGAGGGAGCCGCCGGGCCGGGCCGGGCAGGGCAGCTGCCCCGGGAGAGGGGGGCCGCGGCTGCCGGAGCAGGGGCAGGAGGGACGCGGCGGCGCCGGCGGCAGCCAAAAACTGGACTGTGTCTCCCTCCAGAGGGAGAAGGGAGTCACGCGCGGCAGCTCCGGCGGCGGGAGAGCCGAGGGCTCGGCCAGGCCCCTCTTCCCTGGGCGGTGGGGAGGCGAACTTGATCCGTGTACCTGAGCTCGAGGGGTAGTGAGGAAAGGTAGTGCGGGTCAGGTCCTGAAGGCCTCTTGTTTCTCTTAAGACAGCTTTAAAGACGGGTGGCGGGTCGCGGTCGTCTGCCACGACTATTGATTAATAAGGGGAAATGTTACTGAGTGAGGACAATTAAAAGCAGAGTTTTGTAATTTGTTTTGCTGTGTTCTGTGCCCTTCAAAAGGTGGTGTAAAGTGGAGGGGAGAGAGCAAAAAAAAGTGAGAAAGAAACCTTGTTACAGTGATATCAGAGGCAAGTTCTCAATTTTGTTCTGTAATTCTGGTCCACTCCTAGATTAAATGGGGGTGAATGCATGCAGCATTGATACAGCTGATCATCTATTGGGGTTTTTTTCAATTCTACAAGCTAGTATAATGGCCAGTTTTCAGAAAAGAACCTTTTGCTCAGTCCTTAACTGTTACCACATCAGCTTACATGATGTTCATAATCAACTGTCAGAAACAGAAGAGGGAAGTGAAACAGTTCTCTTCTTGTTATTGTTCATGCTAGAGTTCTTCCATGCAGGCATCTGTAGAATGTTTGAATTCTTTCTCTTTTTTTCAAAGCAGACATAAAGATCTATGCAGTCAAAAAAAGAGGGCAAAATGAAGGCTTAATGTTGTCTACTCTGCATGCAGTGATGCAGCTGCAGGATGAAACACAAAGAGGCTGGTATTGAAAGGGCAAGTTAAAAGTACCCTGGTATGTGACTGTCACAAGCGCTGTTGCAGAAAGCACTGCAGTACACATACCTGCTGGATGCTGACTGCAGCCAAATTAAAAGGCTGCTGGTTGTAAAGACAAATACGGTCTTTTCTCATTCATAAGAAGCTGATACAATAACTTCAGTGTTTCCCTATTCAGTAACTATGTTTCTAGATTTGCAGACAGCTAAGAAATAATTTAGAGGGAACTGGAAAAAGCCAAGATTGTGCTGCTATCGGCACCACAAATTCAGGAAAAGAGATAGATCCAGACTAAAGTTGATCCACAGGCATTGGATGCTCCTGCCCCACCAATTCCAAATGACATGGGGTCCTGAATACATAGCAGAAAGGGTAATCTCTCCAGCTCCCTGCCTCAATGTAGGACCACAGGTATTGCTACTGCATTAAAAGAAGTGAAAGCACACCAAAAATACAACTAGAGCAACTAAAAAGCAACTACAGCAGCTGTTGCATTTTAGACGTGGCAAACACCTTATTGCTATAGGAGTACATATGTAGATTTTACCTGCATGTACCATTACACTCAAGTTGACTGCATGTTGTAAGACCAGAGGATACTTGGTAGTTTCATGTTGGTGTCCTGCTATTGCAGAAATCTGGTAAACACCTCTGAAGACACAGAATTCCTATCACCATGTTGAAACAAACAAGTCCTATGCAAACAACCAAAGAAGAAGTAGCAGACAAAGCATCTGTCATCAAAGCTGACCTGTTTTGAAACCCAAGAATTTTGTCAGTGAAAATATTGAAAAATGTAGTCTTTGTTTGTGTCATGATGCTGCTCCACACGAGCAGTTCTAAATCTCTTTGTACAACATCTGAGAATCTGAACAAATCTGCAGTACTCACACAGTTTGTGTGACACCATGCATATAAAAGCATGTCCTGAAATACATGCTTTCAGAAAGCTTCTCTGCTTGCTTTCACAGTATGGTCAACACTCCTGGGAAGAACTGAAATGATCTGTTGCACCTAGAGAGTGCAGCTGGTTTTACAGATGCTTACTTAGTAAGTCTGACTCATCTCCAAAGGTGCCTTTGTACATGCTGCACATGTACGATATGATAAATTTACCATTTTCTGGAAGCACCAGATTGGCAGTCTTTGTCTTACACAGCCTGTATTTATATCTTTCTGACTGAAAAATCCCCAGCTGAATACTATGGCCTTAGAACACAATGTAGTTATGAACCACAATTATTACATGAATGTTCTCTCTTTATTCCTTCAGCTAGTTTCATTTTTGAGTTAGTGTCACTATTTCTTACTTTTCATCAATTTGTAGGTCTCTTCCACATGCTAAAAGACAAGCATAAAACATGAAAATGGGCATCGGCATTTGCAACAGGTGTAGTATTTGAAACAACTTCAGCATTTCCATTTCAAGGTGAATAGCACAGCATAAAAACCAGAAAAGTAAAAACTTGTTTCTGACTAGCTATGTGTGGATCTGGTGTGTATACCTTTTAAACACTAATTTTACTCAGAAGCATGCATGTTCTAAGCTGCTAAATAGAAAAAAAGCAAAATTTATATTTTGATAACCACATGTAGATTTAGTCTCTAAGAATTGACATCAATGTCAGTACTGTTCATTAATATCTACCAACAGTTTTGCTTCTTTATCTTTCTGAAGAAATTCCTCCCCTCCCACCATTCACCATGCTACTAATCTAAACTAGCTAAAAGTGCCAGTTTTGGCACTGCTTTTCATTTTAGCAGTTAGGTTCTTGGTTTCTCATTTTGTACCTAAAGATTAGAATTTTGGTTGTGTTTTCCAACTATATTAATATTGCACTTCACATACTGAAATAAGCAGCAGCTCAGACCACAGCGCTCACCAGCATAAGGAGATATATAGTGACATAGAGCCTGATGTACAGCAGCATCCTACAGCATTCCTTTATTGCCATCCCATAAAGCTGGGGAAGAGGAAGCAAGGATCTCAGCTGCTGTAAAGTATTTGTGGTTATCACCCTGACACTATGTGAGCTGAGGCAGTCCAACAGTGCCTACAAGTCCCCTTTACAATGTGTGTACAGATACACAGACACACAATCATATTTTTATCACAGGTGAGAATCTGGTCCACCAAATTTAAGTTTTTTAAAAGCTCTGCAACATTCCAGATGTTCACATACAAAAATAAAAGTATTTGACTCCTGAAAAGCTAATGGAAATGAAAAGGCGATGGAGCAAAGTTATTTTGGGGTTCCTTAATAAGTCTCCCACAGGTATCTACTAAAATCATGCTGGTTATTGCATTTTGAAGGAAAAAAGGTTTTTAACTAGCATGCTGGAATCATCATTGATCTTTCAAAGCTTCCACATAAAATGGAAAAACCGACTGCAAAACAATAACGAAAGTAATCAGTCTTTCTTTTCTACAACATTTAAGTTATACAGATAAACACTATGGTTTGGAGGTTTTTTACCATTTAAAACCATTCTCCTAAGATATAAATCATATGTATGCTTATGCATGCTAACATAAATGCTGCTTACAGAGTATTGACATCTTCCAGGATGGGGAAAACCAAAAACAATAACGAGGGCAAAAACAAAGAAAAAGGAAAAAAAACCACAACCCACAGATACATTCAAGGTATATTCATGGTAATTTTGGGAGCAATACTTCATTGCTTTCATTCAAGAGGAGAGAAGGCTGGGAATCGGGGAGAAAATGGGTTGAAAGGGATTTCTGGAAGTCTGGTTGGGATGAAGTTCCCAACCTCAGTCATGTGTGGGTTGAATTCAGAGTTAAATCAGGTTACTTAGGGGTCTGTCCAGTGGTTTCAGATACCTCCAAGGACAAAGGTTGTGCCTACCACTCTCTTTGTACCTTTTCCAGCCTTTGACCTTTCTTACTGGAAAGGTTCCTTCCTTACATCCAAACAAATTCCTCTGAATTTCTCTTTTTGTCTTTTGTGTCAGTTGCCTCAACCCTTTGCTATGTACTTCCAAGAAGCCTCTGGCTCCATTTTCCCTGTAACCATCCATACGCAGTTAAGTACAGCAGTTATTTCTCCCCTTTCCCTTATTTAAAGGGCCTCAGCAAACACAGCTATCAGTTTTCTCATATGTCATGCCTTCACCACTGCTAGGACACACGGCTGGCTCCTGTTCATCTTGTTCACCAGCATCTCTAGGCATTTTTCTGCAGGAATGTTTGCTAGATAGTGCCAAGCTTGTACTGTTGCATGGAGTTATTCTGTCCCAGGTGCTGGACTTGCATTTGTTTTTGAATGTCATGAGATTTCTGTGAGCTCCATTTTCCAGCCTGTTTTCAGCCTTCTGAGCAGCAGCCTCGCCCTCCAGTACATTGGCAGCTCCCAGCATTTTGTTATCACCTGCTGGGAGAGTTTGCCACTGTCATCCAGGTTGTTGGTGAGGACTGTCAGCAGTTCAGCTCCAGTGCTGAACATGGGGAAATGCCACTAGTGACCAACCACTGCTCCTCATGTCTTGCAGTTCCATCAGTCTGCACCCATTTTTTAAACTACTCATCCAGCCTAGGTCTGTCCAGTTTGGCTATAAGGATGTTGTGGTACACCATGTCAAGAGCCTAACTAATCAAGATAAACACCCACTGCTCTTCCCCAGACAGGCAGCCATTTCATTGTCGAAGGCAATTATGTTGGTCAGGCAGAATTTGCCTCTACTAAATCCATACTGGCTATTCCAAATCACCTCCTTGCCCTTCATGCATGTGGAAATTACTTCCAAGAAAATTTTCCTCTATAATCTTCCTGCAAAATAACCTGTAGTTCCCCACATCCTCCTTCTTGACGTATTGAAAATGGACATATTTACTATTTTCCAATTATTTGGGACCTTCTCCTGTCACCGTGATCGTTTGCAGATGTTAGAGAGTGGTCTCATAATGACATCAGCCCACTCCCTCAGGGCATTTGGACACCCCTGGTCCCACAGACTACTGTATGTCCACTTTGCTTAGATGGTCCCCATTGATCATCTCCCATCAGAGATGATACTTTACTCCCCCAAACTCACAAAGAAACCCTCAGATGAATGCTGTTTGTCTGATTTACCCCATGGAGTATCATATGATCAGGTCTTATGCAATTTCATCAAAAAGAGTAAAATCCCCCCAGACACTGAGAACTGTAGCTAGTTTGAAATATAAAGATGCTTCTTCCTTATACTTTGTAAAGCACCTAAAGGGGAAAGATTTAAAAACCTGCACTCCTCATTTCTCATTTGCTACCTCCTGACAAGTCACTGCTGAGCTTTTTAGATCTTTTATCATCACAAGGCACCTTACTTTCTGTATGCATTTGAGACCCTATGCTGCCAGGCACAGCTTCTGAATCTTGCTCTGGGTGAAGCATGTGCAAAAATGTTAGGTGTTGCAGTATTTTCTGACATGGCTTCTACATTTCTTTTTGAATCTAGACTGTAATCCCTGTGAAAAGCAGAAAAAAAAAAACGCCAGAAGAATTCAGATCCAAAGTAGAACAATATTTGGCCTCTTCACCTTTTGCATTTAGTCTTAAATTATCTTTTCAACCAATTATTGACTTGGCTATATTACATATTTTGTAAGTAACAGGTCTGAGCTTTTTTACACCAAAAGGAAGAGTCTATGGGCCAAATACCTGAGGGTACCTATGGGGCGTTATTGCACTGCAAAGTTGTAAATGACAAGAATATTAATTGTAGTATCTTCTTCTTATTTGGGATAGAGTAAGTATTATTCATGTGTTTTGGAAAAGCCTCAAACTATTCAAGAGGGCAATATCAGCCATCTTCCCTTCTTTTCTCTTTAAAAACCCAACACATTTTTTTCTAAAACATCCCTGCACCTGCATCTGTGGCACTTGAAACAGGAAATAGAAACAATCACAAAATCAGGCATCCAGAGATAGAAAAACAAACAAGCAAACGAATAAAATCAGGACCAAAAGTGTTCACATACATCTGGCCTAAATTTGGGTTACCATATTACAGAGGTCATTAGTGCATGCATTTTTCTTAATCTGATACTATATGATAGTTCCTATTTTCCTGTGTATCAAAAAGGACCAACTCTTGCAGTTATGCTACAAAGAACAGCAAAATGAATCAATCCTTGGTTACAAGTAGATTTTGTTACAATTTTACATTAAAGATTACATTATAGACAAAATAGGAAACAAAGCAGACCTTCTCACCTAATGATTTTTTAAATTCAATTTGAAAATAAATATAATTATTTTCAAAAGTATGCATTGAATTATTTTCATGAGTTATGTTTACATAATTAAATTATATTAAAAGAGACCTTGTGAAAACAGGAGGTTAGGCAGACCAATAGTAGGAAGTAGGTAAGTAAGATCAATGTGATTTAATAAAACAAATCATATTTATTTTTGTCTGAAACCTCTTTACCAAGGGCAACATGTGTTGGCAGACTTGTGAACTCATCTACAAAAAGGATTAGGCTTCATTGTAGGCATTCATGATGCCATTTATTATCTCATGATGCAGCATTTTCTAATCTGTGGAGTGTTGTTTTAAAAACAGGCATCACACTTTCTGGTAAGAAAGGTGTCAAAACTTACTAGCCCAGTAACTCAGTTCCTTCCAGGCTGGAGATAAACCAAGGCATTGTCAGATACGTTGTTTGCTAACAAACTGGTCACCCCAGTTATTTTCCCCCTGTTTAATAATTACAAATCACTTTTTAAACAGTATCATCCATATTTCAGAAAGTAAGTTTAGTGAAAAGTAAAGTGCATTGAATAATTAAATAGGAATAAGTTGTTCTGTTCCCCAGTATTTCTTTCTGTTTTAAATCTTTCTTCCTCTAAGTTTTAACTACCTATGTTCTAATAAAGGAAGGGTGAAAAAATTTGCACTCAGGCTTGTGTATGTGCATTAAAAAACCTTACAAGATGGCCTAAAGGCTGTTGAAGACTTTGTATTTTATGATGTTTTAATAGTAAGGAAAAAGGATGTATTTTTATGTCATCTTTCTGCATACTGATTTTTCTGAGCTTTTCAAGAGTCAAGAGCAGAAGAAGTAGTATTATTTAGAATATTACCATATTTATTCCAAAACACCCCTAATCTGAGGGGGAGAAGTGGGCAGTGGAGAACAGGATGGGACCAAAACATGAATAGACTATGATAATTTTTAAATGTTCTGAATTGCAGATTTCAAGATATTATCAAATGCATGACCAAAAGGAAACACTTCTTTTTTTGAGAGAGAGAAGAGCACTAAAGAGCATTTCAGCTTGGCTGGAGACAATCAGCCATCAATTCAGCATGAAAAAATGCCTCTGATTAATACAGAATCAAAAAAAAAAAACAAAAACAGTCCATATATATAAAAGATTACATTATCTATTTATAGTTGCTATACCTTTCAATGAGTTTACAAATGGGGGGCTAATGGATTACATAGTTAACAGTCCAAATATAAGTAATTTCTCTTGTGTAAATATGGCAGAAAATTATATATACCTAGAGAGAATTATGGCCCCTTAGATCTTAGGATGTGCAGGGCTGGCAGGTCAGGCTGACTGAGTTTTGCCTTCTGTCTCAAGTCTTTCCTCCTTCATCACACACATGGCAGGAAAAGCTAAAGGATGTGTGCCTTTGAATTTTTCTGCTTTTATGGCTCTCATTGACAGATTCCTTTGAAGGTAGCAGTAGACAGCCTTTTCAGAGCTTGGACTGCAGGAGGGCAGAGCGCTGTGATGCTGTGGTGGTGCTCAGAAGTCTTCACATGTGCCTCTCTTCAGTTTTGGAATTAAGTCCATCCTCACCTAAGCAAAATGAAATTAGTTTCTTGTTACCAATGTTAAACAGTCACTTGTGGATGGACATAAATGACATCACCTGACTCCTGCACATGCATGCCCTGCCTGGCATTCATCATCCTGCCAAAACATTTACCCTAGGGGACTGAGTGCCTCACTTCTGGCCAAGCTGCAGAACTCCACCAGCTGCCAGATTGTCTCACATAGCGAGTCAGTTCAAATTTCCATTTCTTTCTCACCCAGAGGCCATGGTAAACATAGCATAAGTATCTTGGATTGATCTTGGATGTGTGTAATTCTCATTTTCTGAAATGCAGCCCAAATACAGTGTAAGGATGGTAAGCAGTGAGGGAGTTCTAGATCCTTGGGCATATATCTTGTACGGTCATGAGAATAATTTTGACATTTTCGTTCTGACCAATGATTAATCATGTATCATTTTCTTCTAAAGATATTTTTTCAGAGCAGTCGTTTCTGTATGCACTGTGATCCTGAAATTCAGTATTCACAATGAGCATAATTAGCGTTTTTGCTTGTGGTTGGGGGACACAGATCCATAGTAGCTGCAGTGTCAGGCAGGTGTGTTGGCATTTGACAGCTGGAAGCCAGTTCAGTGCTTAGAGCTTGGTGTGGAAACATTTGCTTTTCCAAGCAGTTCAGAGGTATCTCAGATGTCTCTGCTCTACACGGAAGGGACAGCCCGAGATGCAGAGAGATGCTGCTGCTAGCGTGATAAACCCACTGTATAAATCTTCTTTGTTTTCCTCCCACTTCAAGCTTCATGGCATATCTGTTGCTCCTGACAGCCACTAGAGCTACCTCCTTATCCACAAGTGCCCTGGTTTTTACTGCCATCAAACACCCACAAATGTCAGAGAAGCCCACAGAGTTCTGAGGGAGGGATTTCCGAAAAATTCAGAGCGAGCATTGCAATGGAGAGGTTTTGCCAGCAGATGTCAGAAGGCAGAACGTAGACAACACACCGCCTCACCAAACCCTCAAAATGATATTTCGGTTCTTTTATGCTTCCCTTGCCTGCCATTCTCCACTCCTTCTCTCCCAGCACATATATGCATAACCATACAGAAAGAAAATAATTAAGGGAACACCGGCTTGGTTTTTTCTTTTGTTTTCATTGGAACCTTACACAGATACAGAAGATCCAATACCCTGTTAAGCTTCACATCATATATGCAAGAAAAAAGTTGTCTAAAACTTGAAGTTGCTAAACAAGCTGAATGAAAACAAGTTCTGTGAGCTCTGGAACTAATGAAGTCTCGTTTTTTATGGATTTTATCTCATGGTTTATTGAAGCTTTTCCTATGCAGTGAAACTTCAAATCTTTGCTTTTTTGTGTAATGGTGATCCCAAGGGACAGATTTGCAGAGAGATGCTGAAACATCTTTCTGTGGCTTTTTTCATTTCTTCCCAGGCATCCTTCCTTAATGGAATTGAATAAATTTAAGACTACTGCCCATCTCTCAAATTTTATTGAAATCACATGAGGCTCCAAAATGCACAAGACTTTCATCCATAGGAAATCTAGCAAAAGAAAATGCAAGGACAGCTTAATCTATTACAGACTCAGATTAATGAGGCCATTTATTTCATAGTTCAACTCTGCTAGAATTACTTAAACACCTGGAATTTCACTGACAATTTAAATGTTCCATTAAGTATTCTGATGATTCCTCATTTTCTTACCAGATTATGAATTTATGGAATATGCATAAATGTGTTTGATTGACCATCAATCTTTGCTTTAAAACCCTGTTCCAGTGACCACATGCTAGTAGGTTACCTCTTCTCCCTTGTTTCTCCCTTCTTTCCAGAACAGAGAGTAGGTAGTATGAAATGCCATCCTGTACATCATTTCCACATCCCTCCAGCACATCCAAGCAGGCATCACTGATAACAGTGAGAGAGAGCAGATTTGCCTTCTACTGGTGTCCTGTGACTTCCAGCTGAAGTTACTCTGAATTTCTACAGTGATCTCAGCAAGAATAAGATTAAACACTCAGCACTTTTCTCTTAATGTAAGCTTGTGCTTATTCCAGCTCTTTTGTGTGTTTTTACTATGCCAAAATAATGAGCTTTTTAAATTAATCTATATTTTTTTAAGCTTTGATTAGTCTAGCTTTTAATATGTACATAAAATTAGTTTGATTTTATCAGCTATTGTTTAAATTAACACCCTTAAATTAATACCTTTGTATTGTGAAGCTGTTTTTTGTTGCACAATAATTATCTTTTACTTATTCTTCCTGACCTGAGGTTATATTGCATCATAAACAACATACAGCAACAGATTTTTAAAATTAAATAGAATTTTTATGAAGCATGAATAATAGTCACGTGGACTCATCTATGTTCATCTATAATATTGATCCCTTTTGAGCTATTTTTTACAGAAAAGGGTCAGTTCTGTGAAAATTTAGGATGTAGCTAAAGACTGAAGACTTTGACAAGACTGAAATGTTAAATTTTATCATTTTCACATTTAAAATACCATCCTCAGCAGATAGATTGAGAGCCATTTCAGTGTCTGGTAACAGAACTGTACAATTACTAATGCAGTTGTGGTAGTCATAGCAAGCAAAGTTTCTTAATGGTACACTTGGAAATTGCAAAGTCCATACACCTTATTAATTTTCTATAGTTAGTTTTGGATGTATTGGTTGTGTGTTTCGGTGACGTTTTAAAAGTAATGTAACATCAACACAGTACAAGCCAATACAAGCCTTCTCTTCACCTCCCTCCATGCTGTCACAGCTTATGCTTATTCAGCTCACCTCCACTCTGACATCCCTGTCCCAGTGCAAGTTCTGTCTGTGATGGAAAGCTTGTAAGTAAAGAGCAAGCATCTTTACTCCTCTCCTGTGTTCTCAAGGACAACACATACTCTCATTACACCTTTTTAGGCCAATGAGTGCATTTATGGAGACATCTGAATCAATAGAACCACTGACAGAATATATGAAATTTTAATGTCGTAGTTTTACCATGAGACAATATTTTTAAAGTACTTACCCTAGTCTTCAAATGCACATCCTGCTTATTCTAAAGAAAATTGAAACCAGCTTACTTGAATTGTCTCTAGAGTAGAAAAGCAGATTTCCCACTTGCCCTCAAAGAGTCCCTCAAAGAGACAAAGAGGTGGACGAGAAATGATGGAAAGAGGCTTTCCAGCACAAACTGAAACTAAAGACTCTTGGGCTGCCACAGATCAGGAGAGAAGAACAAATAAATGGTTTTGCTCCTAGGAGTGTAATAAGTTAAGCTATCTCATCCAGTCCAAACTGAAAGCACACAAGTACAGTGGTTTTCTAGTGTGTGGAAATCCAGACCTTCAGACGTTTTCTTGAATGAAAGCAACACTGAGTTATGCCAAGCAAATTTACTGTAATAGGCTGCTGGATCCAGCTAAATCTAATTGAAATTTGTGTGTGTGTCCTGGGCAGGTCATGGAGGATCATATTCCAGTATTCCTGCTTGAATCGATAAAAAGTGCAAATGCCTGGGGAGATGGAAATTCACTATTTTCTCAGAAAAAAGCCCTTCAGCCAAAGCACTCCCTTGCACTGCAATACAAGCAAGGGAAGTTCTCTAAAATGTAGAAAACTGTGTCCCTTCATATGCAAATATTAAGCATAAAATAAAAAACATAAATATGAGCACAAAAGCTGCAGGACAGTGATAACAGATAACAGTGTTGTGACTCTGACTTTTGTCCACTTCAAAAACCAGGTCCCACTGCTGGTGCAAAGGCAACTGTCCAGCAACTGTCCTGCTCCAGCACTTGTACTTAGATGCAGGGAAATGGAGTGAGAAGGACAGGGAGGCGTGGGGTAAACGGGGGCAACACCAGGGCCTGGGGGATGTGCCAACTCTGAAACCACTTCTGCTTCATCATCACCTCAGGAAAAAAGAGAAAAAGAAAAAAAATTACAAGATGTTTTCTGTATTTGTTTGGAGATCCTTGCAAATTCCAAAGGAAATAATTTAATTTTACAGGGTTGACTGTCAATCAGTGATTTTTTAAAATTATATTATAGGTTGAAGATCATTCCAGTGATCATTCCAAATGCCAACAGTAAAAGAGCTTTGTCAATATCTGAACAAGGCATGAGTCTGACCTGTACTTACTGATCATCCCCTGAAGTACTTCAGTGGATATCACTTTCCCATGTACTATTACAAGAGGCAGTTTGATCCCATTGCAGAAGGTGAAAGAGGCTTTTTGTGCAAAAGATTCCAGGATGACTGGATTGTATATAGGTATCACAATTTGCCATTGTTTCCTCTCACTATACTCCTACATGTACACAAGGAACAACACTGACATTCATAAAAACAAATGTACTTTTTCACTTACTCTGTGAAAAATTCTCTAATCACCAAAAGCTCCTGAAGCTTCTGATGGAATGCCAGAGCAGCAACTCAAGAATTTTTCAAGTTCTAAAACTTCTCTGTGTCTGAGATATTTTTATCAAAATATTTATTTCTCAGTCAAAATGTTTTATTTTTTCTTTTACAAATGCACTGACACTCTACTTTGAAAGTTCTTTGCTTTACAAAATCATGTGCATATATTTTCAGGTTACAATAAGTCTAACCAAATTCCATAGTAACAGTAATGTTTTATTCCAAAGGAGGTTTAGAAAAGGAAAGCAGAAACCACATATCTAAAATGTACAGTATTAAAACATACCATTATGTAATTTTGTGTGCCATGTATTAAAAAAATATACCTTCAATGAGATATTTCCTTAATGGTGGTCATTCATACGCGTACATGTTTGTGCATGTAATATGTGAATTTGTTCTAATGCATTTTGTATATTGCTGCATTTTCTGCTGGATTTCAGTGATACTTAGTTAATTAATTGAACGTGAATTTACTTATACTTTATATAGCCAAACAGTGAAAATATGCTGAAACAATTTTACTTGTGCCAACAACATTTAGTTCTGCAACTTGTCTGTTGGCTGTATTAGGTCCTGCTATAAATCTCACCATTATCTCCTTCCACTTAAGCACCAATTATTTTTCTTGAATAGCATTCTATTTTTAGCACACAATGTGCAAATCTTACAAAACCTAACTTCTACATTGTGTTTAGATTTCATGTGTCTCCAACACCTAGTGCTTAAAACGCACATTATGAATCATCCTTTTAAAACCATGGCTCTTGAATTACATTGTTGACAAGCTTTGGGCACAATTAATGCGCTTAATTTTATCTCTTGCCTTCAAAACCAAACAGTTCATTTAGCAACTACACAGGAGAAAACTTGGATTTATTCTGATGTGCAAATCAAATACAGGAATTGATAACAGTTTTGGCATATCAGACAACCATGGCTAAAACCATCATGAAACTTTGAAATGAGTTTCTGTGTTTAAAATTCCTCTTGGAAGAACGTTTTGAAGACACATTTTTGTGTCTTCAAAGGAAGGACATTTTTGAAGACACATACAAATGCTAACTAATTCGTAGCAATCTAAAATAGGATGAGGTTTTGTGTAGAAATAAGCATTGGAAAGGAAAGGAAAGGAAAGTAATTTTATCTTGTGGAAAATGGGTAATTATTGCTTACATTAATATCTGATGAGATAATTAAAAAGCTTCTTTTTCAGACATTCTTATTTCAAGTCCTAGGCCGTTCGAATTTAACATATATTTAAGAGTATGTTAAACACATGATTAATCAATAGGAATACAATTTATTAACTACATTTGTTAATGTAGAACATAATTTCAGTATTTCTATATACCATATTTAGAATATATTCCTTTTAATTCTTTCATAGTATTAGAAGTCATTCCTCAGAAAATTAAAAATAAAAATGAATGCTCTCCAATATTTAAAAAATTCAAAATTGGAGAAAATGGAAGACACTGGCTTTTCTTCCATTGTCATTAAATTAGGAATACTGTTAGGATACCCTTTGTTAATCTCACTGAACTTTTTCTATCATCGTTCCCCTATATTTACATCTATGATCTTTCTGACTTAATCTGTCCAGGATGCCTGACCCAAGACTTAGTACACGAAGGCGAGAAGGTAAAAGAAAAACTGTGCATGTGGCTTTACACACATTTAAAAACTACCCATTCCTTTTTCAAGCCGTTTTCTCTCATATGAAAGATAATTTTGGTAATACTAATTACTAAAAGTGTAGAAAAATGTGACAGTCTGATTAAATACACTGAATAGAAAACCAACACATTTTTAAATGTTGGCTTTCTTCTTATTCCAACAAAAGTGTGTTATTGCAATAATAGCTAGTAGCTTCAATTTCATCTAGCTGAAACAAGAGTTTAACATGGCTATGCTCAGCCTCTGTGAATGAGGTAGATGAGGCACAGACTGGATTAGGAACAGGATTCAAACCTACAGTGCAGTCATAGTTTTATGTCTGGGACAGAAAATGGGTACCTTAATTACACACTATTTCTCCGTCTCTCAGTCTGTCAAATTTATCCTGCATTTTCTTTCTCCTTTTAAAAAAATGTATATTTTTATCTGCTTCTGTCCATCGTTCAACTCATGCTTTCTTGGGTTCCCCCAATTTTGTTACATACAGAATTTTTGTTCCTGTATCTTCCCCTCATGTTTACCTTACACAAGCCCTGCTTTGTCTAACTTTAGTCTACAGTTATTTCTGCTTTCTTGGGTGTTTTACTGAACTGTTTAAAAGAGGCTTGCAATTCCATCACTATTTAAAAATTACCAACTTCCATACAGTAAAAAAAAAGGATAGGGAACAAAGCCAGCAGTGGTGGCACTAGTAATTGACTTTTTTCCTCCACATTGAATTCACAAAAACATTTTGTGCTAATAAAATTAGCTCTGCAAGGGTTTTCATCAGATTTCTCAGCCAAAACTGAAATTATCTATGTTTTCCTAACTGTATATGTGAACACTACATAGAAAATACACTCATCGTATCCATTCTAGTATGTTGAACTCTGTCTGATGCAGCTTCAAACTGAAAAGGAAACTCACGCAGCCACCAGTGGTTGTAAGCTCACCACAGACCACTGAGGAGGGGAATCTGAAGCCCTCTCTTCCCCCTCCACGAATTCCCAAGTGTGGAATTTGGAGGGGAGGGGGCATGGCCAGGACCCAGGGCTTATCCCGTGCCACCTCACGTCCTTGCCCGTGGTGGGGGAAAGGGAGCCTCTTCCTGGGACAAGGAGTACTATTGTCGTGGTTCATACATTGAAGAAAGGACTCTTGACAATAAATCAGAACGCTAAATATGGTTTATTAAAATGACTCCATAATTCTAGTATTTTTCTATATCTGTTCAGCAGAGAGAATTCTCCATGCTCCTGCTGCTGCTTCGTCCAAGCAATGTCTCGAATGCTTACAATATCAGAAAGATTACAGTCTTTCAGCTCCTTCCCCCACTCTCAAGGAGGAGAGCTGAGGAATCTTAAAATGTCCTTGAAGAACACCAGATATCTTGTTTACAGAAACCTTATACAGAGTAAAGGAACAGCAAAAGGATGTTCTCTCATGGGAAAATGATCAGAAGGCTTACACACAGAGAAACTTATAATATGTTCATAGCAACAGAGTACCTTCTGGCCAGCCAAGGCAGGCAGAGGGAGCAGTGGTGTGGCGCTGGTTCTGAGCTGGAGGCAGTGCTTGGGGTGGTGTGGCTGTGGCCAGGTCGAGCTCTTTGCTAAGCAGTTTTTGCATGTGAATCACTCTCTCTCTTCTGAGCACTTTTGTTATTAACACTGTTGCTGTCACTGTCCATTTTCTTAGCTCACTGCTGTTTCTGGTAAATTGTTCTTATCTCAACCATGATCTTCACCTTTTGGGCTTCCAATTCTTCTCTCCAGACACGCTGTAGGAGAGATGAGGGAATGGAAGGGAGAGCAAGCAAGCAGCATGTGGTTTGGAGTCTCNTGGCCAGGACCCAGGGCTTATCCCGTGCCACCTCACGTCCTTGCCCGTGGTGGGGGAAAGGGAGCCTCTTCCTGGGACAAGGAGTACTATTGTCGTGGTTCATACATTGAAGAAAGGACTCTTGACAATAAATCAGAACGCTAAATATGGTTTATTAAAATGACTCCATAATTCTAGTATTTTTCTATATCTGTTCAGCAGAGAGAATTCTCCATGCTCCTGCTGCTGCTTCGTCCAAGCAATGTCTCGAATGCTTACAATATCAGAAAGATTACAGTCTTTCAGCTCCTTCCCCCACTCTCAAGGAGGAGAGCTGAGGAATCTTAAAATGTCCTTGAAGAACACCAGATATCTTGTTTACAGAAACCTTATACAGAGTAAAGGAACAGCAAAAGGATGTTCTCTCATGGGAAAATGATCAGAAGGCTTACACACAGAGAAACTTATAATATGTTCATAGCAACAGAGTACCTTCTGGCCAGCCAAGGCAGGCAGAGGGAGCAGTGGTGTGGCGCTGGTTCTGAGCTGGAGGCAGTGCTTGGGGTGGTGTGGCTGTGGCCAGGTCGAGCTCTTTGCTAAGCAGTTTTTGCATGTGAATCACTCTCTCTCTTCTGAGCACTTTTGTTATTAACACTGTTGCTGTCACTGTCCATTTTCTTAGCTCACTGCTGTTTCTGGTAAATTGTTCTTATCTCAACCATGATCTTCACCTTTTGGGCTTCCAATTCTTCTCTCCAGACACGCTGTAGGAGAGATGAGGGAATGGAAGGGAGAGCAAGCAAGCAGCATGTGGTTTGGAGTCTCAGCGGGAGCACTGAATTTGGAAGCACCATTCTTAAACCATGGATGTGGTCTTGAAAGAAAATAAAAAGCAGTGAAGTGAATTATTCTGTATTACCTCTGAGTGACACTTGCAGTTGTCTGTTATTTTTACAGAATTTATTGTGTAGAGAAGTTTCTACTACTGAGATGCAGAGCTTCTCACATCCCCAAAAAGCAAGTCATATTTTAAGATTTGTTAGCCAAGTCCGCTAATTGACTTGAAAACAAGAACTGAGAGCTTAAACTTTGTTGTATTGAGAATCAATGGAATCATCAGTTTACACAGTTTGTTATTTGCAGCCCGCTTGCTGAATCTGTGCTGCTATACACTGTATTAATTGCACCTTTTTTTAAGACCAAGGTTTAGAACCACAAAAAACATGTTTACAAAAATTCATCCATTAGCAATGAAGTCAGGCAAGGTTGAAGGCCCACTGATAGCTGGAAGGCCTGCCACCTCAGCTAGCTTTACAATATCCTGCACTCATTTATATCACAAGCAGTAAGATATAAATCTGTATTACAAATGCCTGGGTTTTATCAGAGAAGGTAGGTCATTCATCACTATCTCCAATGCTGTTTCTGTTTACCACGTTGTTTAAAATTTAAAGATCCTCAGGCACTGTCTAGGACAGAGGTACTTGGAAATAATTCCTTGCCCATAGATAAAGCTTGAAAACCCCCCCAGATTTAACACTAACATGCATTTTCCAAGAATGTGAGTTAAGTTTTGGGTACTGTTCCATTATGAAAAACAATTGTTTCACGTGAAGCACTGGTAGTCCCAGAAAGAGTCTTACTCTTGTCTGAGTATTGTTTTGTCTATTACTCGTGTCTCCCCTTGGCAATTCTTAAAGCTCTGCTTGAAATGGCATATTGTATGCTTTGCTGTCTCTATTTGTAGCACCTAATACCTGTCCAGTATCCGTTTCTGTACCACAAATAAGCTGAACTCAGGAATAGGAGTTCTTTCACTGAGTAACTGCAGTTATGCAATGCAAAGCACAGAGGCATGGGTGGCTCCAGGTGAATCTTCTGGCAAAGTAAGCTGTTGGTGGTCCTGCTACAGCTGGATGAACAATGAAGCTGTGTTCCAGCACCGTGGATTGAGAAATATTTTCCATGAAAATATAATTTCTGTATAAATTCAATTTTGGCACAGAAGAGCTAACTTTCAGAGTGTAAAACACTATTCTTATCTGTCAAGCCCTGGTGTGTGTGGGGTGGGAACTTGTCAAAATCCTTTCTAAACTTGGAGATTCTAACCCAGAAATTTATTCCTGAAGTGGCTGGAAACCTTCTTGTTGTTCAGTTAAGTTTTCTCTCATTAAATGTAGCTATTAGATCCACAGCTCTCCCTAACATTTATGCTTTACTTCCTTACCTCGCCTCCTGGAATTTCACATTCCACCTCTTAGAGAAGCCATGAATGTCATCACCAGTCGCTCTGAGCTCCTGGGAGTTCTTACATATTCGATATTATTTTCATATTATGATTTTGTCTTTATTTCGATATCATCATCCTCACTGATAATCCTGACAAAATACTTAGCTTTGTACTACCCATGTCTGCATAACAGCCTTGCTTCTGGTTTTTTTTGCAGCACACATATCTAAATAGCACTTTTTTAGTGCAGCTTGTAATAGCTACATGCTACTAGATTCTACGTGCTAATTAGCTAATAATGCCTAACAGCTTACAATACTTGACTGGCAGCCTAAGACACATTGCTGGTGTTAGTCACACAGTGAGGCTGGGTGCAATGACTTGGGCGGAGGAAAGGGGGCTAGGTACACCACTGCAGGCATTTCACTTACCAGCTAGATCTACAAGAACAAATTCTTGTTTTCAAATGTTTGTAACCAGCGCCCCAGCCCTAAATTCCCACACCATTTTGATTCTTTGAAATCTCTACACAAACGGGAAGACAGAGAGAACCTGATTACGTAATGTAATGTGTGGCTTTTTTTTTCTTCTCTTCTTTTTTTTTTTTTTTGTGTGTCTGTGAAATGCCAAGCAACAGGTTGCACTGTTTGTACAAGGTTCAGGCAAGAGGGACTGAAACAAACACAACGAATTATCCCTTGGTTTCTGCAGAGGTCTGGAAAAGCTCATGCAACTCACACAGACTATTTGAACCCGCCACAGTAATTGCACAGCAACACGGACGGTATCATCATATGAATTATGGTGATCCAAGCCAGCCATCCGCTAGCGAGGCGTAAGGGATCTAATTACGCACGTGCTTCAATTAAGGCACTGAGGGAAATGTCGCGTGCCCGTCCCTCTCCAGGTGGGGGGGGACGGAACGGGGGGACGGGACGAGAGACCTCCAGGCCGCGAGGGGGCGCCGCACCGCCCGGGCCCGCTCCGGCGCCCGCCCCGCGGCTTCTGGGAAGGGCGGGGCCGCGGCCGCCCCCCGCAGGCGTCACTCCCAGCATGCAGCGCGGCGCGCTCCTGCCCCTGCTGCCGCTGCCGGGCGGAGAAGATGGCGGAGGGAGGCGCGGCGGATCTGGAGACTCAGCGCACGGACGTCGCGGCGCTGCTCAAAACCGCCCTCCGCAAGGGCGACACCTGGTGAGGGAGGAGCGGGGGGNGGAGCCCGCGCGGGGCTTGTTTTGGCTGCGCGAGGAGTATTGAGGTGGGGGAGAAGAGCGCTGCTGGCAGGCGTTTCTTCCATTATCCAGGCTGAAATGGCCCCGGTTTCACCTTCACGTTATCAGAAATGGTATCTGTACCCTGGCCTAGGTGCCCTGATGCCTGTCCGTAGTTGTGACGAGCCTTGACTTTAAGTTTTATTGTGACTGTAAACGTACTAGCTTCCTAAGAAAGAGTCCCTGAAGGTGCGAACGGACCCTTATGATACCTTTTCGACAATGAACGTTTGAAAAATATGTTTTTCTGGTCAGTCGTAAAATCTTCCTTAGTATGTCATACCAATTGTCAACAGAATAATCCGCGGTTGAAAAGAATTAGGTTAAATAAGTACCTCTTTTTTGGCATGTATTTGTTAATAGAGCTTCTGTAGTTGTAGTTTTGTGAGGCTAGGAAATGGGACTGTTTTTTAGGAGGGGAAAAAATAAGGAACTGACACTTTTTCCACGACTCAACATCTTCATCCTTCCTGTGTGAAACTGTCACCCAAAGACAAAGGCTGAATCATTAACTTACAGAAAATTAACTGTGAATACACAGAAGTAGAACTAGCCCACCTCATTTCAGCTGTCATCACTCACTGTTCCAGTTCTATAAAAGACTATATTTAACAGTGTTGATACTGCAGCATGTGTCAGAAGCATACATTCTGATGCATTATTCAAATACTGCTGAGTATATGTTCAGTTTTGGCATACGAACAGACTGCTCTTGAAACTGGAAAAATGTAAGAAGCTAGAAAAAGGAAATTAATTCACATGGTAGTGTTGAAAATGACCAGCAGTAGTAAAACTCTGCTCAGGCTTGATGTCTTTCAAGACTATTTTTTTATGGTTGTATTGGGTAGTTCCCAGTTACTAAAACAATGTTTCAAGCAGTTAATATTGTTCAAAGTGATAGTACTTTTATGACTAGTTGACAGCATGACCGAAACTGTAAGTTTACTGTGCTGTTTAATTTATTTAATATGTTTGATATTTTAATACAGAAGAATCAGTTATGTGGGAAAAGCTTCTAAATGTTCTGTGAAAATATATCTAGCTGTGATTGACACTGATATAAGTCAAGTGTTTTAAAACTGAATAAGCTACAGCAAAGTCCCATTAAGTTTTACTCGTGAAGTGTTAAATCGAGCTACATAAATGTGCATGCTTGTGCATTCATAGGATTTCTATTTTGACTGTGCAGCTATCTTCACAAGTTAAAGGGTACGTTTAGTCCAGATGATTTTTGAGAGGTATTTTGTAAATGGCTTTTTGATCTTTTGGGACATCAGTAAGGAAACAACAGTTAAGGTGCTGTACACCATGATTCGCAATTGCATTGATTCAGTAGTAAATACTGCTGAAAAAAATTTCAGCAGTGCCATACCGGCTTGTTCTGTTTGAGCTTTAAAACACTCAAGTGCAATCCTTTTAAAAAATGCTGGCTAGTACATTGAAAGTCTTTTCCATGCTCTTCAGAATTTAGAATGGAGAGGACAGCGAACTACATATGGAAAGTATAAAGCTTTGCGGGTTTTCTCTAAGAAAAAAGCAACTAAAGAGTAGGGCAAAGAGAGGCAAATCTTAAAAGCATCTGTGACGTGGCTGATGAATTTCTTCATTAGTTCTTCATGTACACTGCAGAGAGAAAGAAAAAAAATTGGCTTGAAATGCAACATTTTTAGAGTTAGGTATTGGAAGAAGAATTGCTAGAACTAGAAACCAGATGAATGGGCGGTTTATTAACCTGTAGAGTTTGTCCCATTAGATGTTTTTAAGGGTAGCTTGGGAATAGCATGCATAAAGCTGTATTGCTCCAATGGACAGACAAGATTAGTGTCTTTTAACTGCTTCAGCTGCAGGGACAAGATTTTGGGCTAGTTTGTTCCAGTGGTCTTTTTTTGCATTCCTTATGGCCAGTTAACAAATTATTAAACTCTGACAGATTGAGGATTCTTCCATCTCTCCATTTATCCTATTTTTCCAAACATACCTTAAATAAACATCAGATTTTTCCAAGAAAGAACTTCCTTTGTTTATCAGTTCTTTTGAATAATGTTGTCTACTTTTGTTAGTGAAGTCAGTATAAAAACTACACTTTCGTTCTGCAGAGCTTGAATTAATGTAAGTTTTACTCCTTGCAGTATTGTCCAAAGGATCTTCAGGTTCTGTGGTTCTTTTCTGTTTAGGAAAAGAAAAAATGCTGCATTTCGTTGTAAGTCTCATAGTTTTAGAACCCAATATGATTACATCTCAGTATTTTGAAATTCTGCTGGTGCTTGACAAGTGAGGAGAATTTATTATCTGAGGAGATTTTACCCTCTCATTTAGAATGACAAAAATTATTAGTTGTTACAGCTGCAGGCAAATCTGAACTCACTCAGTGTCTTCTACTCTCAAATTGAAGAGCTGTTCATGTTCATCAGATTTTTAGGCACAGTATAATTTGTGTGACCAACTGGTCTTGATGATGTCATTTAATGCCTTTGTAGCTGCAGTTATATTCTTGAGAACCTTGCCAAGATTTTCTGGTTTTTACAGTATCATGGAAGTACAATTTTCAATACTGAAATTACTGATCTTGGAACAGTTCTGCTATAGAGGGGAAGACCATCAGTTATTCTGTGTAACTTCTTGGGTGATTTCACTGTAATTTCTTCCCCACATTAAACTGTGATTTCTTGATTTTACCTTTAAAACCACCTTCTGCCCTGACTTCCCTGTAGTTCCTGTTCTTTTGTGGCTTAGTCAGAGATGTTGTCTCAGTAATTCAGAGATGACATTACAAGTGCTTTCACACCCTTGCACATACTGTCCCTCCATGGTCCAGGATATGTAACCACATTTTTCACCTTTAGGTATCGCCTGCCAATAAATGTTTTACTTAAAGTGCATGATAGTCACCTAGAAATAGCTAACAGCTCAGCAATCAGTTTTACCACTTTTTCTCTCTTCCTCCCAGAGTTTCCCCACTGTGCTTCTTTCATCTATTGCTTGCCATAAGAATTCGGGAGCTGATGAGAATATAGAAGTTACTTGGATAAGAGTTAGGCACTTAGAGCGGACAAAAACTATCACACGGAGTTTATTCAGTGCCTAAGGGAACAAATGCAATCTTTAGATGTTTGAGTAGGGACTACCAAGTAGCAGTACAAATATGTGCTGTATACAGAATATATTAGTGAAACCATTCTGGTGTCTAGTTCTGGTGTCCACATGTGACAGAAGGTGTTCATTTAGAATGAGTTCAGACATCTCAAAATGTAATAAGGAAAGCAGAAGCCTTGTTTTTCAGAGAAGAGCTTTGAGAACCTTTGTCTGTTCTGCTAGAATTTTGAGTTGTGAAATAGTTACGTAAGAGGAAGGTGTCTTCTAGGATAAGAGTTTTTAGATGAGCAGATAAAGATTCAAAACACTATGTAAACTGAAGCTAGTCAGGTTTAGGCCAGAAAGAAGATGCTGATTTTCAGCTCTGTTAGCCTGTGAATTTCTTGTGATGAATATCTCATCACAAGAGTGATGAGATAGATTCTTAATCTCTTCTTGGTTTTTAAGACTTGCAAATTAGTAAAACCACAGAATTATAGTATTTTTAGTTTTCAGGTGTCTGATACACATCACTTCTGAAGTTCTGCCGAGTCTAGGGTAGAGTACTCTTGTTATCCATACAGTACCTTTCTTGGATGGTGAAAAAAATATTCTTAACCTGTGGGAATTTCATTGCCTTTTCAATTGTAATACTTCTCTCACTGAAGAGAGTAAGTAAAGATGAAGGGGGTTAAAAATCCTTCCCAGTGAGTCATCAGTGGGATTTGATAAGTTCAACTTAAAGGATTTTTCCTCCAGAAGTGAATTTCCCCACTGAACATTTAAGCATTTTAATTTTGGCTGCAGTGAAAACTCGTGAATCTTGATGAACAGACATCTGTAGCCCTGCTTAAAAACCCTGCAGTGCCCATCATTGAGGACAGCCTTGATGCTGAAGTACTTAGCTTCAATAGCATTTTACACTGTGGTCTTGAAAGAACATGCTGTGTTGGACAGGACCCACAAAGATCATCAAGTCCAACTCAGCCCTGCACAGGACATCCCCAGGAGTCAGGCCATGTA
Source organism: Leptocoma aspasia (assembly GCA_013399835.1). Lineage (NCBI taxonomy): Eukaryota > Metazoa > Chordata > Aves > Passeriformes > Nectariniidae > Leptocoma > Leptocoma aspasia. The sequence goes on from VXAX01001773.1 coordinate 196,009, forward strand.
CCTTTTTCTCTCTACTGTCCTCTCAGTGTTTTCCACATTTCATCATCCGTCATTGTGTTGTACATGAACAGAACCTAGATTGAATGTTCATGGAAGGTTTTACTTGATTTCACTGAGGGCATGAGATGTTACAGACCTGCACTTCAATCATATTTGGAATGATAGTCTAAATTATTTTGATAACTTCATAAAATGAGAAACACAGAACACTATGTCAGTGTTCCAAGGATAGATTAAGAGTTGGATGGGTTTTTATTTTCAAATTAGGTTTAGGTTGCTGATTTTGACTTTTAAACCTTGTGGTTGAAGTTTGTAGTTAGGTTTCTCTCACTGCATGAGGAATGATGCTGCATGTGGCCAGTGATTTACAAAGATTTAAGTTCTTCTGGACAATACTCACAGTGGAGATGAGTAGATGCATTTTTCTTGTGTTAATTGATTAGGTGGAATGAGAGCATGTTAAAATCATGTTTGTTCCAGGCTTTTGCCTAAAAATTGATTTATTTGATTATTTTTTAATGAAAAGTCTTTACTTAAATGGAAAATTTCCAAGGGTATACAGAGCACTTACATGGTTGTTAATGTCATATTCACACTGAAATTTTAACATAAAATTGGGCACCACTAATATTACACATTTTTGTCGGCCTCCTCATTGAAGAGGCCTCTGGCCTGTGGATGAAGAATGCGCTGCTTAGGCTACTGTAGCACATTATGGGAGTGGAGCATAGGATGAGCTGTAGTGAGAATTTGATTAGTTGATTTGACATCTTGGTGCATTTTGTTAACTGAAGAGGAATCTGGAATACTTAGACAGATTTCTTAAAAATGGGAGGTAAACTATATATTTTTCTTTGTCTTTGACCCCTGCATTTTTTTTTCTTGTGAACTTACCTATATTTTGAATAAAACTATAGTATTGTTTGTGTGATAGAGTAGAATAATTATCACCATTTTGAATTTGAAGAACTTGTTAATTCTGAAAGAAAATTGAATTTGAAGGCATCTATTAATTTTGAGTGTATTTGATCAAGCAGTTTTCATCACCTTAAAGTAGAAATACAGATACAAACCCTCTCTTATGTTCTTATTTTTATAGTTGCAGTTGTGCAAGAAAAAAGCAGATGCTGTGCCTTTAAGCAGGAGTCCTAATTTACTTTCTGCAAAACAGTTGTTCTACTTTGTCCTGTATTGCTTAATCTGTACTCATGCACAGTGAGGAGAGTAAAAAAAAATCCTCACCTATCTCTCTGGACAATTTGCACAGTTTTACTGTTAAAAGTGAAATAGCTTCTGTTCAGAAAATACAAAGTCCCAGCAGTACACAGTGCAGAATGAGTGTCTCTCTGTGAAGTGAGACTTTATTGCATATTAAAGTTTTCTGGTTTGATTTTGAATTCAAAGAGCTGAAGTATCAGTCATTATAAATAAATCTAGGTTACATGTTGTTTAATTCTGTCTATATAGAATGGTCACAAGAATTCAGAATGCTTTTGACAGCGGTGGGAAATGCCAAGATCTTAGTCATACTATTCAGATATTTTTCTATCAACTGGGATGTTGAGGTAAAGAATGAATGCTGTTGTACTTGTGTAATGTTTCTATTATGTTAATTAGGTTTATTGAGTCAAAATATGCATTAAATCACAGGTGAATTTGAATTACAATAAAAAGTTATAAACCTTGGAAGAATTCTAGAAATGAGTTAGTAAGTTTTCTCCTAGTACTTTCTTTTGTTCAGTGAACAATGTCATGCAGCTGTGAAATTTTAAAACTTCCATAAACTTAAAATTTATTTTTATTATTTGTTGAGTTTTTATTTAAGAAATAAAGGTGTATTTCAAGTGTTGTAATAGCTTCCATTTTTTGTACTTGTAAGTTACTGTGTAAAGGCTGTAAGTAATCCTGTTTTGGACTGCCTTGAGTTTCTATAGTTGATCATTTGGTCATACATAAGGATACAGTCTTTTCTGCTAAATTTAATTGGGTGACCCAATTTTATTGGGTTTTTCATGGCAAGTGTTGGTAGCGGGGTGGCTTTTAGGAAAAGCTGCCAGAAGCTTCCCCTATGTCTTACAGAGCCAATGCCAGCTGGCTCCAGATGGACTGACCACTGGCCAAGGCCAAATACCCCAAATTGAAAGGGACCCATGAGGGACATGGAATCCAACTTCCTGCTCGTTGCAGGACTGCCTAAAGCTAAACTATATGGCTAAGAGTGTCTTCCAGATGATCCTTGAACTGGCCAGCTTGGTGCTGTGACCGCTTCTCCCTAGGGAGCCTGCTCCAGTGACCAGCCACCCTCTCAGGCTTTTCATGATGTCGAGTATGAACTTCCCCTGTTGCAGCTTCATTCCATTTCCCTGTGTTTTATTCCATTATCTGGCATTCCAGAAGACTCTAGTGTGAATGTCCCTTGTATATGATAATCCACTTCAGACAGGCAAGAAACATTTTACAGAAGAGAGCAGATATATCTTATGAAGCAATCTGAATCTCTACTCTGAAGTAAATACTGGGTAATGAAGTAGGCCAGACTTGAACTGAGAACATATTCGCATGTTCTGTAGTTTTTGATTCTACTTGCACAAAGAAAATTTTAAGTATACATAATATAACCAAGAAAAAACTCCTAAAGCTAATTAAACTGCACAAATACTTCCAGTATTGTTAATACTGAAAATTCCATATTTAAGTGTAATTTTCAGCAAATGGTAGGTGTGTGTTTTTGCCTACTTTTAGGTAAAGGTTTGGGACAATTCCAGTGTTCTATGTTATCGACCAGTTGGCTCTAAGTGACTTGGTTGTACTATTTTCTTCAAACAATTTGAGGTTACTGATTTATTTGAAATACCTATAAATGTCAGGTATCTGCTGTTTTAGAGTTAGCCAGCTCATTTGGATGTGCAGTTGTCTTAGTTTTTAAGGTTTGCCCCTCAAAGCAGAATATCTAGCAATTTGAGACTTCCTGACTTAAGTCTTTATTCAAATCCTCCAGATTTGTTTTACCTCACAAGGTGGGTTGGTTATCCTGCTCACTAGCTAAACTGATGACACACCAGAGAGCAAAATTTGTGTTTCCTGGTTGAGTGAAATCTTGATTCCATCAGATAACAAATATTTTTTAATCATAACTCTAAAAAATGGATAGGCCATACATTTTAACTTTGTTGGGGAGCTCTGGGGTAGCCTTCTTGGTCAGGTCCACAGTTCAAGAAACTACTGTAGCATTAGACTCATTTGGAATTCCTTCCTGCATTAGGTAGTAACAAAAATAAAGGCAAAACATTGTACCAAGTTTAATATACATGTATTTTGGTCTCTTTTACTAATGCATAGTATGCTATTTTTGTGTCTGGGACAAACACATTACAGGGAAGTGTATCTGGTCCAAGTGCATACCCCAAGTTTTTAATATTTTTTTCCTTAAAAAGGGATCAAATGTTGAAGAAATGAGGGTTTAGCAGATGTAGTTCTGTTTACTTTAGCTTCCTCTTAAATTACTGGACATCCCTCATAGGTAATAATTAGTTTTCAGGTGGTTGTTGTATCGTGGATATTATGACACTGATGGAAAGATAAATTAAGTTCCCTTTCAGTAGTTTGCCTTCTCTTGTGCAGTTGAGTAGTCTTGTTGATCTTGGTAAGAATGCCATATTGAATGTGTTTTTAGAGTCAAAAGATTTAAGTTATAAATATCTGATTATTACGTTTCCTATTTATTAAGAAGTCTGGATTTTAGCTACAGAAGTGCTTTCGCAGGTTGATTGATTCGACTTAACCTGAACATGGTGTAATTGTGCTGGTTTTTTTTTTCTTTTCCCCAGTATAATCTTTAATGTGGCGTGTCCTTCTTGTATAAAATGAGGGTAGTGTATGGCATTTGAATGCAATTTCTGGTTTCCCTAATCTTACTGGAAAAGTAGTATTTCATGTCTTGATTAAGAGCAAGTTCTTGTAATGGGGTGTTCTGGTTTTGGCCAGGATAGAGTTAATTTTTCCATGGTGAGGGAATGGAGGCTGGAGCCCATCCCTGGGCATGTCCAGGTTATTATGCTCTACCACCCCCAGGGGTGGCAGTCAAGGGCTCCTGCTTGGGAGCAGAGAGGTGTGGCTTCAGGATGAGAAAAGGCATGTGGGGAGGGGGAAACCCATCCACCATTGTTGATTGTCCCCCAGGATGAGCATTTTGCATGTAAATCACCCTCTTTTTACACTTTTGTTATTAATATTGTTGCTGTTACTGCTCTGATTTTCTTATCTCATTTCTGTTTCCAGTAAATTGTTGTTATCTCAGCCTGTAATCTCTGCTTTTTGTGGGGTGGGGGAAGGAGAGCAGTTTTGTTTGTTTTTTTTTTTAATTTGGAGTACTAAATTGGGAAATACCATTCTTAAACCAGCATAAATGAGAAGATTACGGCTACTGTGACTTTGTTCAATAATAACTCAAAATAGCTTTTCTCACCTGTACCAGATTTCTATTGAAACAAAAGTAGCAGGATGTTCGTTAAAATGCCTAATATGTATAAAGAATAGATATACGTATACATACACATACATGCCTGTAGCCAGTAATTTGCTGTAAGAATTCACATCTGTAGTGTCTGCTAGCATTTTTCAAAATCTCTAGGTACAAATTTTTTTTCTTGGCTAAATAAATTCAATAAACCTTTCCTTTCCGTGTAATGCGTCTTACCTTTACTTTGTGGTAAAGGTACTTGACTGTGCTGTTTAGTTCTCATCGTACTTAAATACTTGCATGATTTATAAGTGGCCTTTCAGCTTTCTTTATACAAGAAATATTAAGCTTTTACTTGAGCCTGAAAAGATTCCTAAATTGAAAATTCCTAAATCTGAAGGGAAGTGATGAAAGATTTTCTTGCACTTCATGTTAGGACACAGCAATATTACAACATTTCTGTTAGGGAAGACCCTAAAGAGATACTGCACAGCAAATTTTGGTTGATGGCAAAATTAATTGGATATGGGAGAATAAAGTTGATGAAGTGTTGAAATAGATAATGTTGAATATTTAAAATCTAGAACAGTGGACCCCAAGCTTTCTCACACTGTTAAATTTTATTATCAAAAATTTGTATTAATCACTGTTACTGGGGTGTGATAAGACATTTAACACAAAGCATTTGAAAAGTAAAATGATTCTCCAGGAGCAGTAATTTCTTAAGCATTAATTAAAATAAAGGCAGTTTGCCTGTATGATAGTTTCTCTTCTGTGTAAAATTTTACCTTTCCTTCTTAGGATTCATAGTTCATTCAAATTTAGGTCAAGAAAGTAGAGGCCAATGGGACAAGGCTAGCAGGTTTGGTGGTGACTGCATTCATAACCACACAGAGTTACAGCTCTTATGCAATAGAGCTGGATGGCCACAGCAGAAGAGAAAGGGGAGGGAATGCTGTTGGCCTGAAGTATGTTCATGAGAATGAAAACTTAGTGTGTAAAGCAAGAGGCATGGGCACATCAGATTAATCAAATTCAGTTTCATCCTAACATAGTAGCAAAAGATGTGGGACAGACCAGGCAGCAGAAGATGAATACTTTTAGAAAGGAGAAATAATGTGTATGGTATCTTAAAAAAAAAAAATCTTAGCATCACTGAACAAATTTGGTATCTTGATCTTAAAGAAATTCTGGACAAAAATGTATCACTGGACTTTGTAAAAGCCAGACTGTGACAACAGTTTAATCTGGATAAAAATACTGTAGAGCTGAGATTAGAGATGTAATCACTTTATATGAAGTGTGATGTTGATAATTGTAGAGGAACATCTAGTCCTCTGTCAAAAGGAGAGCATTTACTGTTTGTGTTGGTGTTGACTCAGAAGAAGAAAACACGCTCTCTGGTTCTTGACAAGGCATCAGACTCCTGAGGTTTTTAAGCCACACATGAATGTTATAAATAAAACTCCAGCAGTAGACAATTCTTTACTGAAAGTTCTCTCTCACTTTTTTAAAGGGCTGTCTAATTATAGAGATTTAACATGAACCTCCTGAATCTGAAAATCAAGAACAGAAATTAAAGGTGACAGTTGTTCATGCTAAAAAGGGAAATGTCTTTTTTTTCAACTTGCTGTTTTTCAGCCTCTGATACATGTTATTGGCAGTCTTGCAAAACTGTACCAGGCACTGTTAGTGAGTGAGATCTTTAATTGACCACAGTTAAAGTCCACGCTGGTAGGAGATGCTGATAATGGTTAGCAGAACAGAGGGAAAAGCACAGTCATTTCACAAGGCTGATGAATGCCCCTGCGTTACTGTGAATGAGGTAGGAAGTAGCAGCATGCCAATAATTAATATGTATGTCTTCTTCCTTTTAAGGTATCTAGTGGATAGTCGCTGGTTCAAACAGTGGAAAAAATATGTTGGTTTTGACAGCTGGGACAAATACCAGATGGGAGATCAGAATGTGTACCCTGGTCCTATTGATAACTCTGGACTTCTCAAAGGTAACTGCCTCTCACTGTGAAATAAGCTAATAGTACATAAGTAGTGCGTAAGTGCGAAATTGTCACAGGTATTTCATCTTTTGAAGTTCGTTGTGTAAATGAACCTCAGCATATATAAACATAAAAATTTTGGTTTCTTTTCAGACTGTGGCAGGGGAACTGGAATAGATTTCCCTAACAAATCACAATTTTATAAATACAGTTATTGGAACTTCTTTGTAATGGTAACAAAATATATAATAATGTAGAAATTCCTGGTTTATAATGAAATTTTAGGTTGTCTTGAGAACTGAAAATTAGTCAAGTTTACAAAAAGGTAGCTTGAGTTCGCTATGATTTCTCTTTTTTTGGTAGCTTAACCAAATTGGTTAAGCTTGGTTGATTTAAAATAAGATTTTTAAGTTGAACTCTAAAACTTCCGTAAGTAAGCCCCAAGTCCTTACTTTAGTTCTGGAACAACTGAAGAAGTGGTATTATTCAGTTCAGTGACTTAAGTTGTGTGAAATGACAGAGGGTAATCTCCTATTTTCTTTATGGTCTTGTAAGGCTGTTTAAACTCTGTCACTGCTGTAATTACTCAGGTCTGACTAACTTCTGCTGAACTGTAGCCAAATTTGTGAACACAGGTCTCAGAATACTTTTCCACATATTTTAATCTTCACATCAAATTCTGTATTTAATGTCCGATATCAAAATACCATTAAAGCTGTTAATATTTAATCTGCAAAATCTAGCAGATACAAAATTGAGCAGATAATTGGATTTCTTCTTTGCAGTTACAGTTACAAGAACCTGCTTGTTCTATTGGCGCGTAGTAATACCAACTTCACGGGGTTTGTGATGAACTCTTGACTTTCTTAATTCAAAACTTCTGTAATTTAGTATCTCATTATTTTACAAATTGAATGTTAAAGATGATTGCATCTTTCATAAAACTTATTGTACCATGTTCTAGTAATTGTCAGTGTGAATGAGTATGTCTGACACTGACCAGTGCCTTTGTAGAAGGTGCTGTATTGTCATATACATCTGTATGTTCCCTTCCATCCAGAAACTTTAGGGTCTTTTTGCTCCAGGCGAGTGTTGTGTTTTGTTTTCTGAAATGTGAGGATTTACATCTTTTGTACGTTCTTGTAGTAAATCTTGCAGTTAGGCGGGAATGTTCAGATGATACATCTCGGGTGACATCAGATGTAGGAACATCTTTTTATCCTCAGTGAGGTAGCATTAGCTTGTTCTCTCTTTTGTGTCTTCCCTTTCAAAAATAGGTGATTTCTGGTTGCACCAAACACTGTTAGTTCATCTGTACCATTTATAACTTAATCTACATACATGTTCAGATTGTGCTTAAAATTACTGTTGTTACAAAGCCTACTTTAGGGTTAGCTGTCCAAATTAGAAGTCATGTTAGCCATTTTTCTAAAAGCTTCTGAAAACCTGTATTCTGTTGTTTTGACATACCAGTGTTTATTTCAAAATAAACAGCATCAGGGGTTGTGAACTTCACTTTTTGCTCATTCATGGTTCTAAACTATGGCTCCACATTGGCAGTGATTCCATGCATCCAGTTACCCTCTGACATGTACTGTTCCTGTGTAAAGGTAGTTTTAAAATTAAGGGCAGTAATGCCCAGCAAATAATGCCTTTCTCTTTCACCCACTCCAAAGCAACAGTCCTCTGTACTAGGTTTTCTATATAGCATAAACTGACCCTGAAAATGCTTGGATTTTAATCTTGTCTTTGGCACGTAGTATGCTCTCGTTGCTGTCATGCTGCTCTCCTTAAAAATGTGCATCTGATATAAAGAATAAAATAATGTAAAGTGGGCATGCTTTCTCAGATATTCTGCAGTGTAATTCAGTGATAAGGAAAACTGTAATAGAACTCATGAAAGACTGATTCCAGGAAACTGAAGCAGTATGTTGTGCTTATATTACTTAAATGCTTCTCCCTTGTTTCCAGAACATTTGGATGAAGTGAGAGCAATGAAAAATAACAGGTAGAGATTTCAGTTAATCTCAACATGTGCAAAAAATGTCGAATGTGATGTAATGCACGTGTCATGTTCAAAAGAAGAGGTACATCGTCAAAGCAGGCACAAGGAAGTAGGTATTTAGAGTAGCTGATTGTACATCATAGAAAACAGTGTTGTATATGAGGGACTGAATTGTCACAATCAGGGTATCTGTTTGATGGTTCTGAAAAAAATTATACTAGAAGAAATGTTGGTATTTTTAGAAGGAGATAATAGAATCCAGATTACACCTTCTCACCATATGAGATCAGTGCAGAAATTACATATGAATCTTGTGAAGAGATATGTAGACCTGAAGAAGTGCTTGTGGATTTCTCCCCACACTGTGCTCCCAGTTACACTGTGATGCTTCCAGATGGAAAGACAGCTGCCCTAAATGTTTGAAGCTCACAGTGGCTCGTATCTAAGATCACCTCCTAGACCTAAAAGATAGCTGCTAGTAATAAGGATTGAGCAAAAGCTAAAAGCATGCTGCTTACCTTAAGAGATTCCAAGTTGTGGTTCATTCAAGTGCAGCATCTCCCCTTCTCTGCAAAGAATTTTGTAGTGACTGTTTCCAGAGCACATAGGATCCCTTAAATAGGAGGTTGTATTGTGCTACTTTCCTAGTCTGACTTAGGGTGAATGACTTCAAACTTTGTCTTGAATCTACAGTTAACTACTCATTCTCATTTTCAGCTGTGGAAGTATCCGTGATGATGTGGGAATATGTGTGAAGTGAGTGGGAGAAATGAATTGGTTTCTCGGAAAGCTAGGATGGTGTATGATAACAGACTAGGTGCTTTTAATTGCATGGGGATGTAAAGTTGTCACTCATACAGTAAAGGAATACCACCTGTAATAGGTGTGCTTAGCATGAACGGGATAGTTTGCCTACATCATTTCAGAGGACCTGCTTTGAACTCCATAATACTGGTAACATAATTGTGACTCAAAATATTTTGTCTGCTGTTTATGTGAAAAATGTTACATTAAAAACTCAAGTACAGAATTACAGTATTCAAGTGAAAATGATCTTTCTCTTGTAGATGGTGATTCTCAGTCTCTCAAGGAACATCTCATTGATGAGCTGGACTACATCCTTTTGCCAACTGAAGGCTGGAATAGGCTAGTGAGCTGGTACACACTGATGGAAGGTCAAGAGCCAATTGCACGCAAGGTACTCTAACTACCTGCTGGGATTAATATGATTCAGATGTGGTCCTGCAAATATGCAGGAGTTGCACAGGAATTTATTAGCAGACTTTTAAGTCCTGGCCTATGGTAATCATATAAAGAACTCCTGCTTTAGTTGCTTATTGATATCTAATTTTTATTCAGATATTTTGAGGCTTAAATGTGTAATATTGGGGCAGGGGGATGCAAGGGATATAATTCTTTTTCTGGAAGTAAGTTCTCTTAATAAATCTCTCAAGAAGAATTCGCTTTCAAAGCTTGTATGGCTATTAATGCAAATAATTTTGTATTTAGGTAAATAACTCCAAAACTGTATTGATTATGTTAGTGAAAAGCCTAGCTCTAATAATGTTAAATTGGTGGGGTAATGGTTAGTTTCTTTCTGATAAACAGTCTGTGCTCAGCTGCTTGCTAAGGGAGTTATTTCCTTAAGCAAAAAGCTTACCTCAATGCAAGTAGTAGTCATGGTATGGTGGATAGCGTGGCCCTCCATCAATATGAGATACTGAAAAACTGATATATTTAAATTTTTTTTGTTTGCTCCAAGTACATAACACCGTTATTATTAAAGATGAGAGGACATTTCACCAGTTTATTGATCATACAATATTTTTTTGTTTGTGTTATTTCTTAAGATTTTCAAATTAGTGATTACAGTTGCATCCTCACTGGACTGAATTACTTAGTTTTTAAAATACATTTTGGTATATTTATCCTTTCTGTATTGACCACTAGGTATTTTTTTCAGTTACAGGGATCTTTATTTTAATTCTTTCTAAATCGCTGATAAAATATTAGGCCTAGAATTTAGTTTTATGATTTCTGGTGTGATACAACTTTTGTTTCCTTCTTATGACATAAGTATGGTCTAACTGCATGCCTGCTGGCTGGTTACTTGAAGCCTGCTCTTCAAATAAATATTAGATATAGCTGTAGAAGTAGTTTTGGGTCTTCAAAATTAATTTGGCCAGCAACAGAAGTTTGTTAAAGGGTTTTATAATATTTTCTCAAATATGATAAAATAGTTGTTTGGTTTTTAGTTTTGTTTTAAACGGACATCCCTGGAATGTCTGTCGTTTTGTCTAGTTCTGTTAGAGCTGAAATCCATTAAAATAACTGTTCTTCTTTAAAGATATATCTGTTATCAACTTGTTTTTACTGAAGATGGATTTCAGTAAACTGCATACTCTTCCTTCATCATGGTAAAGTAAAAAGTCTATAATTTTTCAGTTTGGGAGGAAGATGGAAGGAGAGAGCAGTGCCATTCCACTATGAAGTAGCTAACTGGAAAAATATATGGAGTATAATGAGTGGCCAGGTAAACTGGCATAGCTTTGTTATTTTCTCTCAATATGAACAGGAGTTATCCTCTGAGAAGCATATTCCAGTACAGCATTTTTGTTTCTAATGCTTTTATCATTAATTATTTTTCCTGTCTGCCTGTATGGGTTGCCTTTTTTTTTTTTTTTTTTTTCCCCCATAAACATGGTATACTTTTCTTTCATCCTCTTTGTTATATCAGCTATTTTTGAAATGTGGATCCAAATTTTAAATTGATAAAATTTTGTATTTGATCTATGTCAAATAATGTTAAGACTTCTTGTAACAGGTTGTACTACCACTAGAGTGTCAGTTTTTATTCTTAGAAATGTGTTAGCCACACTGCATAGTTTTGTTTACTGCTTCTGTTTTGTTGTGACTCTAGTAGCTGAAAACTACTAAGCTGCTCAAACTAAGATGCATTTTTGTTTAAATGCCATGACAATCAATAAAGCTAAGACAAGCAATGAAATAATTCACTAATTTCTTCATTCTTTTCCTATGGCACATACATATAAGTTATGTTTGTACAGCAGATAGCAGATCTCTCCTAGCAATTAGCTGGTGGCTTTATTTTAACCGTATTTGTCAGACGTATCACGTATCAGGCTGATGGTTATTTTTGGAGCAGTCTACATGACTAAGAGTACTGCAGTTACACTTTGGAAGATCAAAAGGAAAAACATTTAAGAGGTGACCCTGAATATTGTTTCCTACATTTTGCTTTTATTAAAAAACCAAAAAAAAAATCCTGTATATTTAACTGTTCCGTAATCTGTGTTTAAAAATGAACATATAATAAACAATGGTAATGAGTAGGTAAAATTTCAAATGAATGTACTCATTATCAGAATGTAAGTGGAAGATTTGTAGGTTTTGTTTAAAAATGTGATATCCAGATTTTATTAGCTTGTATTATATTTTTGATAAGTACTCTTTAACTGTGAAAACTAGTTTTGATATTCTGAGGAAGTAATATACAATGAATGTATTTGGAAATAAAAGTACCTTTTGGGTGTTCTTACCTTTTGGTCACGTATCTTTGGATTAAGGTTGCATATTTGTGATTTCTGCTGTACTTAACACTTTGAAAGTCATGTTATACACAGGTAAGACAATCATCGTCATGGAAAAAAGTACTTTCTAGTTTATTTCTAAAAACTTAGAGGAGAATTTTAGTTCTAATTTTTTGCATTTATTAAGTGTCTTATGTTACGTGAACTTAAGTTTCTTGAAGAGTTCTCAAAAATATTTTTAAGCATGTGTATATGAAAACGTACTCAGACTGATATGTGATCCCATTCTGTTTTTCAGGTCGTTGAACAGGGTATGTTTGTAAAGCACTGCAAAGTAGAGGTATATCTAACAGAATTAAAACTGTGTGAAAATGGAAATATGAACAACGTTGTCACACGAAGATTTAGTAAAGCTGATACAATAGGTATGCACAACTATTTTCTAAAAATATGTGATTGATACTTGTATGTGGTAGCAAGTTCTGAATAAATGTCTAGATAAAATGATAGATGGCTATTTTGACCATTAAAAGCAATGGCAGTAGTTTTGTTTGGGTCAAAGTTAAAAGTTAACAATTCAGAATATTGAGAACGTTTAATACAACTGTAGCAATGTAATAGCGTGGATGCTTATTATCTAAGCATCTGTATTAACTTTAGAGGTTTGAGCTTTTAAGGAAATGAATAGTGTGATGTTGTTTATTGAATTGCATAGTACTTTTTCTTGGCTTTTGGTGTGTTTGAAATGTATTTTTTATGTGTTTCATTAACCAACACATTCTAGTCATATATATAACGAGAAGGATATATTACAAAACACAAGAAAGAACTTAATTAATAAATTAATGGCTAAAGGTGACCTACAAAGGCAGTAGTCTTCATGTTGTGAAGTGGCAGGCCAGGCACAATCTTTTACAGTAATTGAATCCTCTATTAAACTTTTAAGTTACCTTTATTTGTATTTATTGTGACTGCTCATTGAGCATTCTGTCACTGTTTGAAACAGTATTTTGGTAAAATACTTGACTTTGAAAATAGCAATCAGAACATTTTTAAAGATACTGCTTCTCATTTTTTTGGTGTATTTGTGCATGTGTATCTAAGATAAGAGTCTTTCAGTCATCTGTATTTGTGCAGTTTTGTACTTTATGCAGAATTGTACTTTATGCCCTTGGCACTGTATGCCCAGCCATCACTTTGTTTACATTTGTTGAGAGCAGTGTATGTTTTTTAGCTTTTGCTTCTCTTCACATTATGAGTAGTGACTTATACTTACCAGCCTTTAATTCTTTGCAGATTGCTTGCTTTAGAAGCAATCGTTTTACTTTGTAAAATTTCAGTGTTTGTTAGAAAAAGAGTCACCTCTTGTATCAGAATAAAAACTTCAAAATTGTGAAAATTCTTCTCGAAACAGGGTTTATTGTTAATTTGTATTTTTGAGATCTGGTTTAACTTGGGAAGTTGTACTTCATTATTTTCTGAGGAAACCAGAAACTTGAAAAAAGCAATTCAACATTGTCCTTCACTTAGGACCAAATGCAAGCTATTTTGCAGCTATACTGAATTCAACTGTATCACTGAAAGTATAGGTAATGGATGAATTTTCTTTCTCTAATCAGAAGCAGGAAATGAATATACTTGAAGGTATATTCATTTTTTCATAGCAAAGAAATAATTACAGTTATGAATAAATTGTTGTAAAGGGTAATGAGAAGCAGTCAGAATTCACTGGCAATCCCTTTCCAGACACAGGCCTTGTTAGTTTTCCTGAAATGTGGATGATATGCTTCTGGAAGCCTTTAAAACACGCCCTTCTTGAAACTGAAGCTTTTTGCGCAGAGTACAAAGCCATCCTAGCCAAGGCATCCAGAAGAGTTTGTACCAAGAAGAGCTAGTAAAATTCATCCCACTTTAAGAGTGAAACAATAATTGATCCCTCTTATCCATTGCTAAGGTTGTGATTTTTTTCCCTCCTGCTTCTTGCCTCGAGTATATTTAAGGTAGTTCTGGAATTCATCAAATATACAGCAGAAATTATTATTATATCAATAAATAATATGTAAGAGGCATCTTACAGAATCTTGATTGCTTTTCACTCTTCCATGCATATTCCAGTAAGGGCTGCATTTTTATTATAGTTGCAGAAGGCTTGTAGTACAGAAGAGTCAGTAACAGCCCCACGGAACTGAGTAGACACAGGGTACTATGGTCTTTTCAAGACATTTTAATTTTTCTATCCACCATCATCGATTATATTATTTATTGCACTCAAAAAATAAGTGCAAGACCTTCCTTAATTCAAGAAACCAGAGAAATATCCTAGGTATCATATAATACACACCCATCAGTCTTCAGATACGTGTTACTCCTGGAATACCTTTGCTTTTCCACTCAAACAGAAGCTAAGCTAAGCTGTGCCGATAAATCAGTACAAAGTCAAGGGCAGACCAAATAATGCCAGTCATTCTCTTGCAATGGTACTAGTCACATCTGACATGTTCTTTGGACCTTCTTGGGAACCTCCTATGACTGAGGACCCTTGCCTGAGACAGTGCATAGTGGCTTTGAGACTGGTTAATGACTAGCTCTCTTGGGGAAGAGGGGATTCATTCTAAAAGGGAGATGAGTTAGACAATAGATGTAGTTGAGGCAGCTTTCCAGCTGAGATGCTGATCCCAGAGAGCATCAGGGCTTCCAAGTGAAAATGAGTTCATGACCCATTCAGGAGTTTTAATCATGTGAATGTATGATAGAACTAAGTCATCAGCCTAATGTCTGAGTTCTACAAAACACAAAATGTCAGACTGTCTGTAGCCTTGGTTATGAACAAACAGAAGTCAGATTGTGTCTACAATGCCATAAAACAATTCCAAAACTGAGCTGATGAACTTCACAGAAGATCATACTAGTGGCTCTTCATCTAATGGACTTTGGATTGTAAATTGTCATAGCAAATGGCATGGATTTATCGCTCTCTTTAATCTGCTATAGAGTACAAGAACGTAATGCTTGCCACCCTTGAGGACTATTCTGGAATTGGTGACTAGTCTTTTCCTTCTTTATGAAGGAGTGATTACTGTTCCCTAGCTCAGACTGACATCTTAACATTAACTTGACATCTGAGTTTCCTGTAGCCAGCATTTGTGGTTGCTGTAGCTTTAGGAGCCAGGATGTATTTGTATTAGGATTCACTGAACTTTTTCAGCATCTCATCAAGACTGTTCCAGGTAGTCTTTCAACATAGTGCTTAAAGCATGCTGTTGTTTTTGTGAATAAGCTGTATGTTTTTTAACAATATAGGTTATGATCTGTATGGGAGCTGTAACTTTTAACTCTCAAATTTAACTATCTCAAATTGTGAGTATACAGCTGATGGAGTGAGAGGCATCTTTAAATGGCAGCTCTTCCTGTCTCTTTTAGACATCATGCTAGTAGTAATTATGTCGTACATTGGATGTATATAACTAAAACTCCCCAGGGAAGTGTTGGAGTCACCATCCCTGGAAGTGTGAGAACTGTGTGAACTGACTGCATGTGACAGTGCTGTGGTTTAGTTGGTAGGCTGGAGTTTGGTGAAAGGTTGGACTCAATGATCTTGGACATCTTTTCCAACTTTAATGAATCTGTGATTCTACTAGTGGAGAACCCCATACACAGTGTGACTCAGACAATACCTATTTGATATGTTTTCATTCATGCTGGAACAGACACTTCCACTTTACTTCATAAGCCAACACTCCAATAATACTTGGTGGGAATGGGAGGAAGAATTATAAAGTGTGCATTGATTATATGTTCATGGAAGTACATAAAAGAATCTTATTTTCACAGTCTCAAAATTGGCATAATAGTCAAGGGGAACATGCTCTTCCCAGAGTCTTGGACATAATGTGTAGTCATCCAGTAGGATTGATTCTTCCTGTCTTGTACTGTTAGCAAAGCTGGAATATGTTAAAAATTAACATAATAAATGTTAGCTTAGTACTTCTGAAGTAAATGACCTGCAATGCTCAGATAATTAATCATGGTATTAATAGAATGAAAAATTGCATTTTGTAAATTCTTCTTTTAGTGAAAGCCATTGATAAATCTAGATTTTCTACTTTTTTTTTTTTTACAAGATGGTTGCTGACTAGTTTTGTTCTTATATTCAGATAGAATTATTTGAATTCAATGGTTGAGAATTGGTTCAGACAGATTTTTTTTAAAGCAAACAAATCAAATAAGTCTGTTGCCTCGTTGATATCACCTACCTTGCCTATATATCATCTCTGTTACAAAAACAGATGATCCAGTCTGACACTTGCTTTCAGACTAAAATGTATGATAGCTAGTATAGAAACAAATTTTATTCAGTTCCCTACAATATCTACAAATATTATATTGGCCCATTGTCATACATTTCACAAGCCAATGTCTGGACTTTTGCAAGGTACTTTTAAGTTTTGGGTCTCAATTTGGCTTTTCCTGTTTAGCCTAGTGGAAAAGAAAATAATCTTGAGTAAAAGGGAGCAAGAGAAGCTGACACACTAGTGTTTTGTCCTTAGACTTTGGAGGAATGTCTTTCAAAGAGCTTACAGGGCCCATTTTTATAACTGTGCTTTCAGTGATCATCAGGGATAAAGTGTATGTTTTTTGTCTCCTGTTTTGTGTTCTGTGTTAGCTGTTAATGAGACATAGCTTCCATGGGCCTTTGTGAGTCTACCAGTGAGAAAAAGCAGCTGAGTGGGATTGCTACGATACAGCACTGTACATACTAGTTTAAAAACCCAACTCTTTAATAAACTCTACTTTTGTGTAAGGAGAATAGTGTTAATGAAAAAATTCTTAAATTTCAGTTGTAGATAAGCTATGCTACCTTAAAATTATATAACACTGGTTTTATTTCTGTCAGGTAGAGTAGGAGCTGGTAGACCTTTTCTCTTTGAATCTTTCAGGGACATAAAATCTTTCACCTTCCTTTTAGAATAAATTTATGCACTTCAGTTTTACAGAGTAGTTACTTTTTTCTGCGGACGCGTGAATTAAACTTCACATATCTATTATATAGTGTGGTGAGTGCTGATTGCACCTGGGTATGGGTAGAAGCATAAAAACCGAAAAGGGTTGATTTAGGGAACAGAATTACTTCCTGCACCTGATTTTGCTACTAGTCTCACTTGTGATAATTTGCTGCCTCCCCACACTCTTCTGTTGGCACACTCAGAAATGAGGAGATGGCTCCAGTCATCTGTTATTTATCAGCTTCTCTTTATTTGGTCTGCCTTGCTAAGGGATTCAGTCCTCTGACTGTTTCCATTTTAAAGGCAAGCTAACTAGCAACTTCCTGCTTGTCCTACAAAATGATGTAGTTGCATGGCAATTTCTACAGTTTCATTCATATTTAGAATACGAGGAGATGAATTCTGAGCCTTTATTTGACCTTACACTGTTTGTTATTGAAATGTTAAACTTGTGTTCTTTCCTTCACAAAACAGACACAATTGAAAAGGAGATAAGAAAAATCTTCAATATTCCAGGTGAAAAAGAGACCAGATTGTGGAACAAATACATGAGTAATACTTTTGAACCTTTGAATAAACCAGACAGTACCATACAGGATGCTGGTTTATACCAGGGACAGGTACAGTGAAATATTATTTCTTTTCTTGAATACATTTATCTTTTTGCTCATGAAAATGTAGCGGTACCCAATGATTTTTGCCCTTTTTTTTAATGAAAATCACTTTCTAATAGACCATGTTAGGGATAGAGGATTTTGTGAACAAATTTGTTGAAATTAAAGTAGTCTTTGTGTGTATTTTCAGGATTAAAGACTGAAAAGAGAGATTAAAGAGAGGATTTAACTCTCCTGATGAATTAAAAGTTTTTGTATACCTCTAAATTTTAAATTTTATGCTTACCAAATCTTACAAAATTGCTGACGTGAATTTGGTAAAATCTGAAATGAATAATTATTCCTAGGATCTTGTATATGTTCCTATAATGAAACCCAAAATTTGAAGAACTTTTTAGGTATTCTAAAAGAACAATGTCTTCTACTCAGATTCCACTGTTTAGATTTCACAAACAAAATAACAAAACAATTAAAATACTTTGATAAGAATGACAGAGACAGAGGTTTGTAAACCTGCTATAACATGAGACAATATCATCACTTTCAAATCATCACTGGATTGGGGAATTCCTTACAAGATAACGTTTTTACCTTTCCAGATGAATATAAAGAACAAACATTGAATGTTAAACTACAAAATATAAATGTAAACAGATTGAGCAATTGCATTGATAGAATAACTATTCAGATTATTACACTGATTCTTTAGTCTTCAAATAGAGTTGAATGTTTTTTCAACAGCTGTAGTTCATGCAGTCATGCTACAAATGCGGATGGATGAAATTTGATGGCAGTAACTTTAGGCGAGATTATATTAAAGTATTTCCTTTTGCCTTGAAATATTTGACTCTAACCTACTCACCAGCAGTATTTATGCTGTGTTTCAGTTTTTTTAATGGCATGGAAGGTAGGTAATCAGTGCACCAAAATTGCTGTTTGAACTATTGTGTCCTTTAGCTCCATGCTGCATGCACTTAAACCGTCACACAGGTAATTTTAACAATGCAGAAGTCCTCCTGGAAAAGCCCACATCTCCCACAAAAGATTCACATCAAAGATGTAACTTGCAAATTACCTCTACCCCAGTGAAACATTAACTATGAAGCCAGCATGATCTAATAAAGTCATGACAAGATCTCCAGGTGACATCTGTACTTTGAGCAAAACAAATACTGTTTAAAACAGAGTTTAACCATGGTTTCTGAAAATGCTAAATGTCATGGTAGGCCATATGTGTTTGGTCACTTGCACTTGCTGACACATGTTTATTTTTCTTGCTGAGCTTCCTTATCTAATAATTGTTATTCTGACTATTACAATCTGTCTAACCTAATAGTTCTAATAGTGTATGCAATTGAGTAAATTAATACTTTGAATTTATCAGTTGATTCCTTTAGGGATTCCGTTGAATTTTTCAGTCTGAATCTAGTTTTTCTTTAGTAAGCTCTGAAAGCCAGTCAAGGAAGTATGGCAGAATCAGTCTTTCAGCATCAGTGACCAAGGATAGCAGACTGCTCTGTTCCTGATAGAAAGCTGGTCATTATAGAAGGCTTGTTTCAATCTCATGCTCAAGTGTGTTCAGACTGAAAATATGATTACATCTTCAAGGGGCTTATACTTCAAGGTTTTGAGTGTTAGTACTTACCTGAATTTATGTCACGGTGTAGACACATACAGGCACAGCGTGGCAGGTAATTAGTGTCCTGAAACATCAGTGTACAGTTGTGCAGAATTAGTTGCATTGGAAGTGGGGAGTTGGATTCAGTTTAAGTATTGGAGTCTAGTTGCCATTTCAAAGGCTCCAGCTATCTCAGCTGTCAATCCAGAAAAAGGCATGAGCTGTTTGTAGGTCCTGTGTCATATCTGCCAGCGTAGGGCAGATATCTCAAATACCCAAAGGAGTTTCAAATGACACCTGATGCCTGTGTTTGGGACTGAGTGTTCTGTACTCCTTTCTGTACCAATAACAAATTGAATGAAATTAATTTCATTAGCCAACTGTCCTGTTGAAAAAATAATATTAGATAAATGCTTTGGTAAAATATACAGGAGTAACTATACAGGTATGATTTTAAGGCTATTGAGGCAGAAATTAGTTTTGTTTGGGTGTTTTGGATTTTTTTGGTTATCCATCTGTGTGAGGCAAAATTCCTTCAGGAATTATCCCTTCCTTAACAGGGCTGTTGTATAGACATGTGATTTCTGTAGATTCACAGGTGCTGCTTAAACATTGCAGGTCATCTTCTGACCTCTTTGAGAGATAAGTGGCTTGCCATCTGTGGATTGTAGAGGAATAGAAATATTAAGTGACTTGCCCAAATTAAGGTGAGGGGTGAAAAAAGTGGAGAGGAAGGTGAAATGTAATGGATGGAATATGGAGTGTAATAGAATATTCTTGAATCTCAGTGAATAGTGATTTAAATATCAGTCTCTTCTCAATCACGTCAGCAAATCTGTTAAAAAGATGGAACAGAAAGCAATCTACTGATATTTTTATTTCAGTTTTCTTTTATACTTTTTGTGGTAGGTCCTGGTGATAGAACAGAAGAATGAGGATGGAACGTGGCCAAGAGGTCCTTCAACTCCTAAGTAAGTTATGAATTCCAGTCATGTGATTAGTTTGCATATTACTTTGTTTTATGAAAAAAAAGTTAATAAAAGTGGCATTTTATTTTGAAAAACAGCCTTCAGATATTTTAGTTGAAAGTACACTTGAATATATTTGAAGTGCCATGCACTGTAGAACATATATGTAATAATGGTGAATTTCTGCATATGCATTGCTTAACTTTTTTGATTTCAACCAATGATATACATTATCCTGCTTAAAAATGGAAAATAATCCATAATAGAAAACTGTAAAACTTCGCATATTTTATTTAGATTTCTGTTTCAAAGCACAGTGTATCTGTTAGGTCAACACAGATTTTATCAGTGTTTTTCTTGCATGTAAATATTTACATGGACAGCTTGTTCCTTTTGTCTCCAGAGCATAATATTTACCCACAAAGTTTATTTAAATTGCAGCCTACGTTACCATCATGTGGCTTTTATTCTTTGTTGGGCTGTCATCAGTTAATGCAGGATGATGTTGGTTTTGTTTTCTATATTTCCTACTGCTGTTATTAACAGCACCTTGATAATGGCAAGTGAATAGAAAGAAAGACTTGTCTGTTTTTCTTCATTTAACTATTTTTAATGTTATTTCCAGTATCTAAATAATTTTCTCTTGATTTTGAACGACAGTTGGAACCATTTAATTAATATGATGTCAGCCTTACAAATAGTTAACTGTGTTTTTTGCCTTTGTTGGCTGGTTCTTGATCATATCTTTCATTAAAAAATTTAAGTTCTTTTAAGTTCTCTTTATTCCTTTTGAGATTATGTATGCATGTAGTTAAATGTCACTGTTGTTCTAAAGCATTTTTATACTATCATTGCTGTTCATTTGAAGAAGGACTGTGTTTCTTTATCTTCGGTGTTTTATCTCAAGCACTTATATTTGGAACACTATTTCCTATTAAGTTATTTAATGAAGTTTGAGTTCAATTTAAGATTAGTATGAACAGTATAATCTTGCTTATCAAGATGTAACACAAGGCATTAAAGAATATGGAGCAATAGAAAGGATGGGATGCTACTCCTTGAAGTTTATTTTCTGACCTCAAAAAGCATCTAATAGAAATTTAAATTCTTAGTCAGATTTTAGATGCATCTTTTTAAGGTTAAAACTTACATAACTGACTGTCATGGGTTCTTTTGGAAGCTTTGGTTTGAAGATATTCTGGTGATGGTATCTGCTTTTATTCTGCCAAACTACTTTTCCATTTTATGGAAAACATTCAGGAGCAGTATATAAATTAAAGAATATCTCCTGAAAAATGTTTGATCTGGGGACAAGTGAAATGCTAATTCAGAATGCTGGTGTCAGAGGAAGCTGTAAGTAAACCAGCAAATGAGGATGAATAGTATTACTGTGAGGTTGGGGTATGGTTTTGAGATCTGGCAGCTATCAGAAAGTTGGGAATTTGATATTCAAATACATTGTAATAATGGAAAGTTTGCAAAATTTAGTGAATTCAAATAGCAGCTATCAACAGGCCAGGACAGATAATAGGACAGGTTTTTACATCTGCTTAAAACTTCATGAACAATCTAATAAATGTTTAAAGGGACAGAAATATTAAACACTCGCTTTGGAGTTTTCTGTGTTAGGTCCATTAGGGGTATTAGTTTGTCAACACAAATAGCATATATCCACATACCTTCCTACAGCCCTGTCATTGGTCACACACTGGCTCACTGCTGAACTTACCTCTTTGTAGTGCTTCTTTTTCAAGAGTACAAATTGTAAACAAATTCTGATGTCAAGGATAAAAGGCCTTATTTAGAAATGTCAAAATATAGGATATTGGGAACATGAAAGATGATAAATCTTGAAAACGCAGCATCATTTCAGAACATGAGCTAAGCTTTTCTACAGATTCACAGAATAGTTGAAGTTGGAAGGCATCTCTGCAGATTCTCTGGTCCAACCCACTTGCTCAAAGACCGGTCACCTAGAGCAGATTGCTTGGGACTGTGTCCAGATAGGTTTTGAGCATGTCCAAGGATGGAGGCTCTACAGCCTTCCTGGAAAATATATTCCAGTGTTTGATAACTCCTATTTTGAAACAAAGTCCTTGTATTTACAAAGAATTGGCAGTGCTTCAGTTTTATATCCATTGCCTCTTTTCCTGTCAAGTGGACATGACTGAGAAGGGTCTTTCTCCATCGTCTTCATTCCCTCACACTGGTTATTTATACATGCTGGTAAAATTGCTCTGAAACCTTCTCTTCTCCAGGCTGATCAGCTTTCAGCCTTTCCACAGAGGTCAGCTGCTTCAATCCTTGATCACCTTTGCGGTGTCTCACTGGACTTGGTCCAGGATATCTCTGTCTCTCTGGTACTGGGGAGCCCAGCACTCCAGGTGTCTGTACCCAGTTGTGAGTGGATGAGAAGGATCACCTCCCTTGACCTGCTGACAGTGCTTTTCCCAGGGTAGCACACTGGGCCAAAGTGGTTTGCATAAGGACACACTGCTGGCTCTTGTCCAGCTTTTTGTCCAGCAGGACCCCAGGTGGTTCCTTAGCAAGGTGCTTTCCATTTGTCACCTGCCTGCACACGCACTTCTTCCCGATGTATTGATTCCTGGCATTGTTCCTCCCCAGGTGCAGGCCTTTGCATTTCCCTTGACTGGGACTTATGAGGTTCCTGTTTGCTCATTTTTCCAGCATTTTGAGGTCTGTCAGAATGACAGCAGAATCTATATTGTGATGATTGAAAATGAGAAACAGTAAGATGCAAAGATGTTCTGCACATTTTCCCTGCCTCTTTTTTGCTGAAGCGTAACAGCAATTTTTGGTTTGTGGGTGGGTTTTTTTGTTTTGTTTTGTTTTTTGGCAATTTTTCTGTATTCCTACTAAAGGTGGTAAATGCTGTCAGTTTTTCATGAGAAGTATGTTAAAGGTGTGAGCATCTTTTCTTCTGCAAGAAAAGAATGTATTTACTTTGAAAGTGGCCAGATTAGGACCTCAGTTCAGTACAGGAAGGAACACTTTTGAAAATTATAATTCTGTTTTTCTTAATAGTATAATGAATTTGTACAAGAAAAAAAGATTGATTATCATCATAATTGTATCTTCTGAAATTAGAAAGGAGTGATTTTAAGTTTGAGATCCTTTTCATGTAGGAGCAAAGACCATGCTGCACTTAATTTCTGCACTGTGTTCAAGCTTGTCAGTGTTTGCATTTGTTTTATGTGTACTGTTCTTCTAACTTCTGAATTCACTTAATTTTGGAAGTAATTGCAACATCTACTGTAAAAACCCTGCATGATTTAATGATATCTGCTATCATGTCATATTTTAATGCTGCTTAAAATGTTTGTGAGTCTTGGGGTGTTTTTTGTCTGGAAGTATCTGAATGTGGTATACATTCTTAAAGTGTTTGCAAGGTCAGTCAGGTTTAGGAATAGCTGGGGTTTTTGCTTTCTGAGAGGTTGTTTATATCAGCTACTGGGATGCATTTTGCTCTGGGAGGTTGACTTCTATGAAACTTTCTCTTTCTTTTGGAATGTCTTAAACGTCACCTACTCCCAAAAGAAGTACTACTTAGCAGTAATGATAATTTTTGCAGAAAATTTTGTTATACTAACACATCTGTGAGTAGCCATCTCCTCAGTGTCATACATGTGACAAACTTACACAAACATGCAGATCCCGGGTGTTTTTGTAGCTTAGTTGGTGCTGATCCCAGTATTTAATGAAGATTTGAGATCTCTGTGCAGACTTTTTTTTTTTTAATCTGTGCCCTTATATGGGAAATTATTCTGCAGGCAGAAAAAACTTATCCAGTTTGAATGGTTTATTATTGTCAAGATGGTGTTTTAAACAAAAATATAAATTTAAAAAATCTAAAATTGTAGTTCAACTTACTTAAGGAAGTGTATTACAAAATCAAGTTACTTATGTTCAGGAAAAACTGTACATCACTTAAAACCTTTCAGCCAATCTGTGATTTCAAAACTTAAGACAAGGAGAAGCAAGGAACTCAAGTTTTGACATTCTGTGGGTTACCAAGTGAATAGCTAGGACAGGGTTTCTGTTAGTTTTCTGTTAAGAAGTTGTTACCTGTTTATATACGAATATAAAAGCAAGTTAGGAAAGCATACAAAAATAAGGTATAAACTAGTAGGTTATTTCCTTTTAATTTTAAAAAAGTGGTGTAGCTGGGTTTTTTTTAAGAAAACTTAAAAACAAGTTTTAAATCTCCAGATCCATCCTATTCTTTGAAAATGCTTTCTATATGGTAAAAAAGTAAGAATTTTTAATCACCTGTCAATCTGTATCTCTGTGTTTGTATTGAAAGTAATGGATTTCATTCTGATACTTCTTTTATTTATATATCACTGTAGAATAAGTAATCCTAATCAAATAGCTGGCTAATCAAATTAGCATAATTTACAGATGGCCTACTGTTAACTTTAAAATTTTTTTAATGTGAGAAAGGGAGTATATTGTTGGTTGGTTGGGGCATTTTTTGACCATACAAAAAGGTGAGACTGTACACATTCATAGCTTAGTTCTTTTTCTCCTTGTAGTAATGAATGTTTTCTTAAAATTTTTTCAGATTTTTTTCTGGTTCAAACTGTACGCCTTTTTATCTTGGAAAAGCATTAAAGGCCCTTTCTCGATTCTTCTACTGAGTTGGACCCCCATCATGTTTGTTAAGAGGAGGGAACAGATGGATAAAAGATGTTTAGCAGTCCTTTTTAAAATAATGTAATGCCCATTTATCCAAGTTTTTTAGGAAAATATATCCATGAATCTTCAAAGGAAAAAGTGTATTTGGTTTTTTTCCCCTGAGCAGTTGTTATGCAGACAGATGTGCCTTTCTACTGACTACTCTGTAAGAAAGAATTGTGGTATATAGAGCTAACTGGGGACTTACTGTGATGTCTTAAATTGTATAAGCAAGAGCTGTCAGCTTGTTTGTCAGCCAAGAGCTGGACTGCCATTTGCTGATAAATAATAATTGAGATAACCATGTGTCTGAGCTCCTGTGAGTAAACACCAAACATTGGTGATGTTGAAGAGACATTTTCAAGTTAGTTTAACAACCATGTTCATTAATATGAGTTAATGGAGGGTTGAAAAACTCATAGGAAATGCATGTCCCGAACATTAATTTTTTTGATTGATGGATGTTAAAATATCAACCTTATTTACTGCAAACTCTCCAGAGAAGTGTGATTAGCTGAATTAGTTAGGGTTTGTAAGAAGAGAATACTCTAACTAAAGCTTGCTTTAAAATTGTGTGCTGGCCCAATCATAGCTACAGGAAGAGTCATAGCTTTAAGGAAGAGTCCTTGATAATGGAAGGACCTCTTGAGATAGTCTCACCTAGTTTCCCCTACTCAAAGCATGGGAAGCTGTAGCAGATTGCCTAGGACTATATCCAGGCATATTCCCTGTTCGGATGCAATTTTGTTTATTTTGTTTGGTACCCATAGACTTTTGTCCTTTCAGTGGGCACCACTGAGAAGGTTCTTGCTCCATCTTCTTCATTCCCTCCCATTAGATATTTATGCAAGTGATAAGATCATTCTGGAGTTTCCTCTTCTCCAGGCCGAATGCTCTCGGCTCTCTCAGCTTCTTCACACAGGTCAAATGCTGCACCTTTGTGGTGTCTCACAAATCTTGCTCCAGAATATCCCTGTCTTTCTGGTACTAGGGAGCCCAGAATTGAACCCAGCACTCCAGGTGTCTGTACCCAGTTGTGAGTGGATGACAAGGATCACCTCCCTTAACCTGCTGACCGTGCTTTTCCCAGGGTAGCACACTGGGCCAAAGTGGTTTGCATAAGGACACATGGCTGGCTTTTGTCCAGCTTTTTGTCCAGCAGGACCCCAGGTGGTTCCCTGGCAAGGTGCTTTCCATTAGGTCACCTGCCCCTCCCAGGGGTAGGATTGAATGGTTTTGAGTCCATCTCAACTGTACACTTAGGTAACTCATGTTTCATCTGCTTGTCTATGAGGGTGTTGCAGGAGACACTGTCAAAAGACTTCAGGAAGTTGAGATAAACCACACCCATTGCTTCCCCCTCATCTGCCAAGATAGCCTTCTATGAAGAGATTACTGTTAGGCTGCTTAAGCAAGATACCTACTACTGCTTTCACTCAGGCACTTTCTCTTCACATCCAACTTGGGTCAGAAGCTCCTTCTTCATCCGTTCAGGCTTCCTGCTGCCTTTGCTTGGTTTTTCACTTCTGTGGATAGACCATTGTTGAGGACTTAATGATCTAAATGGTCTTTTCCAACCTAAATGATTCTGTGAATATCAGTCAGCTCTCTTGGGGCCCCCTCTTTTCTCCAGGGCTGTATCCCATGGCACTTTTCCAGGCAGATACCTATAAAGGCTAAAGTCAGCTCTGCAGTAATCCAGGGCTGTGTTCCTCTTTTCTGCCATGCTCTCCCTCAGGATCTCAAATTTCGCCATCTTAAGGTTATTTTGGCTGAGGCCCCAGCCTTCACATTCCCAACTAGTTCTTCTTCCTTGGTTTTAAGTATCAAATGCAGCTGAGAAGCTCTCCTTGTTGGCTCCTCAGTTGCCTGCATCAGATAGTTGTCATCATGGCATCCCAGAACCCTACTGCATTTTTTGTGCCCTGCTATGTTGTCCCACCAGCAGCTCCCCTGTAAGGACTAGGGCCTGTGAATGTTAGGCTTGTCCGAAAAAGTATCTTATCTGCCTTTCTTTATCCTGATCCAGACTGATGATGTCAGTCTTCCCTCATCCACCTCTTCAACCCTGTTTTAGAAGGCCACCAAATTTGTCTGACAAGATTTGCCCTTAGTTGACAGCGTGTTGGCTGTCACCAATCACCTCCTCGGTCTTCCTGGTTGGATGGCCTGTAGCAGACCCCCACTATAATCTTGCCTGTCCCTGCCCTCCCTTTAATTCTTACATATAAGGGATCCTGGATCCCTAGGAGGAGCTCCCAAGAGGTTCCCCTTCCTGTCCTTCCTGAAGAGCCTATATCTTTTCATTCCAACACTCCAAGAATAATAGCCATCCCACCATTTATTTGCCAGTGATGGCAATAGGATCATACCCCTCACAGGCATATGCATATCTCCAGCTCCTCTTGTGTTTTCCCCATCTTTTTGCGTTTGCATGGAGGCATTTAAGCGAGGCCATCCACGAAGCTGAGGTGCTGGCTGCAGTGACTGGAATTGTTCTGTGCTGTACTTCAGGTTCATTACTCCTGACCTCGGAACCCTTTCCAGGCTCTGGGCAGCAGCTCTTGCTAGCTCTGCCATCAAATTGGTGTGAGAGGTGTGCATTGAGGTTCCCCTTCCCCGCAACTTTTCTTTTGGAAAAGGTTTATTAATAGAAAGTTGAAAATAAATGTGAAAATATACTTGGGGAAATTCCCAGTGTAAAAATATTTATTTCCTTACAGAGTTTAGTTCTTGAAAGGTTCTTAAAAAGTTCTGAGCATGCAGAAGTTCTTCTCTTGATACAGCGATGTGTATTTCAAAGTTTTTCAATGACAGCCAGAACTCCAGTTCAGTTGGAGTTACATAGGGCCCACAAAACCAGGAAGTTACATGAACTCCTTTGAGTATGCTGTCTTTTCCTTGTGCACCTGTAAGATTTGCTTGAGAAAATTACACTGCAAGGTAGTTGTAAATATTGTATTTGTTATATTCAGAGGTCTTTGTGATGAAAATAATCAGTATTCCTGTATTTTAAAGTAGCCTTAAACCATGGGGATAAGTGATAATGCTTCTAATTTTGGCAAAAAAAGGTTTTTAAAAATTCAGTGTTGTGCATAATATCCTGAAATTTTCTAACAATATTACTGAGACAAGTTTAACTAAATGGGTCCATGCTGCTGTTAAATTAAGGTGAAGTGTTTATTTTAATCATTTTTGTATCTCATCTCAAGATCCACTTAGTTTGAAATGAAAAATTGATAAAATTCCCACATTAGAAATTTTATGTTTTAAGTTTTAGAACATCATTCACCTTACAGTCATACTGTAAGGTGAAAGCAAGTCTTTAAGCGCAGTGGCCAGTGCTTTCTTTTGGTTTTTAATAGCTCTGTTTCTTCGACAAGTTAGAAAGTACAGTGAAGCATTTCAAGTTTTAAAAGACAGATTCTGAGGGCTGCATGTCCTGGGTATTTTTAGTACTTTGCCCACTTTTAAAAAAGTATTTCTTTTCCATGCTTGTTTATCTGGTTCGTTCATTTGTTATCTTTCATAGCTTTTAATATCTCAGCATTTTTGTCTAATTTATCATTTTCATATTTTTAAAGGTCCCCAGGTGCATCCAATTTTTCAACTTTACCAAAGATCTCTCCATCTCTATCAAATAATTATAACAACATGAACAACAGAAAGTAAGCAATATACCTTAAAACATTATTTAATTGATCACCCCAGTGTGATATAAACAAGTTCAATGTATTATAACTCCTAGCTTAAGGATTTTGAATTGCTTTGCAATATTTGGCTTGTGAATTGTTATTGGTTACTATTTCATAGTGTAGGTAATGTTGACACCAAGAAATGAAACAACATTAGAGGTGTTTGTAACTCTTGCTCTTCAAGGAAAGAATTTTGGGTGTTGTAAGGAAAGGTATAGACTTCATTTAGAGTTTATAATTCTAAAAATACATTGTTGCTTTTATTATCCTGCCTGAAT
Source organism: Leptocoma aspasia (assembly GCA_013399835.1). Lineage (NCBI taxonomy): Eukaryota > Metazoa > Chordata > Aves > Passeriformes > Nectariniidae > Leptocoma > Leptocoma aspasia. The sequence continues at coordinate 224,895 of VXAX01001773.1, forward strand.
TTAAATGGACAATGAGAAAAGTATAAAGTACTTATCCTTGTGGTGATCAGGTTTTCCCTTCTTTATTGCTCCGAAGGTATTAGAGCAGCATATGTGACATTACACTTTGATTTCAAATCATGACATCTGAACTGTGTTAGCTGTAATGTAGCCAGCAGCTTAACTGCTGTTTCTTAGTGCTAGAAGACTTGAGGGAGTTCAGGCTGTGTGCTTGACTATTACAGTGAACAAAGGCTTAGTAAGAGACATCTCACTTTTACATGCTTTCTCCTATATATTCAAAATTAGAATGTTTTTTTAAATAATGTGATAAAACGCTAAAAGAAGAGCTTTCCTATTGCATTAGCCAACTTTTTGTGTAATTTTGTTGTTGTTGTTGTTGTTGTACACAACTGTAAAAAAAGTTGGTGACTACAGAAAAACATGGAATTATTTCACTTTAACAGATACTGGAGCATCTTTCAAATGCTTGAAACCAGGGAGCATTCATCTTTAATGCAAGTTGAAGAGCCTTATTCTTACAATTCATTCAAATTTTTAGTATTTTTCTAAACGTGCATTTTGTGATCACATTTCAAGATGTTATATATAAAAAAATGTGACATGAACATTAAATATACAATATCTTCCAGTTAAATACTGCACTTATCAGAAGTAATTTTTCCTAAGGGTTGAAGTGTCACTTGTGCTTCTACCAATTGTGAGTAGCCCCAACTCTCACTGTTGAACAGTTGAAATCTGTGTGATTAACTGCAGTCTGTTGTGCTCTGTGTGTGAATGTGTAGTAAATAAGAAGAGTATTGTATATATGACTGTGCGAAAAGTTACTTGATCAGAGCTGAGCCTCGAGCTGAGAATTAATTTCTTCTTCTCCTAGTGTTTAAGCAGAAGGCAGTGGTATTGCTAAACCCAACACTTAACAGTGACTTTTTATTAGGGAACTGTGATTTCAAATCAAGCCATCACAGCTTTCTTACTTGCTTTTTTTTTTCTTTCTTTCTTTTTTTTACGCTAGCTTCTTGCTAGTGATATAGTTATTTTAGGAGGAGCTTATGAAACCTGTTGCCAGCTCTTGCAGTGTTTTTTTAGTTTGTTCATGTGATTTGCCTGATCTTAATTTTATTTCTTAGTTTATTTTGGAGCCAGAATATGAGCTTTTAGAATTTTAGGAAAAATTCTGGGGTTTAGAGGTGTGTGTTTGTTGTTATTTTACAATTTATGATTTTCAAGAAAAATACATGTTTAAAAGGCATATAAATAGAAATTTCAGATTTGATAAGGAATTGGTCCTTTTAAGTGATTTAACTGTAACTTAAACATTTGTAAATCAGTTAATAGGTACATGTCCTCTGTAGTATTATGAAATACCAGTCATTTTTCTCTTGTATATCAAAACACAGTACATCTGAATGTTATGTAAGACAGGTATTCAGTCCAGAAGTATATGGTTTTTCTTACAACGCAGTAATCCAACTATGATGACTTTATAAATCACAAATTAATAATTTAATACAAGATGTAATGCAGATGAATCTTATGAGCACTTATCTCAGAGTCTGTGTTCAGTGATGAAGTCATATCCATTAATACACTTTGTACTTTAAAGTACATACTTTTGCATTAAGAATTTTTGGCTTCAAATAGTAAATGGAAAGATACATCTGTGTATTTAATTGTGTTACATAATTGTGCGTTAAGAATGTTCCACTCTTCTTGCAAACATTTCCTTGTCTAAGAAAGTACTTCTTTCTCATTAATTAATACTGTCTTTGTTATTTTCTTAATTAACTACTTAATGTCCGCTTTGTCTGAATTTATTTCTGTGCTTATGCTTCTGCCTTATTCACATTATATTAAATTACATTGCACAACGCCCTTAGTACATTAGTGAAATTATACCTTTGTGGCTTTCTAGGATCTGTTGGCATCTCCATATGGACATGAGATGCTGTAACTCTAAAGGAAATACCAGCATTTGTTTTGAAAATAACTCAAGCTGACAAATATGATTTATAGGGCAGAAAAATAGAACAACAGGTTGTGTGTATTAATGGTCATAAATACTAGCCATTGCAAGCCTGCTTTTGCAATTACTAGAGCAATTATAGAGTACAAATTATGTTAAAAATCTGAAAGATTCTTTGTATGGTACGCATTTCTGTAATGTTCTTGTAATCCAGGAGGTGTTCTGTGTAAGACTAGGCCTCAAATTAGTAGATAATTAATTTTGTGTTGAGGTAGCCATACATTAGATATCAGAAATAGCTCGTGCAAATTTATCCAGTCTGAAGCCTTCATTTCTGTAAATGTGAGTTTGCCTTTGATGCAATGGAGGACTCCAAATAATTCATCATTGATGTTCTTCTGCCTTTACAGGTGATCTTGTTGAAAGAATAACATAGGAGGATTAGCATAGTATGTGTTAGTGGGTTCAGAACAGCAGGGAGAGACACTCTTTTTTTAGGTCTTACTTTAGGAATTTATGTTTATTGCTGTGAATAAAGCAATACATATCATATACCATGTTTTTTAAATTATGTGGGATGGGGATTAAAAACACCTGAACAGGGATTTTGCTTGGAGAATTAAGTGAAGTGTTGTTCTGTTTCCTTCATTTGTAACCATTGCTTTAGGCTTCTAAAATGACTTGTTTCTATCATTCAGTAGTGTCAGCTTGTCAAGCTGGATAGCTGGCAGCTTTGTTCATATGCTTGGTATATTTTGAATATGCTTTTTCTAAGAAATGTAAGTGTTAATTACATTACCTTACCTCTAGAAACAGTTTCTTCATGTTGTACCTGACACATAACCAAATATTATGACAAAGACAATTTAAATCGATTATACTGTTATCTTTTGCTCTCCAGACAATGATAATAAACAAAAATAAAGATAATAATCTTTATGTAATGACATGGGTCTCTCCTGCTGCTTCAGATATCTCTGAAATCTGATGAAACCTGATAAGAGATTTCTTAAAGGGGCTGGTCACAAAAATACATTGGCAGTATGTTAAAATGGTTGAAATATTACAGAGCTCAGTAAGTCTTCCAAACTTTTAATTTTCTGGGCTCATTATTGTAACTCAAAGTCCTTTATGTATGTACCTGTTGGTACATGGCATTCCACTGTCAAATTATGTCTTTTCCAAAACCAGTGATGCTTTTCCAGTCTCCTCTGTTCAAAATCTGTGCTTCGCAGAACTGTCAACTGTAGAATGAGTGCTCTGGGTTCATCATCACCACATGAAAGCTGCTTTGATGTTTAAAAGGCACATACAGAAGGTACAAACAAGTCATTTCAGATCTAGCACATGCAATTCAAAATTTATAGATTTCAAAATTTATAGATTATATAATAAAATCTCATTTGGGAACCTCCTTTTACCATTTTTGCCATTTCAAGAGCTCTGTTCAAGGGTCTGAAGATGGTTTCATGTTTTCAAATCTTGCCTTACTTTTGTGAAGCGATTTTTTCTAAGAACTATTAGTGTTTTCTTTCTGTTACTGCTCTTACTTGATTGGCTTATCCTAATACCAGCCCTCTGCTTTTCCCTGCATTGTTCCTTCATTAAAGATAGGAAAGTTTTGCAGGAAAAGCAGCTGGAGGCTTGGGGACATGCAGTTATCACAAGTTACTTTTTCTAGGATATTTCTATTTGAATTAAATTAATGTAGACGTACATCTTTACTTGCTTTCCATTGTTAGCTACTTATTATTGACTGTTAATAATAATTGCTTTTTCATCCAGCTCAAACGCAAAAAAAGCAAAGCAATGATGCAATTTATATAAAAATCACTTTTCCACAACAAAACAGTCTGCAGATTGATGGGGCTGTAAAGAGACATCTCCTAGTATCCTGCAAACAGTAGACAGTGTTTTGTAGGATATGTTTTGATAAAATATCATAGAACCATGAAAGAAAAATGTATTAATAGACCTGACTCACAGGATGAGTGGTAACCTTAATCTCTAAACCCCTCGAATATATTTGTGTGGGCCAGTAGAGAAGATAAAAGAACTCAGAATTGTCTTTCCCTTTTGAGAAATAAACTGACAGTTTGTCCCTTAAAGTAAATACACACTTTATCTTCACTGCAATTATCTTGAACTAAATTATTGTCATGATACTCAGCTAATTTGAGAAGACCTTTCACATGAATAAGCTACAGCCACAAAATACCAGTTGCATTTCCTTAGCTTCGTAGGGTCCCTCCAAAGTTGGCAATTTGTGAAGGGGGGAAGGCTGCAGAGAAGGAAATAAAAATTAAAATCCCTAGAAGAATTAAATTCAATTTGTTCATTACATCTAAATTTCAAGGAGACTTCTTTTTTGTTAAGCATGTGAAAAGTGTTATCTGTAAATCAGGTCAGGACAGCAATAGGAAGGAAGCAAGGCTGAAAGTAGAAGCTTGTTGTGTACCTTGTGTGTGTGCATTTCTGTCACTGCTGTGCACTGTTGGGTTGGTTATATTGTGGGGGTTGCATTAGCACCAGTGGCAAGCTTGTGGTTTTGAATCCTGGGGGAACTAAGGCTGGCCAGTTTAAGGGAATTGGAGTTCACTGCAGTAACTGGGCTGCAACTGCAAAGGGAGATTGAAGGTAATCTTTCCTGAGGATCTCTCATACATGGGTGAACGCTAACTTTATAGGGTTTTTTTCACTGAGAATGACCAGTGAACAATACCTCTTAGCTAGTTTGGGGCCAAGCCAGAGAGCAGAGAAAATGCATATGTATAGAAAAGAGAAGGACTAATGGGAAAGTCAGCTATTAAAAAGAAATGGGCAGATATAGAAGTTTGATAACAGCAGCTTTATGGACAGTGGAGCTATAAACTACACAAATTTCTAAGAGGAAGAGGGACAAATTTTCATCCCCTTCTGTTAGAAATTTTTGATAACTTGACTTAAAAAACAAGAGTTATTTATTGAAAGTGAGTGTGCACTGAGGAGATAGTGGGAATTCAGTAAAGAGCATGATTGTGTTCGGGAGTAATGGCTGGAGTGTAACCATTGGGCGCTTGTATCCTCAGACTTTTGCAATTACAAATCTCAGTTATCAGGATTGATTCTTTGCACTGCATATTTTTCCTTATAATTCTTAGCATCTGACTTTCAAATTTTTGTTCACGTTGCTTCTGATGTGATTGATGCTTAGTAGCTGCAGCAATACTCCTGAACTTCAGCCAAAGCTGCTGTTACGCAGATTTCATTATTATCAGTGCCTGAAATGGTTAAAGTGGTTGCTTGGTTTTTTCTAACATATTGCAAAACATCCTCTTACAAGATTTCTTTGCCTTTCTTGTGCTCTCAGATATTCTCACTTTACTGTTTTGAGGGTTAGTTTATATTTGATATTTTTGTATTTCATCTGGAAACAAATTGTTTTAAATATCATCATTTTACCTATTTCAGTCTTCTGCAGTTTCTTCTATCTGCAAACAGATGCAGCATAGATTTATATTGAAGTTGTTGCAAGGCATTTTGCGCATTCCTTTACCTCTCAAGGCTTTTCTGCATTTGCATGCTGGATTGTGCTGTCCTAGCAGGGAAGCTATAAATAGACTGTGTGATGCAGTGAGGCAGCTATGCCACAGTGGCCTTGGAAATCTCGGCTTTCACCTGTAACTCTGCATTCCCATTCCCACCGACCTCAGTCTTGCAGTAGCAGGATGCAAAAGGAACGTAAATGATTGATTGCTGCTGGTGGTGTCTAAAGTCTGAGTGTTTTAAATACGATGGAGCAATGAAGAATAGAGTAAGCTGTGAAGCTGCTCCTATAAAAAAGGGGTAGGGATGCAATAATTGCAGTTACTGCCGTACGTTTGATTTTGGTTGTTTGCACAGGTGACTTTTAAATTGACATTAATGTTATTACAAAAGTTAAGTGTTTTAAATCTTGTTTGCAGAAGTTAGTCTAACATTTTTAATCATTTAAGTATATATAAAGTACTTGTATGCTTTAGAGTACTACAGAGTACATGTTTACATTGTGAAAGATGTCTTGTTTTCTTACAGTGTGAAAAATTCAAACTATTGTCTCCCATCATATACCGCATATAAGAATTATGATTATTCAGAGCCAGGAAGACACAATGAGCAGCCAGGCCTGTGTGGCCTGAGTAACTTGGGGAATACATGTTTCATGAATTCAGCAATTCAGGTATGTACTTTAAAATAAAATCAGCTAGTGTTATTACTTGGAGATAGTATCTTGTTTGATTTGGTCATTTTCAAAACTAATATTAAGAGATCTGATAAGTAGCGGGATAATTTAGAAATGAAGAAATAATACATCTTTATTGGTATGCTTTAAAAGTTGATTTATATAGCTGCATTCATAATGATCAATGTCAGAAAGAGGTTTGACCAGTGTTCTACATGAGTGAGCTCTTGAACTAGGATTCTTTGCTTTTTGTAATAATTGCCATGCACATACGTCACAAAAGCTGCCTTTTCCTTTTGAAATGCACTTGAGTACTGATTGTAGTACCGAAAAAAGTGTCAAAAAGTAGATGACTGATAAATTACTGGGCCTTTATTTCTGACTCATTTTACACACTTTTAGTGCACAGGTTAACATGCAGGAACCTTGGAAAATATTTTCCTTTGACCTTTCCTCTCAAAATAGCTATTTCATGGATATTTTACAGGAATGTGTTAGCTTGTTTATTTGCTATGAATGCAAGAGAAATACTGGTATATACTATTACTCTACCAACATGACAAAACCTTAGTGTTCTAATTTTAAATGGAAGCTGCAGTTGTAGAATAATTAACAGTCAGAACTAGGAGTTTTGTTTAGTTCTCGAACTCACCGTTTGTCATTGGAGCAGTCTTCTGTTACAAAACTGTTTATGTGTATTTAAGTTCTTGTTCACATATTTTCCTGCTGAGTATGAAAATAATAGATCTTAACCAAGCATGCTGCGGAGTTGTTATCCTCCTTTCCTCCTTGGTCATTACAAGAGTTCCTGGCTCATGTTTGTGATTTCTTTGGGTAAAATCAAAAAAAGAAAACCCAAAAACACAACCCAAATGTTGCATTCATTATTTAGCCTGTTGGAGTAAAAAAGGAATTTCAGGTACGTTTGTATGAAGTTATTGAAATTTGTTCAAAAGAAAAAAATGTTCCAGAGTGTCACAGTGTGTGTAGATACTTCAATTCCTTCTTTGTGTTGACAATCAGTGAATAATTTGGCCTTACTCTTCTGTATCCTCCTGTTAGATAGCTGTAAAAAGACAAAAGCTCTCCCCTTAGTCTTGTCTTCTTCAGATTGAACTAATGCTCACAGCTCTGCCTTTCCTTGTATATTGTTGTTCAACTCCTTGGCCATGTTGGTGTCCTTCCTCTGCTCTTTCTTACACCGGGGAGCCATAAACAGGACTGCTCCTGCAGCAGTCTCACAAGTTCCAAATGGAGGGGAAGATTTGCTCCCCTTTGCCTCTGATTGCAGTTGCTAATAGAGCCCAGTTTTCAGCTGGATACCTTCCCCATAGGGATGAACAGCAGGATCACATTTCCACAGAAAAGGACTGTTGGGTCATATAATGCAAAACTGCCTTCTAGCCAGTCAGCCCCCACCTGTTAGTGGTATATAGGGTAATTCCATGCTTATTCCATACTTGCTGATATAAGGCATCCATGAAATTAAACTTGTTTCTAAAAATGTTTTCCATGAGGATACTTGAAGAGCAGTTGAACAGTGGAGAAAATAATTAAATATTTTTTTAGCATGCTGCACAAAAGACGGCTAAACTGAAAGGGGGAAGGACACGGCTTTTGCAGTGTCCATTCTAACTGAAAATGCTACACATAACCTCTCTTGATTACTGAATTGCCTCATTGTGCTGAAAGAAAAGTGTGTGTTTTTGTCTAGTGCGTCGACCAGAATTATGTTTTATAAGTTGAATTCAAAGAATATTCTTGCTATGTAGTAAAAGGTTTTTTAATGATTCTACCTTGTTCATCAAGCTATACTGATTAAATAAGGATCATTTAAATTACTTATTCAAACCTTAATTGAACTGGTATACATGATTTGCATGTATGTAATTCAAAAGTAACCTTTAAGTTAGAATTCTAAGCATGGGTTGTTGCCTTTAGGAGTCTTGTACAGTGTAAAAAACTTGTTACACATCACATCATTATCCCATTGTATTAAACAGATTTCATTCTGAGGTCTGCATTAGAAACTATATCAGCTTTGACTTCGTTGCTTTTCAGTTACATCTAGAGAATTAGGTCTTCAAATAAGTTCTGAGAAACTGTAGTGTAAATTAATAAATACAGGTTTGCTGATTACCAAGACAGTGCTCTGGATAGGAAAATGAGGTGTTTATTGAGCAGTGTAGCTTTTAGTTTGGCATGGTACCTTTAATATGTCCTTGAAGGTGTGTTTTTTCAAATGCATTATTTAGTGGCTTTCTTAGCAAGGAAATGTATCCTTCAGTTTATCCTATTGTATGTCTCAAAGAAAGTACTGTTCAGAGTTTAATGTTATCTAAGAAATCCGTGGAAGTGCTTTTTAGTGAAAGTATTCTTAACACACTATGGTGTCACAGGCTGCAGTCTTCCTCTTGCTACCTCTTGCATCTTTTTTCAGTTACACAGAAAGCATGCATTCCACTGTGCTAATTTGCTATTCATTTCATGTCCTACTTTTATCAAAATAACATTGGATTATTCTGGCTGTAATGCCTATAGCCAGAGCACTCCGAACATGTTTTGATCTGTCTTGTCTTGGAAGCAATGAAAAGATGGGCTCAAATAGTATGTGAATGGCAAAATAGGGAATTCTGCTTGGGAATATTGCTGCTCTAGGCATTTACCTGGATGATGGAGCAGAGATGAGAGATGACACAAATCTGTAATGAGGAACTGCTATACCAGATGGCTGTGCTGCCATTCAGAGGGACCTCAGTGGGCTGGAACCTCATGAAGTTCAATCAAAGGAAATGCAAAGCCCTGTGCCTGGGGGGAGCAACCTCAGGAACGAGTACACACTGCAGTAGGGGGTCAGCGACTGGATGGAAAGCAGCTTGGCAGAGAAGCACCCAGGATCCTGCTGGACAAAAAGCTGAACAAAAAGCCAGCGGAGAAGACTTGTTGCCAAGGCAGACACAGCATCTTGGGCTGCTCTAGGAATTGCCAGTAGGCTGAAAGAGGTGATCCTTTCCTTCCACTCAGCACTGGAGAGACACCCTCAGAGTTCTGAGTTCACTTCTGGGCTCCACAGAAAGTTTAGGGATATCCTGGAGCAAGTCTGGTGAGAGACCACACAAGTGATCAAGGATTGCAGCATCTGACCAGTGTGGAGAGGCAGAGACCTGGGGCTGTTCAGCCTGGAGAAGACTCCAGAATGATTTTACCATTTTTTGGAAGTACCTGGTGGAGAAAGGTAAAGAAAACTAAGCCGAACTCTCCTCAGGGGTGCCCACTGGAAGAAAAAGAGGTAATGGGCACAAACTGAAGCATATGCAATTCTTAAATATAGGAAACTTTGTTCTAAAATGGGGTTTATCAAACAGTGGAATAGGGTTTTCAGGGAAACTGTGAAGCCTCCATCCTTGAAGGTGCTTAAAACCTAACTGAACCAAGTCCCAAGCAACCTTTTCTAGGTGACCTGTCTTTGAGCAAGTAGGTTGGACCAGAGAATCTGCAGAGATGCCTTCTAGTCTCAACTATTCTGTAATTCTCTGGTCTGCTCTGATCACCTACTTTATCTTACTTATCCTCCTTAGGTGTATTCCTTCACAATTGTACTAACACAGGGTTGTTTTTCAGGATAAATCTGTTTTCTTTAAACAGAATAGTTTACTGTAGAGTATTAGAATCTGAAATAGCTTCAATTCCAATAATGTACCAAAAGCTCTGCTTTGATCCCTTCCATTCCATTTGTGCTGGGTGTGATCAGTGTAGCTTCCTTCAGCCAAAGCAGTTGATCCATTTTCCAGCTGATTGCCACTTTTCTCAGATCTCTGTGCTTTCCAGGGAGCATTGAGGCTCCTGAGCGTTCACATAGGAGCCATTTCTGCTTCAGAAACCACTGCATTTGTCACACAGCTTCTCTTTGGTCTTGTCTCACGTACAGTGAAGATGGTTTACATCAGAGCTATTATCAATGTTCTTTGACAAAGAGGGACAATTCATTCACACAGCTTCATCTCCTGAATCTGACAAACTTCCATGAAGGTTCTTGCCCTGTAAACATACTAGGTAGAAATGTGAAAATACTGGTAATGTCTTAAATTTTGTTGCAAGTTCTTTAGTAGTTCTTCAATGTATAGGTTAGGCTTGCCCCTTTATCCTTCTAAGTGATTATTGTGGAGACCTTTGCCCTTCCATGTAGGAGTTTTCAGTGTTAAGAAGCTCAGGACAACTGGAGGGCAGATGATGAAGAGATAGGTAAGATCCTCTGTGGGATTACAGACAGCTGCAAGCTGAATGAGAGTAAGGCCTAGAAGGTTAAAATACCATTGTGTATCTCTCAAGTGCTGTTCTCTTACCACTGTTCCTTAATTTAAAAAAAAGCAATAATTCCGTATCCTTATTTTGGGTGTATTTGAACTTCTGTATAGTTTTTTTTTTTCCAGATTCTTTTGAAGGGAGTATTCCATGCATTTATTCTATTTCAGTGTAAACACCTAAGGCTTGTTTTTTCTAATAAGGCCTAAATGTCTGCTTTTGTAGATCAGAGCACAAAATTAAACAGGAAAGACAAAAGGGAGTGTATAGATATTATGAATACTTGAACCCATATTTTAAAAAAGTATTTGGCAAGCAGATGTTTCATTCACATTCACTTAGGTACATAGCATATACTCTAAGCTGAAAATAAATTAGAAAAATGAGTCTCATTAAGCATTGCTGTGCTGCCACCTGTGGATGTTTCCCAAGTATTACTTTCCTGTTTCAGTGGGATATTAGAGATTAGAGCTCTGTGGAAATGTTTGGGGTTTTTTTTTTCTTTTACAGTGAAAACCTGAGAGTTCCAAAATTTTCATTTTGTGTTTAAAAAATAGGAGAAGAAAAAAAGTAAATATTTTCACTAAAAACATTCTTTTTTTCCAAGATTTTTATTTTTATGCTTTTTTCCATCAGTGTGATTATATACACCTGACTTCTGAACAAGCTTTGTAATGGGTATTTCAGAAGTTTTCTTTCTTCGGAAAGCTGAATAATATTCCCTCTAAAGTTACTTATTAGTTACTTGTGAGTTTATCTAGACAAAAGATGGCATATTTCACCAATACCTGAAATTATTAAGTTTTTATTGTTTCAGTTGCCATAGGCATGTGGAGTTTGGATTAAGGAGCATAATAACTAAGCCCTTTTTGCCATGTTTGATAGGGTGCAGACAAAAGTAGGATAGACATGTGTAAAGTAAATCACTTTTTCTCCTATGACTTGGATCTTGTTTTCAGTCAGGCAGCTCTTGGTCTTTTATTAGAAAGCTGAAATATGGAATTTCAATGAAATTCTTAGTAAGTAGCACCTGAAGCTGAAGAACCAGGACACTTAAGAGGAATATTCAATTTTCAGTATCTCAGTTCATAATCCTGCTGTCTCCTTCTCATTTTCCCAGTTCACTGGCATGAGAGGTAGTGATGTTTTCTTTCTTTTGGAAGTTTATTTTTGTCATTATTTTTGTGCAATACTCCGTATGGGATATGAAGAAATGTTTCCTTGTTCCTGTAATATTATAGAATGATTCATGGAACTTGAGGAGGTTTCTGGTGCAACCTCCTGCTCAAAGGAAGGTTGGCTCTGAGGTCAGAACAGGTTGCCCAGGGCTTTATCCAGTTGGATCTTGAAAACCTCCCAAGAAGGTAGAGCCTCTTAGTTCTGCTGCTTGGCTGTTTCTACAGTGAAAGCTTTTTTCCTTATATTCTTAACCTCTCATGTTTCAACTGATGCCCATTGTTTCTTTTCTTCCTAGTATGTGCCACTCTGAAGAGCTTGATTCCATCTTCCCGTTAACTTCCCTGTAGGTACTAGAGGGCTGCTCTTGGGCCTCCCTCAGTCTCTTCTGCAGCCTGAACAAGCCCTGATGCTTCAGCCTTTACTCACAGGGCAAGTGCTTCTAGGCCACTGACTGTCTCGGTGGCCCTCTTTCTTCATTCACTTTTTTTTTTTTTCTTTTTATCAATTAAGTCTATGCAAACTCTTATATCAGAATTATTCCATACTTAAACTACAGAGATTTAGAAGAGTATGACTTGACTATTTTTATTATTATATTTCCCCCTCTGTGAAGGTTTCATAGGACAGGTAGACTTGTAAACGTTATCATAGGCTGGTATTGTACACAGTATTCCAGTGAGGCTACAGCATTAAGATGTGTATATATATGTGCATGTGTACGTAACACTAAAAATAATGATTTTTTTTTTCTTTTTCATTTTCCTGTGCATCTTAATTTTTTTCCAGGTTATTCATATGTAACATAGAAGTATGATTTCTGTGTTAACCTTTGTCATGCTGAACATTAACCTTCTTTCCTGTGGTTTGTCTCTTCGAGTTTCTGCCCTCTGTTCCATACTTCCCATGATCTTTTCACTAAATGACTGGTTCAGGTTCAGAGAAATTTACAGAAATTTTGTTGGTCAAAGAGAACTTGTAAAGACAGCAGTACCTGAAATGAAGTGATATTCTGTTACCTCTTTAGTTCACAGTTTTTCATAGTTTTACTGTATTTGTTTGGCTATTTTGGCTGCTATTATTCCCCACCTTTTGGTATACTTCTAGTTTACATATTGTCTGTGTTTTGAAACAAACAGAAAACCCCAAATCGGTAGGTTGAACAGGACACATAAATCTGGTAACTTTACTATCCAGTGGGTTGTCTTGGTTTTGATAGACACTTGCCATAAAGCTTCCTTGATAACCTACAATATATGACATGAGAAAATAAGAATGTAGGATTCTGTTCAGATTGGCTTCTGGATGCTTCTTTTCATCTGACTTTAATCATGATCTGAAATAATTCTCCATTGTCAGCCTTTTCAAAGAGTGAACATGTTTGTAATCATTTAGCTTTGTCAGCTACATTGAAAAGATCAATGCATATATGGCCAACTTCATTAGCTCCTCTCGAAGCTACTCTTCTAAAAATTTTGGTATCTGGTATGTTAGAAAAATAACCTCAGCTCTGTGCCTCAAAACTTGCTGTGTTGACGTAGACATTTGTGCAGTACTACCATCAGTGTCACGTTGTAATGTAGACATTGTTAAAGGAAAAAGGGAATTATCTGTGGTAATTTTCCTGACTTATACTACAAATATTAATTAATATTCTAAAAAAGTGACAAAACTAGTTTATCAGGTAAAAACAAGAAACTGATGAATTATTTCTTTGATGGAATTCACATTATCAGGACATTGTATAATGCTTGACTAACAGAAAGACCTGTAGAAAAATATACTATTTTTGCATTACTTAGTTCCTTGTGTTGGACATTCCTCACACTATACTGAACAGTAGAACTGATTTCATCTCCTAAACCAGCCCAAATATAATCCAGAAGACAATGCATCTGTGAGGTAGGGGGAGTTGGGATCACCAGTACTGGAAGTAAAAGCTCTCTGCCATATAGCAAAAGAAAAATGAGATTTCTTCAAGCCTGAGTGTCCAAAAGGGTCTGTAATACCAGGAATTTTTTTTTGCAGTGTTGACAGATCCTGAAAGCTTTAGGTGAGGAGGAAGAGAAAGGAAGGAGTTTGATATAGGCATGAAACTCAGCTCTCTACAGCATGTGACTGGTTTTGCTTTATAATATTGCACAGGTATGATAGGCAGACATAGGAATAACTTGGTTTTGCCCCACTCAATAAAGTTGCAATTCTTCCAGTCTAATTCTTGTATCTTATGTAGTAGCATAAGTGGAGCTCTTCCCATTGTTTGCAGAGAGGCAGACGAGACTGGTGAAATACTTGACCTTTCCTCAAATCTTTTAATAAAGGAAAGAATGCAGAAAAGCTTACAATATTTAATGAACAAAGTCTTAAGAAGATATGCTAAGGCATGGCATGGGCATTATTCCTGAGTGATGGAAATGTTTATGTTTAAAGTAGTATGAAGAGTAGCCCACAAAAATTCAAAGTGAAATTGTAAATTATACTTCAGTGATTAAATCCTGCTATCTCCAAATGCTGAGAGAAGAGACAAACTGGTACAGAGGATAAGTGGGTTATTTGAATCTAAAACAAGGTCTTTAGTTTCCTTGGACTAATTTTAGCTCTAAATGGCATCACAACATTTAAAAGAAAGTAGGAGGGGCTGCAGCACTGTGATTCGAAGTCTAGTCCATCTGGCATAGATTGCTGTCTCCAACAGCATCCATAAGCTGATATTAACAAAGAGAAGGAAAAGGCCAAGCATCCTCACCTTTCCTCGCCTGCCAAAATAAAAGAAATATTTTTTCAAATATTGCTCTGAATATGTTATAATTTGAAGTAATGAGCCCTGTTGCTTCTCTCTTACAAACACGTATGCATTCTCCACTTTGCGCATCTATTACAACTTCCAGCAACTAGTTTCATAAAGCCATTCGTGTCTGAAGAAACATCTTGTTTTGTTTGTTTTAAATCTTGATACAAATTATGTTGTCATGCTGTGGTTGATTGGACTACTCTGTTTTATAAATTTTGAGGTAAAGCTCTTGACAGATGTTATCTGTGCATAACTTGTAATGATAGCTGTAGCCAGTCTTGGTTTAAAGCCATTATTTTTTTCTGGAAAAGATTGTTTAGGGATTGTTCTTTTTTCTTTCCAGGTACTAGACATTACAGTTCATGGCTGCTTTAACAAAATTAAAACATTCTTTGTTTAGAACTGATTCAAATCACTGTTCTAAAAAGTCTGTATTATTTTTTGCAGTGTCTGAGCAACACACCTCCTCTTACAGAGTACTTCCTCAATGATAAATACCAAGAAGAGCTGAATTTTGACAATCCTTTAGGAATGCGAGGTGAAATAGCAAAATCTTATGCCGAGCTTATCAAGCAAATGTGGTCAGGAAAATACAGCTATGTTACCCCAAGAGCATTTAAGGTCAGTAGGGAAATTGCATTGAATGCACATTGTCAGTTTTGGTTTTGTACTTTTATATATGTAAAACTTAGAGAAATATGCAAAAAAAAGAATTTGAAGTACTATTTGTCAGTATGCAGTTCATTCATTGAACTGGTAGAATACTTGGATGTACATTTCAGTAGGTGTCACATGTCCTTGTGCTTTGGTCTTTGAGAATTAATTTTGACTTCCTGTCTCCATTGAAAAGCTTACCTTTTATAACTTCAAGTTTTACCTTTTCAATATGCTGCTATAGCATCTCAGAAGTATCTACTCTTTCTAACAATTAAGATACCAGAAGTGTTTTGCATTTATTTTTTTTTAGACACAAGTGGGACGATTTGCACCACAGTTTTCTGGTTATCAGCAACAAGATTGTCAAGAGCTACTGGCTTTTCTCTTGGATGGTTTACATGAGGATTTGAATAGAATTAGGAAAAAGCCTTATATTCAGTTAAAGGATGCAGATGGGAGACCAGACAAGGTAGGGGTTTTGGAGCTCATCATCTTCATTTTAGTCAAAGTTGTATGGTGTAAGATACTTCTACATGATTATGCACTGGAAGGTTGGGAAACTGATTATGTGGGGCTTTTTTTGGAAGGCATTTCATAAAATAGGACAAAACTTTAAAATTGAGATCTTGAGAAACTGTGTAAATTTCTATTTATTTTTAAGATAATGAGGGGGCATAGGAGGATGGTAAGGCCTTTTTTAAGACTTCATGAAGACCATCTTGTTCAATTCAGTGCGGAGTTCAGTTGGAAAAACAATTCCTGTTCTGTTGTCCTTCTATTTTTATATCTACAGTATGCAGCATTATGTCTCTCTCTGAGTTAATTCAGATGGAATTTGTCTACGTTTGTCTTTCCCCAAGCTACTTCAAAGTCACTCTCAGACTGTGTAATACCACTGACAGGATCTCTGTCCTAGGAAAAGCATACATCTGTTAACCTGCAAACCTGTTAGTAGTAACATTCCATACAGGTCCTTTGGAGTGACATTTCTGTGTTTAGGTGGTTACTGAAAATGTTCTGTCAAGGACTTTCACTATTAAGTCTCACTATTCATTTCCTACTACTTTGTCATAAACCATATCATGCTTTGTTTACAGGTAGTTGCTGAAGAAGCCTGGGAAAATCATTTAAAGAGAAATGATTCCATCATTGTAGATATATTTCATGGCCTTTTTAAATCTACCCTAGTTTGTCCTGAATGTGCTAAGATATCTGTAACCTTTGATCCCTTTTGTTACTTGACACTTCCATTACCCATGAAAAAAGAACGCACTTTGGAGGTTTATTTAGTCAGAATGGATCCACTTGCAAAGCCTATGCAGGTAAGCAGCTTAATTTATGTACAAACACTTTGATTCATGAGGCATTAACAATGAACCAAGTTCCTTTACACAGTGCAAATTTATAAGCAAATCCAACAAGCTTTATTTTTCTGGTATGTGTTCTGAAGTCTGACTTAGGAAAGTGGGGAAGACTATACGTACCTGAGGAAGACTGTACATACCTTGTACAGTTTCAAGAAAGAATTGGTAATTTCTTTATGGTTGTGTTAATAGGGCTTCTTAGTCTTTAAAATGTATGCTGACATAATTTTTTCAGAGCTGCTGTGATGAATTTTGATGTTTATAAAAATATTTATACGCTTAATCTGTAAGATTTAATTTCTTGGTTTCTTAATCACAAAAGGCAAATATTTGTAATAAGTGGTGCAAAAAAACCCCATGACTAAATATATTAGGTAGTTTCGAATGTGCTCTCACCTCACAGTCAAAAGAAAAAATCTCAGATGAGATTTCTTCATGAAGAGTATCCCTTTTGCCGTTTTTTAGGAAAGGGATGATATTACACACCTTAGAATGTCATGGAAAAATGTACATAAGGTTATCATAACCAAGTCGTGATTAAATGGTTCTAGCTGTACCTTTATACAGTAAGTGAGGATAGGTGAAATAAATACAGGCAGTTACGTAGGCATTCAAAAAGGCTCTAGCACCTGAAATCAGTAGCATAAGAAGGGAAGTGAGAGAAAAAGGAGTTCTCAAAGGCAATATGAGTTGAGGAATTCAAAGATGACGGGAGGTGTATTAACTAATGGGAGATGAGCATGCTAGAAATTTATTGTGAAAATAGGGGATGTACAGTAGTTGCACAGGGGACACAAAGTAGTTGAAAACTACTGAAGTAGTTGAACATGACTCACGATGTGAGATGGTTGTGCTGGAGTTGAAAGTTAGGGAAGAGTACCAGTTCAGTAGAGTTTTTGAGTCTAAATTATTATAAAACTTAAAGACATAGCATGCAATGCTTGGTAATTAATTACAGTGTTAATAATACCTTATTTCTAATTAATCCTGTCTTTATTATGCAAGTAACAGGTAAGAGTTTTGTGTAGGAGTTTTATTACAAACTACAGACGCACTGCATAAGGGAAGCCACAGGGAGGTTTTCTTTGACTTTAATCAGGTTCTCTCTCTGCATGCGAAATAATCTGTTGCCTGCCATTGCTTTTATCCTAGTAATACTTTATAAACAACTTGTGTTGTATTCCAGATTTAATAATCTTTTCGATAGCATGTATATTATTTAAATGCTTAAATAAGAAGGTACTGTTGAAATGCAGATCTTAAATTCGCACTACAAATTTGTACTGTTATTCTTCTTACTGAAAAAGTAAAACAACATTAAAACAAGCATTGTAAAATAAACTGAGTATTCAGTGTGTGTCTATTTGTAAAGTTGTGCAGATAACTACTACATTTTATGCAGCTTTTGGAATTTGTTAGTTGATCTACATACTTTACACCTTAAGTTTTAAAAATATGAAAGAAATACATGAAATATGCTGAACGTGTGTTGTTTGGGCTTTTTCCTCATGTATATTTGTTCTCTTAAGAAATTAAAATTTTATTTTCCTTTTTAGTACAAAGTAGTTGTTCCCAAAATTGGAAATATATTGGATCTTTGCACAGCATTGTCGGCTTTGTCTGGTGTTGCTGCAGATAAGGTAAGAGTGATCTCTTACATAAAGCACAACAAGTAGCATTTTGATGTGTATTAACATGATTTAACAATGTATATACTCCATTTTCTTTTCAGATGATTGTCACTGATATATACAATCACAGGTTCCACAGGATATTTGGCATGGATGAAAATCTAAGTAGTATTATGGAACGTGATGACATTTATGTGTAAGTGTAGATAACATGCTTCATGTCTCTTTGCAGTTTTAGTTATTTGCAAAATATTAAAACCTAGACACCAGATAAAGATTAAACTGGGAGAGGATTTTTTATTGTTGTTTTTCCCCTTTGTAGCCTTTTCTGTGACAGTTGTTCTTTGCATTTCTGGTTGTTTTTCTTCTAGATTTGAAATTGCTATCAATAGAACAGAAGATACGGAACAAGTCATAATTCCTGTTTGTTTAAGGGAAAAGTGCAGGCACACTAGCTACAGCCATAGTGGTTCTTTACTATTTGGTCAACCTTTTCTCATAGCAGTGCCTAGAAACAATACTGAAGATAAACTGTATAATCTGCTGCTGCTAAGAATGTGGTACGTTTATTGTTAAAAAAAAAATAAGTTTGTTAAGAATAATGCTAATAGTTGGAGTCAGTAGGCATGTACTTTGATGTGTATTTCTAACATACTGATTAGATTTGAGTACTTTTATTTGCTTTCTGTTGAATATTAAATATAAAATTTTAGCCACTAATGTGGATTTTAATTTGATTTTTTGTTAGCATGACCTCATCCAAAAAATATTTGAGAAGACAGTAGAGAGTCAATCTGTATTGTTAAATAATTCTCTTGTATGCTTAGCTGTTTGTTAGGTCTTGGTAAAGTGGAAATGTTTTCCATTTACTCTGCTGTGGTTATACTTCCTGTATCTACTGTTCAAGTTTATGTACTAATTTATGTTGTAAAAGTACATGGCAGACACTTTCTGAAACTAGACTAGAATTAGCGTCATTATATAGAAGAAATTAAAATCATATAACCTCCAATTTAAACTTAGGCTTCTTCCTCTGTTGATGTAACTTTCTCTGTAATATGGTTCATGAGCAGTTTAAAAAACTTAATTCTGGACAAACAGAGAGTGAGATCACGAATCAAGTTGTCTCAGACCAGTAGCTGCCAAAAATACACATTCACACATGAGCAGGTTTTCCTCTGTGCTTGTAACACTAGACACATTTGGCAATAAAACTGATAATCTGAGTAAATCAGAAAGGAATGCAGAAATACAGTACACTAGCAAGGACTTGCAATAACAATTTAATTACCAGTTTGAACAAGGAAAATTATTTAACAATCCATTGCTTCTAACTGTTGCTTTCACTTGTTACCTTTAGCCGATATGTAAAAACATGTACTGAAAGTGAAGACACTGAAGGTTCCCTGCATTGCTGTAAGGACCATGGTATCAATGGTAATGGCCCAAATGGAATACATGAAGAAGGATCTCCAAGTAAGACTGGAATATCTAAACTTGTTTAGTATTTGGTGTTGAATTTGAAATGGAAGTTAACTCTCTAGGGTTTTTCAGTTACTGTCATTCTGTCTCATTTCTTCTTCTTTATTCTTCCAATTGCTTAAGGTGAAATGGAGACAGATGAGCAAGATGATGAATCCAGCCAGGATCAGGAGCTTCCCTCAGAGAATGAAAACAGCCAGTCAGAAGACTCAGTTGGGGGTGACAATGACTCTGAAAATGGATTGTGTACTGAGGATTCTTGCAAAGGTCAACCACTCACGGGACACAAAAAGCGATTGTTTACATTCCAGTTCAATAATTTAGGCAATACTGACATAAACTACATCAAAGATGATACCAGGCATATTAGATTTGATGATAGGCAACCTAGGCTTGATGGTAAGTCACAGGGAACAGAGTGGGCAATATTTGGTTCTGAGACTCTTTTCTGACTCTCATGTTTCATTTTCTTTGTGTGCTGTTTGATATATTCTTCTTTTAAATAGTAAATTCTGTATAAATAACTAATTTTTTACTGCAGTTGACTTTTTGAAATGCAGAATTTTTATAAGTTTAGTTGTAATCAATTCATTATAGAATTTTTTTGTAATTAATTCATTATAGGATTGTTTAATTTATTTTGAAGAGTGTTTGCCCAAAGTTAATACAATCTCATGTGAAGCAAGAAATAATATTAAGAGTAAACATTTTTTTAAATCTTAGAAAGATCTTTCCTTGCTTTGGATTGGGATCCTGAATTGAAGAAGAGATATTTTGATGATAGTGCAGCAGAGGTAAGCTGTTTATGTTGCTCCCTTTTCCAGCACAAATAAAAATTAAACATAAAAAATGCAACTTAATTAGTGTGACATACAAGACTGTAAGTCTTTGCAAGAAGCAGCAACTATATCTTTTTTCATTTTATTCTTAGTAAATATGTTGTCATAAATAAACTTCATGTATACATCCAAGTAATTAGCAAATCTGAGGGTTGTGAACTGGGAAGTAAATCTGAAGCTGTGGAAACTGTACTTGAATGGTTTCTGATCAGTTGTTCCATATATAGGAGCTTTGTAGTTACTGTTTGTAGTAAGACGACATCACTAAAATGAGTTTTGTTTCATTTGTTCTCTTAACTCAAGAAATACTTCTCTTTAGGATTTTGAAAAACATGAAAGTGTGGAATATAAGCCTCCCAAAAAGCCTTTTGTGAAATTAAAAGATTGCATTGAGCTGTTCACAACAAAGGAGAAACTAGGTGCTGAAGACCCGTGGTAAGCACAAAAAATTAAAATTATGTTCTATAGTGTATTTCTCAAAATTGATCAAAACCACACTTGAACCTAGAGATAAGTAGTTGATTTATTAATGGTGTTTTGAATCTCGTTATTTCAAACATAGCTGAAAATTCTCAAAATGCTTTCTGTTTTGATCCATTACTTAACCAAAATGTATTTTAACATACATTTTTACCAAACCACATTTAACCAAAATGAAGGTTATAGATATATGTATAGATACATATATGTATACATACATATACATATATATATACACACATATATGCTATATATGTATAGAAGGTTATATTTGTAAGGAAGACATTTAATGCATTCACAATTAGGAGGAAGGGTCAGTACATAAGGTGCTCTTGTCTGTGGACTGTGATGGAGAGTGAATGAATAATATTGTGACAAATTCAATGCAATGGTTTAAACAAATACTCCTTTCTGAGATGAGAGAGGTTGGTGCATACTGTAGTTTCTTTATGCAAATACATAACTTGCCTTGCACTGATACATGAAACAGGGATGTGCGTAAACAGCAAGTTTATGGGTGGGGGATGTCTGTAGTCAATGGAACCCCTCAAATTCATGTTCTAGCTGGTAGGTTTTTGGCAGAGACTTTTACTCTATTCATGGTTCTTCCAAATTATAATTTGGAATCATATCTGAATATTCATGATTATAGTATGTTCCCATAAGATCCTTTTTTCCCGGAGTTTTCTAGCAGATAACAATCTTTCATCAACACCTTTAATAAGCTCAGAATTAAGTTTGAAAAGACAATCTGCCAATTTTTTTTCTGCGGGTACCTAAAAGTTTTGGAGATCTCCAGTCATTGTCACCAGAGTTTCTCCTATATTTGTGCAGGGTAGGGAGCTACCTTTTACAAACCTCTTTTTTTTTCTGGGTTTGCTAGATTATACAACACTGGATAGACTGTTTGAGATACGATATGACTCAGGTATGGTGTGAAGCACTTCCATTTTGGCAGCACATTTTAAGCAGAGTATTTTAACTACTAAATACAACTGCAGAAGTCAAGCAGCTGCTACTAGATGCATCTCACCGGAGGTCATTAATCACATTTTTCTTTATTTGTTAGGTCGTCACAAGTCTAATCTACAAGAGTTCATCATCCCTAGTCCAGCCCTGTTTGTATTCTACATATTCTAAGCCAACTGGGAAAACAGATTTTCAATTCCAGCCTGCCCTTACTGTTCTCCTAATTTTTTGTCATTATCTGATGTTGCTATTTAAAGACATTTGTGCAGTCTTTTCATTAGGGTTAATCTCTTTCTTTTTTCCCCTAGATTTTTACTTGTTAGATGCCAAAGTGTAGAATTTGCATAGACTACTTCACAGAAGAGTTGCTTCCATTCATTCTTACTTACCTTCCTCCCTGAGCATTAGTTGCTGAAAGATTCAAGTTGCTGAAAGATTCAATTTCATTAGTTGCTGAAAGATTCAAGTATGCATTGCAGGGAACAGAAGTTTCTAAGTCACAGCCTGTTGAATACTTCCCTACTAAGAAGAAAAGTTTCTAGTAATGAGTTTTTCCAGGTTCCAGTAGTCACTGTTACCTGGTTTTAGATGGTAGATGGGATAGGATGGTGGATGGATGAATTTGGTAATTGAAACTTGAAAGAATCACAGTTGTCTGTTATTTTTGGATTTTCTTTTTTTTTAATGGCTAGTTTCTTAACACTTTATATTTTTTTCATAAAATACAAGAATGCTGTGTTTTAACTAAGGATACGGGAATCTGATCAGGGATGTAGGAGATGAGAATCCAATATTGGGGGATGCTGCCTCTCTGTTGATGATGTTGAGCTTTACTGGGATCACACTTGCACATTTTAAACTGGAAGGGATATCTATGGCATTAGTAACAGAAGATGAAAAGTGTGTGTTTTTTGCTCATTCAGTTCCTCCCATGAATGTGACTTTCTCTTTGGTAATGTATTTTAACATACATATGACTACAGTTACTGAAAATTGATGTTTTTTCCTTTTAGGTATTGTCCAAACTGTAAAGAACATCAGCAAGCTACTAAGAAGTTAGACTTGTGGTCACTGCCCCCCGTACTGGTAGTTCATCTGAAGCGCTTTTCCTACAGCAGATACATGAGGGACAAGTTGGATACGTTGGTTGACTTTCCAATAAAGTAAGAAATTCAAGTGTTTTGATGCTACAAGTGTAAAAGCACGACTAGGGCATGTGTTTAATACAGCAATTACATAAAATTGATTTGTTCTCAGTTTCCATGAGAGGATCCAGTAAACTGATGACAAAATGCTTCTGGGTTAAAAGTATAAACTTAGGAAAATAATAATAATGTAAAAATCTGGAAGATTGCTGGTTCCTGTTCCATTTCTTGCAGAGTGAAAGAGATGCACTGGCAGAGTAGTCTGGTGTATTATTCTAGGACATACAAAGTAAAGGGCTCTGAGACCACTAAACTGTGGTTAAAAATGCTGTTAACATGGCTGACTTTTGGTTGGGTTTTGTTGTTTATTTTATTTTGTTTCGTTTTTTAACAGTGACTTGGACATGTCAGAGTTCCTTATTAACCCCAATGCAGGGCCTTGCCGCTACAACTTGATTGCTGTCTCAAACCACTATGGAGGAATGGGAGGAGGGCATTGTAAGTTGATTTCAAGTGTCATCATTCTAGATGTCAGCTTTCTTTCCATGTTGATTTTGATTGAAGCACTGATCACTTTGAATCAATGGTGCTTTTTAATGGTTGAGGGAAAATTTTTTTCCATTACCTTGAAGTGCTTTCACAAGTATTTTAACACAAAAATCTGTATGCAGTGAGCTTTCAAGGGTAATTGTAGATTCTTTTATGCTTCTAGCTATGCATATTGTGAAAAAAGAAAACATAAGAACTACTGTACTCTTACAACTGATTTTGTCTTGCTTGTCTGTATTTTTGTGCATTGTGCTTTTCCTTGAAAGCAGAGAGAAAAAATGACAGAGATTGTATTTTGACTGTCCTTTTCAGTATACATTGTCTTTAGAAGGGAAATGTTAGTGATTAAACTCTTTGCTAAAAATAAAGTGTTCAAGATGTTTAATAGTGATAATGAGGTCTAGTTAGCTAAATATGAGGTGTTTGACAGTAACTCTAGTAACCAATTGTGTTATATCTGTGAAGATACAAAGTCCTGAGACATTGTACTTTTCTGTCCTAGATACTGCTTTTGCAAAAAATAAGGATGATGGAAAATGGTACTACTTTGATGACAGTAGTGTGTCCACTGCAAGTGAGGACCAGATAGTGGCAAGTATCTTTTACGTTTCCAAATTTGGGACTGTTGATGTTTTCATGTCAGGACAGGAAAAATGAAAAGTAAACCATGAAACTTGTGTTAAATTTGTAGGCAGTAGTTTGTGTTCTTTCAAAGGGCATTACAAAACAAAAATGTTTTGCTACAACATGCAAAAATAACTGTAACATAAACAGTCTGGATTTCTTTGTAATTTTACCTTGTATACTTGGAAGCAAAGTAACGTGGACTGTAGATGTTTTGTTTGAATCCTCGTGAACATACTGTACTACTCTCTTTTACAGTCCAAAGCAGCATACGTGCTCTTCTACCAGAGACAGGACACAATCAGTGGAACTGGCTTTTTCCCACTTGACCGGGAAACTAAACAAGGTGCTTCAGCTGCCACAGGCATCCCACTAGAAAGTGATGAAGACAGCAATGAAAATGATAATGATATAGAAAATGAAAATTGTATGCACACTAACTGATGGGAAGAACTAGAAGCCATAAAAGAGACTCTCTAACTGGGGATACGGATGGAAAGAGTGAAAATGCCCACCAAATTAAGAATAAAAGTCTGAGATGGGGAGTTTCAGATAATAGAATGTAAATCTTTATTACATTTTAACATGTGCAGTACTTGAAGTGAAACAATAAAAACTTAAACAGAAATTGTCTCTAATGCATTTACAGTCTCATATTCACAAGGTATATATAGGAAATCACAAATAAACCCCTTTTAAGTTTTCTGCTGCTGTTCTGATGGATTATGTTTTCTTTTGTTTTGGATGTGAATTAATAACTAAAATATTAAATCTGTGGACTTCTGACATTTACTTTCCTAGTACTGCAAGAATACTACTGCCAAGTCTAGTTTCTGGATGAATATATACATGTCCCTTAGGCTGCCAAGAGATTACAAGTAAAAATGTCATAAATACCTAAAGTAGTTTTCTTGAAACAGCAAATTTTTGTTTCTCCCTATTTTTCTTTTTTTTAATTCGGTCACAATAGAAGAAATAGCTTGAAAAAGGTGTTTTAACCTTTTGTGATAGTGGAACATCCAGAATATTACGTCCATCTTACTTCTGCTGTGGAACAGGTTCTGGATTTCATGCTGCATTAACAAAAAAGGTTTTCAATTAAATGTAAGTAGCCATTGTTGCTTGTTGGAATCTACTCTGCAGACATAATTCCTGTTATCTTGCTTCTAAGACATGCATAATTTTTTATCTGATAACAGTCCAAAATTTAAATTGTGCTATAAGTTCTCTCTCCCCAGTTTTTGTAGTTTGACAGCTTGCAAACTACCCTGTATTAAGGTCAGAGTTAATAGTATTCTGTATCCATAGTAATGACTGTGTATCAGGCTTAGTTGAGAATTTTTTCAATATGACCTGCCTTTAAATTGTTAATTACCAAAATCACTTTAAAGGTAGGCCTGTTAATTTTCTTAGTGTGTTCCGGATGGAATTCACCATAGCCTTACAGTGTATCTGAAAAGGTAACTCATAAGAGAATTGGCATTTGCATGTTCAAGTCAGAACCTGTACAGTATTTAAGGCATACAAACTCCAAGTTGGATTTCAGTTAACTGTGTTCAGGGGTCCAGGATGCCAAAATAAGTGTGACAGTTTGAAATATTTTTTTGATTTGCTGCTTTCCCATTGATCTAGTTGGAAGAATGTATTGTTGATTTGCATACAATACTGCCTTTGAGAGGGGCTCTTAAATGTGGGGGCACACGTCACATATCTACTACCTGGAGAATTGCTTTGTGTCCCACTGTTTAAAATTTAAAAAAGAAAAAAGCAAAAAGTATGATGTTCTTCACTTGAACTAATCAAATACAATAGGTTATAAATTGTGTATTGTAAATAAAAGTTCACTCTGTGAGTGCACATTTTGGTAAATTATTTATTTATGTTAGCATTACAAAGTTTAAAAAATTGCATTTGACCAGGATATAAATGAGATATGTTGGACATGGCTTTGCTTTATAATTTGATATTAAAACTGGTGTTTCATCCTGGTATTTTAAAGCTGCTTTGAGGTTTTTTTTTTTAAATGTAAACTAACCTCCTGCATGACAGAGGTTAAAATTTTGTCTGCACTTGAGTTCACTTGGGTTTACATTTGAAATGCGCATGTTTATTTATACAGATTTCAATAAAGCTATTCAAGGCCTTATTTAGTGTTCCATTTTGTTACAAATTCTTTTCCCACAGTGTTTGTGTCATGGGTAGTTTTGTCTGAGATTTATGTTCTCAGTTACAAACTGGTTATGTAATGACCAACACAGAACAAGATTAATAGTACATATAAAAAGGTTTCTCTCTTGTCATTGGCCCTAAAACATTTATAAGACTCCAAAAACAATAATGTCATACTTTGTTTGTTTGTAAAAGTAATACTGTAACAATAATCAAATCCAAATATAGTAATTGTGAGATGGTTGGGAAACGACAGAATATATTTTAGACAAACCTATGGAGTTGGCAGGGGTGGAAGTGCTACAAGCTTTTGGAAGTAACCCTAGAGAAGTGATTGACTCTTGGAGTAACACATACAAAGAGCCCCCCTATATTCATGCTCCCATTTTTTCCATATGTTGTTAGCCTAGGACTTGTTTGGAAAAATGACACAGAGCAAAGGATCTGATTTGACTTACCAAAGTACTTTAGGAATTTGTAGATTGGAACTTCAATATCTGATCATTCAGAGTCCTAATGCACTTCATTCTCCCTTTGAAAATGCAAATGAACACACAATATGGAATGTTACATTTGAAGGAATGTACTTACCTTCTAATAATTGGATCATCCAACTAGAATTTAAAAGAGTATTGATCGAAGTAACAATTAATTAGGAAAAAAGTACATAGGTGGATTCTTTTTTTTTTGTTCATTTGGCTTCCAAGATTATAAACACACAGTTTGTATAATCAGCTTCCTAATCAGAGGTAAAAATCAGTAATACCTCTATTCAAGTGTCTATAAGATTTCTGGGAATTCAGTCATTTTGTAAAACATATATTCACATGTAAGATACAGGTCTTCCAGTGTGGACACGGATTAAAGTACAGAAAGTATATTAATGTGATGGTCACAGAAACAAAACAGACGAGGAAGCAGAAGACAGCTTGCAATTCCCACTTACTCCATGGATTTTGTGACAGCAATATGTAATTTAAAGCCAGGCTGGGAGGGAAGGAGAGGTAAAGAAACGCTGCCCAGGACCTCTTGTTTTAGTTGGCTTCAGTGTTCTGGATGTTTTGGTGCAGATAGCTCCATGATTCACCCACCTAAATTAAAGTCCCACCTGCCTTCCTGGCACACTGAGGTGAAGTTCACAGCTTACTTTAGAGCTGATGAGATGAGAAAAACTGTCAGATGTTCCACAGTTAGGTGATGCGGAAACATCTGTGGCATGTACAGCTACTTGCTGATGGGGAGGCCACAACCCCTTCTAGGTTTCCCAGGAAGTTAGCCCTGTGTTATGGAGTGCAGTGTATTTTTTCAGGAGATTTGAAATCTTCAGAGGGAAATCAGTATGGCAGGCAAAGAAATTAATTGGCAAACCCACTAGTTTTCTTAAAAAATTACTCTGCTTTCTTTATGTCAGAGTTGTAGTTGCATGGTACGGTTTTTCATTGTTTCTAAGTACTAGTTACTTTGACAAAGAAAATCACCTTAAATGTAGTGAAGCAATAGGAAAACTGTATCTGATAGAATAAGCATATTCTTAGTCTGCAGGCAAATTGCTCTCCAGTTTTTTTTAGTTCTCTTTCCCTGGGGGGTAAATATTGTGAAAACAGTTCCAGTTCTCTAGTTCTAACATTGCACACTTTACTGGCATCATGTGTTCCTGAGAGATGAGAGAACTATTGTACTGGAATTACATCTTGGAATAACATGGAAAGCTGGAATAGTCTAAATGTGACAACTTTATTTAGGGAATGAACTGAGGTGCTATATGCCAGGTAGTATTAACAGTCATCCTGGGTCAAATTATGCAACAGTTAATACAGGACTCTGTATTGATAAATAATCCACATCAGTCTGTATGGTTTAATAAAAGGTAAACTTTGTTATTTGTCAGGGCAGTAACTGAAAAAGACAGTTGATGATAATATAGATGCATCTAAATTATTTCAGTACTTGGCACTTAGTTGTCATTTTAAGTATCACAATACTCTCATCAAAACATTAATGTTATGCACTATCCAACACAAAGTTTAGGAAATGACCAACAACCTCAAAATAATTTCCATTAGGAAGTCATTACGGAATAGAGCTGTTGTTGAAGAAGTTGGTGGCACTTGGTCTAAAATTAATGTTTTTATTCAGTCTGCAAAATATTCAGATCATATCTACAGAATGTGGAAAGTAGTAAATACCCCTATATCCTCTGTAGCCCTGGTGGACAAGCAATTCAGCACTGCAACAGTGGCACAAGAACTAGTCCTTGGATACGTAAACAGAATGAGAAATTGGCTTAATCTTTCTGGGTCTCTGGTAAGGAGACTGAAAATACACTATCTGAGTTCCTACCTTTTCAAAGTTCGGATTGTAACACATTATAGACACATAATATAGGATACATTATAGAAAAAAAGTTACAATCCCAGAGTAAATACATTTGCACTAACAGATGGGGAGAAGAATTGCTTTCTCAGAAAGACTACTCCCAAGTGCCTCAATTTGCATGCGACACCTTATGAGGGGGGATTTAACTCTATGCAGGAGGTCTTGGAGTGTAGGGAAACATTCAGAGAACTAGTGGTTCAAAACTGGAACAGGACAATCTGAAAACAGGTAAGTGTCGGAGTCTTTTATGCAATTACGTTTTCAAAAAGGAGAAGGAAGATACTGGCAGAACAACCAGCAGAGGCAAGTGGTGGGTTGTTCTATTAACTCTGGGCTAGATGCCTTCCCTGGGCTACAGAGGCAGGCAGCTGAGAGGTGCAAGGGCCCTTCCCCTTCTGGGATGGAAACTTAGTCTGAGTCATCTGAGCCACCTGCCCCAGCTTCGAGATCTTTGAATCCATAAACATCCTGTTCTTTTCAGAGGAATGTTCCTCCCTCTTTAGACCTAACTGTACCCATTAAAAATCACTTAGAAGTTTTGAGTGGAGACCTGAATGTGTACATATTTGCTCTGAGCTCACCATGGTTTGAGGGAAGGCCTTTACTCACTAGTGCTATAATTCATTAACAGGGGAATAAAACCCATGCTCTTGGTTCAGCACAGCAAATGGTATGACTTATCTTCCCTTCTTTAACCATGGCTTCCAACTTAAACTCATGGAGCCACTCCAAGCCCTCCCTGTTAGACTGTCCTGGTCCTGGCCAAGGACAGGGACGGAGCCTGGAGCCATGTGTGCAGGGCCAAGTCATTGTGCTATTCCATATTATCTTACATCATGGCCAGGGGCAGGGAGAGGGCTCTCACTTCTGGAGACAGGACAGGCGTTACTCTTTCCTGGAGGAGTGGGGTAACAATTGTCCTGACCAGAGGGTTTCTCCACCACTGTTTTCCATTGTTTTGGGCTTGGAGGGAAACAGGGTACGAGGAGGGGCGGGGGGACATTTTTTTCTTTGGCTTGGAGCTGCGCAGCACCAGGTTACGTTGCTCCGTCATAGATTTTTTTGTCTGTAAATCACCCCCTTTTTTTATACTTTTGTTACTAATAGTGTTGCTGATATTGTTCATTTTCTTATCTCATTGCTGTTTCCAGTAAGTTGTTCTTAGCTCAGGATGTCTACCTTTTTTCTCTCTTACTAGAGGGGTGAGGAGGGGGAGCGCCTGTGTGGGGCTTAATTTCCAGCTGGGCTTAAACCGTGAAAAAGACCTTTGATTTATTGTAATTTCCTCCAAGTAACACTTCCCCCCAGTTACAGCCTATACTAAAACATACATCTCCCTTTTCCTTCTTTCTTTTCTATTCTGGAAGAGCATCCTTGACTCTCCATGACAATTTCTGTTAAAACACAATGACCCATTCAGACATGCCCCCGTTGAAAAATGAGTAATTCCTTAAAAATGAAAATTAAAACCTACATATCGTTCAATTGGGAAGAGGTCTGTAACCAGCTCTGGAGGCACAAAGGCATTTTCCAGAACACAATGAATGCTGTCTGGAAAGACTTTAGATGAGCTATGCTTGTTTTCAACATCTGTCAACGTTCTAAAATATGTATTATGCTCTGGGTATTGTGTAAATGTGTCTTTTGCCTGAGAAGAAAGTCTGCAAACACAAGAGACAGTAATTACTTGACTCTGTATCATCTATACCTGTTAAAAGCAAATACAAATAACATACTGGTTATTGGTATAGGAAATGATGCCTTAGCAGGTATCTTCAGAAAATTTAACCTTAGCTATTTATATAATATTTTTGAGATAAGGTAGCACAGATTAAAAGATAAAGAAGGTTGTAGTACTACTTAATATGGGAAGTATTAGGTTATTCTCTCTATGTAATCTTTGAAATTCTGGTTGGTTAATGTCATAGTCGGAAATTGTAATTTAGGAAGCTCATTTTTATGATGCACATTGTTTCTGTAATACCAGAGGAAGAAATAGTGCAGAACTGTGAAAGTATGTAAAAACGATGAATCACACTAGGACAAGGCAAGAGTATGGAGAAGCCTATACTGCATGAATAGAAAAGATAAATGTAATGAGAAAGTAGCTGTAGGATACTACTAAGGAGGTGGTAAAGGATTTCAAAAAAGAGCTGTCTCCTATCGTTAAAATAAGCAACTACTGCAAAAGTCATTAACAGGCAAACAGAAATTAAAATCTTTGATAGTGGTGGTTTGTCTTGCAGAGATATGACAAAAAAGAAATTTGGTTTCTAGTAATGGATTTAACTTCTTAGTGAAAGATAATGGTAAACCAGTAGAAAGGAAACAATCTAGAGATGTTTCCAGCACATTATAAGGATCGGGAACTGAGCTCCTAATAACTTTTAGGAACTGGTTTACAAAGGAAGGTTTGAAATGTCCTGAAGGGGGAAAAAAAGAATCACAGAACCAATTAGATTGGAAAATATCTCTAATTGAACAGCACCATATCAACTAGATCATGGCACTAAACGCCATGTCCAGTCTCCCTAAACACCTCCAGGGACAGTGACTGCATCACCTCTGGGAAGCCCATTCCAATGGCTTATCACCCTTTCTGTGAAGAAATTCCTCCTGATGTCCAACCTAAACGTCCCCTGGCACAGCTTAAGACTATGTCCTCTCATTCTGTCACAAGCTGCCTGGAAGAAGAGGCTGACTCCCACCTGGCTACAACCTCCTTTCAGGTAGTTGTAGAGAGTGAGTGACCCCTGAGCCTCCTCCAGGCTAAAGAAACCCAGCTCCCTCAGCTGCTCATCACAGGACAATGAAGTGTCAATTTCTTTGAAATTCTACTGTTGGTAAGGCTGGTTCTGGCTTTCTGTGATCTTGCCTCCAACAAACTAAGACATTCAAGCCCACCAGACATTTGTATCACCTATAACTAAGTGTGACTGAGTGGGTCAGGAATAGAGCTATTTGGTAAAGAATCTGTCAATAATTAGTACATGTTAACTTCTAATTTTATAATTCAATTGTTTATCAAATGTTCTTAGATCATGGCATGGTTTAGTTAGTTATGACTGAAGCAGGGAAGCAAGGCCCTTGGAAATAAACAGCCATAGGACTCTACTGATGACCATGCTGTCAAATTCAGACTGGCTGAACAAGTTTTACATCCCACTAAATGATCTGTTCAGTAGCTCCAGGGCTTGGCTCTCAGGTGGAACAGTGAGTATTCAGACCTGGAATTTCCTATGCTCAAGCCAGCAGGTAGCCAAGAGCGCATCCATGCACTGGTGTTAGACAGACAAGCTCATCCACTGTGCCCTGGGAGCAGGTTCCAGCAAGTGGCTGCTATTTGTGAAATACTGAATGCAACTTGTAGAAATGCTGCCAAAATACCAGTATTAACTAATGAAATTAACTATGTAATTGCCATGCCTATGCATCCTTGGTTATGGATGTCTCTGCTAGCACACGACCCAGGGTGTAGATACATACAGTGATATTGTTAACTACAAATTACTTTGGTCATGCCAGCAGTGTAGCTGTGGCAATGTGAGAAAAGAAGAATACCTACATGGTGTGCTAGCCTCCATGCTACTTATATGAGTATAGTGAGTGCAGCTATTTCTATAATTATTTTTATGTGTTTTGCAGATATGACTGCAGTCCCTGCTACATAGATGCCACCCCTAACACAAAGGAACTAACATCCATTCAGCTGGTGAAAACTCTTCTGTAGTAATGGTATCACTCAGCAGCCTCAGGGCTGCAATCTGGAATGATTATCTCAGGATTCACCAGAGCCTGAAGAGAGCATCCAGTGACTTCTCCTCTCTGCTGCAGCAGCCAAAAAATTTTATTTTTACACAGGGGAACACCCTTCTCCTCTCTGGTGTTGCTCTGTGATTAGTAGGTTGTCTGGAGGTTACTATGTGTCTGGAAGTACTTCCATAATTTTCATACAAGCTGAAGAAGATATAAAAAGGAAAGTATGAAGATGTAGGGAGGTTTTTGGCAAATAGATGAGAGAGCAGCAAATAAAGAGATTGCAGCACAATGCAAATTACTGACATTCTTAATGGGCATTTTTAAGTTACACATCCTGGAGTCAGCATGAGATAACCAGGTAAAAACATCTTTCAAGGGTGCAGATGAATGCACTGTCCACTGGAAGAGCTGTGGATCAAATAACACTGCCTAGAATCACAACTGCTTTGCTTCAACACAACTATGCCTTTATCTCTAAACCAAAATTCCTAATAAAATACTTGAAGGTTGCAGTAAATTCTGATCATAAGTGCAACATCACTGAAGTTTCTTAGTTTCTTAACCTGCTGACTGTGACCTGATGCTGTGCTAATTGTTAAGGTGGCAAGGATGGTCAGTGTTGGGTTTTTCTGTGTAAGTCAAGTAGCATCTCCACCTCTCTCTTTTTTCTACACTTGACAGAAAAAAAAGTGTATCATGAATGGGCTGCATTACACGTCATGCAGGGAAAAATCACAGATGAACAGATGTAAATTCTGTCATTTGTGTAAGGGAATGAAAGACAAATTCAGTTTAAAGCACAGAGTAATGTTTGTTTCCCAGGCCAGCCACATACTTCCTGTGTGAGCTGGAAAGTAGGAAGGGCATGAGAGGTGCTGATAATACTTTGTGATTATCATGTCTCTATTGGTTTGTTGTTACACTGCCAGCTCTAACACAGCAATAAATTTATTCAAGCATTGGACAGCAGTTCTTTCTCACAAAAGACGTTACCAGGTTCAGCTGATTCAATTCCCATCACCCAAAAGGCCAATAAAAAAACCCAACCAAACCAACAACAACAACAAAAACTCCCACTGCTTTGGGAATAGTTTGGACAAGGTTCAAGCAGGAAAAATTCGAAAAACAGTTTTGCTGGCTGGTTACATGAGAGTCTTGGTTTTAGTTGACCAAATGAAATAAAATGGGTATTAACTGTGAGCATACAAACAAAATGGGTACTAGTATGTAAACATATGCTCACACCTGTGCAGAAAGTAACACAGGCTAAATTAATGAGGGGTTTGCACTGGAAAATGTACTTTTCCATCTGCTAACTTCCTTGCACAGCCACATCCTAAAGGAACAAAGATTTCATTTCTATTCCATAGAAAAGCCCTGAAGAATACCATATACTAGGGGGAAATTTACTACTTCTTTTAACCCATTTGTGCCACAACAACTGTTCTCTTGGCCCACTTCTTTAGTCTGTAATTTAAGGAGCTACTGAAGTGTTCACAGAGTAAAGGGCTTCTTTGTGTTTACACAGACAAATACAATGCATAGGTTTTATAAAAGGCTACAGGATGTATTTGGTATTAATCTGTCTCTCACTGTCTTTTAATTTAAAATTTAAGTTTCTCTTTTGATATCAGTATCTATCTTCAATCTGAGACAAAATTTTCTCCATTGTGACTCTTAACTCTGCAGTACAAAAAAAATCACCAGAGACATCTGCAAACACCTTTACTTTTTCACACAACTGGTTTTTCATATCCTGAAGTTAGTTCAGTACTGTCACTACTTACAGATTCATATCACTTGCAGAAGTATACAGGAGTGTAGGTAAAGTGAACTCAGAGGAAAATCACAACTCTTCCCATTATGATGAAACCAATCCATTGCCACAGTGAATGAAATCTGATAGTTTTGCCTCTGTACAGCATGATGACAGAACCCTGTTCTCATATACATCTGCATACATCTGCCAGGATGGGCTATAACTAGGACTAAATACTTGAAATTAATACAGCTGAATGCTATCCCATGTTTAATCCAATTAAAAGGACTGATACGCATCATTTGGAATGAACACGAGGTAACTTAATGAGTCACAATAGGTCTCATGAGCATTTTTGTTGGTAATTAGGGCCATAAAGCTACAGGGAATTATTCAATCACCCACTGCCCATCACAAAATAACATATAATTTAATAACAAAGCAAACCACAACATAACAATTGCAGTGCAATACAAAGTTAGCTTAAAAGCTGAGCGATGCGCCTGAGATGCAGGCACGTGTGTTACTCCCAATTAAGTCAGCCTAACAGCTAACCAGCATTCTTAGCTTGCTGGTCAAAAACGTGCCCTCAGAGATGCCCACATACGCTGTGCCACCCTCTGAATCAAAGGTCACTTGAATTGTAACCGGGGTATTTTAGTGGACAAAAGACTGGCAAGCACTTCTGCTGAGGGTTAGGACTACTTGCAATAGAATCTATTGCAGTTGCAATGAAAAGCAACTGCAGAAGTCACATTCACAATCTAATCAGCGTCACTTAAAAGGATCCTGTCTAGTTTAAACAGTTTAACTGCACTGATTTAGATTAACTGATAAATCTCTGCATTTACAAAAGGCATACATCAAAAAGGTGAGAAAGATGACCTTGTTTAGGAGACATGTCTCAGATTCAGGCACAGGTTCCTAGTTTTTGTATTCAGCAGATCCAGAAGAGTTTTCAATTCTACAACTGTAAGAATTCTACAATCTGTAAGATTCATTTCCAAACTCATGAATAATCTGGCAGTATTTGGCTGGCAACACTGAGCAGACTGAGTGTCTAAGCTGGTAGTTGGAAAGATATGTTTGATCAATGTAAATTATATCAAGTATGCAAACAGGCAGACAAGTAGATTCAGGGAATATCAATGTGTCCATGGGTTACTGTGTACAGTAAATCTGTGGAAAAATCTGAACATCAAAAATGAAGTAAATCATTAAAGCTTACCTAAGAAATACATGTGCATAGTCAATCACTCATTCATTCTCCTGGCTAATCATCCATGTTTCTTATTAAGGTATTTGGACTGGTCTGTGAATTGCACCAGGCCTGAAGCCCAGAACAGATGCACTAAGATGGGAAAATCCTTAGGAAAATGCTTATTGGTTAAGCACATAAACTGTTCTACTGAAGACAACAGTCTTGTTCTTTTGTTGTTTGTTTTTTTTTTTTTTTTTTTTAAGTAAGCATAGAAAAATCAAAGCTTTTGAGAATACACAGACCAATGCATTTTGGAAGTATAACAATGTTATAGAACCATGTTTGCTTTTACTGGACACAGGGGTGAAATCCTAATTCCTTGTCTGAAGGCACATAAAGCTTGACCACCTAATTCAGTTGCGGCAGCATTACACACGGTTTTAAAAACTCACATCCATTTATCCAGTTTTGTCAAGCTAACCACCAGCATATTTAAAACAATATTAAAATAAAGATCTTAAAATAACAAATGACTTAGAAAACAATCCTGCACTCTTTGCTTCACAAAGCACCCCTAAAGATTTATGTATTCAGGTACAGTCAGTGCTGTGCCAGTGGGAGCCTGTTTACTATATCATTTGTAATGGTTCTCACAGTAAATGAACTCAACATACAAGTAGGGATGCTCAAATTTTTGAAAAGTTTTACTTTTTCATTACAAGACAAAAAACCCAAAATGTTAGAACATTGCCTGAGTAAGCCTGAGTAAGACTTTCAGGAAAGTCTGAAGAAAAGCTGTTACTTAAAATTCTTTAAATTGTATGGCAGTACAAATTTGTCCTTCATTTGGCTTCTCCATAATTTTTTTTTCAAGATTCCCAGGTTGGAAAACTACTGAGTGTCAAAACTCACAGATGTTTTCTAACGCCCTGGGTTTATAGACAGGGAACAGAACCATGCTGCATTACAGCTAGGCAGCCAGCACAATACAGCATTTGCAGTACCCAGAATATGGAAAAATTATTATTTCAGAGACCAAAATCTTTGTGAAATGTTAATTGTTATGGTGAATGATGAATGGTACCCTCCAGAAGGAAGCTCCCAGGCAACCATCAGGCCTAAGCTTCCTGCATTACTACAAGTAACATACTGAAGAGCCCGTGCTGGTTGTTCAGGAGCCAGCTTTAGAAATGCGTTAAAAACTGCTGGTATGGAATTCTGAGGGACACTGCTGGTGACATGAAAGGTAGCCGGGGCCCAACCATTCCACATGTCCTTGTTTTTTCCCTGCCTGTGTTTATCTTAAAGCTTCTCAATGAAGGATTCACCCTCGCTTCCCTTAGAAGAAAACACGGAGCGTACGCACACGGGCCGAGAAGGGCACGAAGCTTCACTCCTGCTGAAGAACCACACAATAATGGGCAAGGCTGGAAGGGACCCCTTTGGGTCATCTCGTCCAACCTCCCTGCTCATGCAGGGTCACCCCAGAGCACATTGCACAGAACTGTATCCAGGCAGTTCTTGAATCTCCAGCGAGGGAGACTCTGCAAACTCTCTGGGCAATCTGTTTCAGTGCACAATCGCTCGCACTGCAAAGAAAGCAAGAACTCCAGGATTCCAAAGAAAAACAGTATACCTCGCTTTTTGCTTTTTAAAATCAAATGCTCCTGAGAGACGGACTTGGGCAGAAGGGACCGACCCCTGCACCCGCTCGGCGGGGTTGGCGGCTGCCGAAGCCCAAAGAGCTTCGCCACCTCCTTCTTCAGTGACTCTCGGCGTTCTTCGCGAACGCCGCGGTTTGTCCCCTCCCCACGCCAGCGCCGGCGGCCCCGCCTCGGCCCAGGTCCCAGCGCCTCTCCTGCCCCTTCTTCATGCCGACCAAGTGACACTGCGGGGAACGGACGCCGGGGAAAAAGCCCCGCTCCCCGGGCCGCACCCGGCCCGGCCCGGCAGGACGGGTCCGGGCACCGCCTCACTCCCTCCCTCCTTCCCTCCCTCCCTGCCGGCGGCCGCCGCTCTCCCCGCCCCCGGCCGTGTGTGCGGAAGCTGCCGGCGCCCGGGATTGTGGGAGCGGGGGGGACGCGGCGCGGGGAGGGGACGCGGCCGGGGCCGGAGGGTTCCGGTGTGGGGCGCAGACGTGTCGGCCGGGGCCGCGGAGCGACAGGCGCTGCCCCTGCCCGCTCGGAACAGCGCCCGGCCTGGGGCCGGCCCGGCGGCGCCATGGCCGGGACCAGCAGCCCCGAAGCCGTGAAGAAGCTGCTGGAAAACATGCAGGGGGACCTGCGGGGCCTGAGCCTGGAGTGCCGGAAAAAATTCCCCCCCGTCAAGGAGGTGAGTGGCGCCGCGCCGAATCGAGCCGGGCCGTGCTGGGCTGAGCCGGGCGGCGGACGCCGTTCCGGAGGGGCCTTCCTGGCCCTGGGGCCCGGCCGGAGCGGAGCTGCCGGCGTGCCCGTGCTCCAGTACCCAGCCCAGCGCCGTTCCCGGTGAGCGCCGACCTCCGCGGCCGCGGGCTGTGCCCAGACGCGGCTGTGCCCAGAGTGGCTGTGCCTGTCGCGTGTTCTGCGGCTGTTGTTTTCAGTGCGCTGCCGAGGCGGGGGCCGTGGGCCGGGCTGAGCCCCTCGGGGAGCGGGGCTGGCGGACAGACCGTCTGTTGACGGGCGAAGCGGAGGCGGCCCCGCTGCACCCTCGGCGCCCTCCGGGAAAAACACAAAGTTCGGCTTGGCTGTCTCGGCACCACCGAGCGAGCGAGACTCGCCGGAGGCGAGCTCGGCGCTGGGGCTTGGCCGCCCCGGCGTGCGGGCACCGAGCGAGCGGGGAGCCCGACGGGCCGGCTGCGGCCGGAGAAGGCCGGGCTCAGCTCCGGCCGGCGCTGCGGCTGCGGCGGGAGCCCGGGGCCCCGCAGGTCTCCCCTGGGGTCTGTGCCTTGCCCCTCTCTCGAACGCTGCGGTGCCCGGGCCGGCGTGCCTTATTCCTCACCGTTGCACACCCGTGAGTGCCAGCGTGAGCTGTGCGGGTCGCTCGTCATCGCTGCCGCGTCGTTTTGGGGTTATGTGGATTTCCAGAGGTGTGGGCACAACCGAGGAAGCGTGGGAGACACAGAAGTTTGGGTTACTTTTTTTTTTTCTACCTTCTTAAAAAACACTTTAATAAACTCATTCCAGTAGGATTGAGTGTTTTGTTTTTGAAACCTGAGTTTGTGCTGTGCAGCCTGAGACCTCAGTAATCTCAGTGAGCAGGAGTACTTTAATTGAAGAGGAATTGGAATTTTTCTTGCTAACTTAAAACATACTTTTTAACCATATGTTTTTCTGTTGTTTTTGTACAGTCAGTTTAATTTTTTCCCTGTCAACAGTTTGCCACTTCCCGTTTCAAAAAGTTTTCTATGAAATAGTGCGAGGAAAAATACTAAACTGTTAAATCAGATTGAGATGCAGACCCAGAAGCACATAAGAAAGGCGTTGCATGTGTTATGTGACTTAAGTTCCAATTAAGTGATAGCATATTTGATGTTGTACGAAGCATTATACATTTCTAGCAGCTGAATTGAAGCTAATGACTGTGCTTGTTTTGAAAGACATGAAGTGACACACTGTAGCAGAGCATATTATGTACTATTCTAGTTTGCAGAGGAATGCTGGTGTGTTTGTGAAATTTTGTGCAGTCACAGAAAAACAAGAGAAAGTTGTGATCAGTCCTGAGGAATTGTGTATGGTCACATGTAAATAAGAAAAAGCTGTGGTCAGCAGAACAGAAATTTCTGTGTGTTTGGAGGGAGATGGGACTGCTGTTTGCACCCCCTTCTGTGTATTACTGTGTGACTCTTGTTTAGTCTCTGAACAAGTTTCCCCACTGTCTTAATATTTATTTTCTTTGAGATCTACAAAGGAGTTGGGCAGTGTAGTTTGTAAGCTAGTATTTTTAGTGATGCTTCACTAAGTTTGCCATGGCTGAATATTATAGTAACTACTGCATGTACTTCATACTTGTTCAGCATGTTTATCATAGTCTTGTGTAAGTTCGACTTCTGTGTTGTTTGCTTTAAATAGACAGCAATTTGTGTAGCTTTCTTCATTAAAAGCACGTAACAAACTTTTTCACAATTGTTTGGGATTTGAATAGGTTTATTGGAATAGTACTGGAAGATGTTTATAAAGAGATGGGACTTTCTGCTGGGAGTTGTGTGCTCTTACGAAAGAGTCTGAGGTGAAAGCAGTCCTACAGTAGGATGTATGATACAGTTGCAGGAAACGATCTTACTTCCTAGCTTCTGGAAGCCCTTTTTTTGTTCTAGTTTTAGAGAAATTTGGTGTCCTTTTTTTTTGTCAAATCTCAACTGCTTAAAGAGATATTTTAATTGCATGCCTTTGGTCTGATCATGATTAGATTTGGCTAGAATGATCAGAGGAATGGTGTATTCTTCTTACTGACTTGAAACGGCACCAGTTTTTTAAACCATGTTTAAATACTGGCTTTTGAAAACAAATTCGTACTACTTACAATCTCACTTTTTTACTTGCAGTGTAACTAAACTCTCCCACGTGCATTGTAATTTATGAGTTAGTTTTGCAGTTGATGTGTATGTTTTCATGTCACTTAATAAGCTTACCATACTGGGATAAAACTGTTGAAAAACTCCTAGTCCTAAATTAATAATTATGAGATGTATATCGTAGTTGTTAGATTTGATAGGTACTTTATAAAGGTAAACTGCTTCTTATAATCTTTCTAGTATCTGACACAGTCAAAGGTTTTGCAGTTGTTATCTTCAGCCACTTCTAAAATGAATTGTCTGTTCTGGTTTTGTTTGTTTTGTTTTTATATTAATAGTATTAAAATCGTACAAAGTGAATTTAGCTGATGGGTTTGCTGTGATAAAAGTATTAATGTACATGTCAGTACTGCTTGTTTCTCAGATGATTAACTTGAGTAAATGCTTTAACCAATACTGTAAGGATTTAGACCAGTTGTACAATCAGAAAAATAGAGCCTTTTTATTAGAAGGGTTTTAGTTTTCACTCTTTAAACACCTTTCTAATGCATATGTTATTACAAAATTATGCAGTATCTCTCAGGTTCAAAGACACCAAAACAATATTAAATGATTCTTTGAACAGGCATGTACTTGACACAGCTGAAGAAGTTTATTGGAGTTCTTTTTGGGGAAGAGGGTGAGGGTGGGGTTTGGATGCAGAAGAGAAGGGGACAGCCAACCGTGGGATCTAGATCTTACCCTGAATTAGGAAGTAGAATTAAGTTCTTAATGAACCCTCACTGAAAATGGAATTTGAACTCTTTGATGTTTTGAGGACTATAATTTCAGTTTTTCTATTACTCTGAGTCTGTAAAGTTTTCTTAGTAGGTCATGTTCATGTGAAAATCGTATAGTTGTAAGTCCAGTAACTTACTGTAGAGTCTGAGGTTTTTGCTGACTTCAATTGTCTGTTAAGAAACGTTGAAATTACTGAGTTACTCCCACTGTTAAACTTGGGACACAAATAACGTGGCCGACTTCCTTCCCCTTAGTTAGAGCTTTTAACTGAGAAATAACAGGATGTTTTGTTGGCTCCAAAGTATCCATATGTTATCTGTGCTCTGTGTTAACAAGTAATACCCCAGTAGGATTTTCCTAGGTTATGCCATTTAAGGCTTTAAAAATAGGAGCTGCATTTAAAAATGTTGCTAACAATGTTTGGGGTTTAAATAACATAACAGACTTATTTTTCTTAAGGGTGTGGAGAATACCAGTTACTATTACACTTGAAACCCATTTCTCTTTGTTGGTAGATGTTTTCTTTTGTTTGATGCTTCCTCAGATCAGCACTGCCTACAGAAGTGTACTAAACATGAACGCTGTACCATGTGAATGCTATACCATGACCAAGAAGTGATATGGTGGTTGTGTCTCTGATCTGCCAAACCTGTTTATACTGGCAGACATAGAAATAATGACATTGCTGAAAAATGTGTTTGTATTTTCATGATGTATTTCTGTTGCCCGATTAGAAAAGTAGGTGTCAGCCATGGATGGCATAGAAGCTCTCAGGGAAGTGTAAATAAAACACTGTCTTTTAGAGCTTGAAATTACAGAGGATGAAACAGTCTTTGGTACAGGCATCAGTCCTGTTGATGTTATCTAA
Source organism: Leptocoma aspasia (assembly GCA_013399835.1). Classification (NCBI taxonomy): domain Eukaryota; kingdom Metazoa; phylum Chordata; class Aves; order Passeriformes; family Nectariniidae; genus Leptocoma; species Leptocoma aspasia. The sequence goes on from VXAX01001773.1 coordinate 266,472, forward strand.
AGTAATCTGGTGTTTCTCCTAGAAAACAATACTACTTGGTCATTAATACGTAATTTTTAATACAGTGGGCCCTGAGATTTGCTCTGTACTAGAGAGTTTTGTAATGCTGCACTGAATTGCATGCTGTACACAGAGCTTTATAAACTGTTTTAACCTGCTAGTGACTGGAATTTTGGTATTGTGTGCTGCATTTGTAGAGAGCTGGTGGTGCTCTCCTAAGTGAACTGGAGTAAGAATTTTCTCTTATCACAGAATTGAAAGTGGTTTAATGTCCTAAATAGGTTACCTGCTGTTTCTTACTACAGAATGAAAATACTGCTCAGTAAACTGCATCTGATTTGCTTAGATAATTCCACTGCATTAAAAAGCTTAGAAATACAAGGGCAAAGTATTTATAATTGGCACATATAATGGAGTTAAAATGAGAAATAAGTATACCCAAAAGTTTCTTGCTGCCTGAATACCAGTTGTGTGTAAATCCTTGTTGTTTACACAGATCCAGTCAAGCAGTCTCGGCTTTCTCTTGTAGTAGTCTTGTAGTCTGTGTGTTGTCTCAGGTTTTTTCTTGACTTCTAAATAGCAGTAAAAAAGTGAGTTTTTTTATTTTTACTACAAAAAATAACTCTAATCCAGCTCCCTGCACAGTTTCAGCCACATCTGTGTTGGTAGGAGAGGAGAAGGGAGAGGGCAGGCAGTGTTGGGGCAGACAGGGACTACTGCATCATCCCTTGGCAGGATCAGCTTGGCCTGGGCCAGGGCGTGCCCTTTTCTTGGCAATTGTGTAATGGGTTGCAGGTGCCTGTTTGTTTTAGGATGTTTGTTGCTGTAACAGGGCTGGAAAAGAAGTGTGTTCAACTTGCCTCCACTGGAAGAGCAGCACAGAATTAGCTTTGAATACTTTGGTCAGTAGAAATGCTCTCTTGAGTCTCTGGAAAGAAAGCTTTTGGTAACCTCACTGTGCTGTTTCTTTACCCAATCCTTGTTTGAAAGAGCAGCATTGCTTTTACTAAGCTACTTATTGAGTTGTGTGTGCCTTTGGCACATAGACATGTTTTTGAAGCTGTATTGTAATTTTCTGTATCTAGGAAAAAGTATTGAATCCAATTTTGCAATCTTATTTTTTCTTCTCTTATAAGTAACTCTTCTTGCAGGCAAGTAGCCTTACAAAGCTCATAGCATAAAAGTTAAAAAGGTAGGACTTGAGTGACTTCTGGACAAAGCAAACTTTAAATTATTTAATTACAGTAGATGTGGTGTGGACTAGCCTGAGACAAGAGCTAGGATTTGCTCTTTCTGAGAGGCTGTGTATTGTGTTGTGTGAAGACAAGCATTATTCTACATTTCTTCCTTTGGAGTCCAGTCTTGTTTGCATTGAGTGACATACATGACAGTTCAGTCCCCTGGATCAAATCATTCTTGTTTAGGAATGATATGCTGAACACATTGTAAAGCTAATGGCAAAAAATTAATTGGGAAGCTTGTCCTTTTTAGAGAACATCGATGTCATTGGGCAGCTTTGTGAAACTAAACATGAGGATATATTGCAAAAGGTAAACACATTAAAAAGATACAGATCAGTTAATTTAGTATATAATGTCAAAGTGATCATTAGGATTCCTAATGCAACTGGAAGGAGCAGTTAAAATGTGTGAATATTTGTTAGCTGCTTCTTCTGTAATGGTAATAATATTTCAGAAACTTTGTTGAACATAGTGCAGTAGACATATTGGAGAAGGCTAAGAAAGAAAATTACATGCTGAACTGTCTTGTGATATGAGCATCTGAGTCACTTGATGTACTTCTAGCATTGAATAGTTTCTGAGTGCTCTGCATTCATGCCACTTCAGTGGTAAAAGGATGAGCCAAATGAACCTAGGAAAGAAGAAACCTTTGTACATAGACCATTTTCTGTAGGAGTAACCAAGTTTTTGGGTTTCTTGCTTTATTTTTTGAATAAAATAGTTTAAGTAATTCTGGTACTATAGCCCACAGGGAATTCAACCTACATTGAACTTTCCAGGTTGGTTTATTTTCAGGTCTTCACAACATTAAAAGGATGAAAACTAGAGTTTTTTGTGGGTTTTTTGTTTTTTGTTTTTTTTTTTTTTATTTATTTTTTGATGGGTATTCACTTAACTAATATTTTAAAGGTTCTTTTGAAATAGAGAAACAATGTAAAATTGTTTCTCTGTAAAATGTATGTTGTCATACTTAGGCAGCTTGCACTAAAGCATGTGTTTCGTGCATGTGACTGGAGATTACTCTGTAGCAGTCTTGAGTTGCCAGCCCGTAGCTGAGCTGGTAACTTGAAACCAGTAATCCCTAAAAATCTCTTTTAGTTTCTTTTATAATTTCTGATTTTTACCATTTGCTGTGTCTGCTAGCTTTATGTTTGGAGTCCATTAATTTTGCAGTGATTTTTATTCAATATTGACCTTTATATAGTAGTATTTTTTCAAAATTATATTTTTAAAGTGAATTCTTACATTTCTAGGGGAAAACATCTATTCAGATGTGTTCTAAGGTTCATGGTCCATTGTAAATCATAAGTTTCATCTGATCATTTTAGTCTTTGAGAAGAAATGTCACGTGTTCTGAAGTGATTCACATAAGAACATACACAGGTCAAATTTCTTCATCATGTAATACCTTGCAATTTAACGAATGAAGGAAATTATTAAAAATTTCAGTGTCTCAGTCTGTCTTTATGCTTTCAAAGTTACACTTTTCAGTGCAGGATTAAGGTGCCTGATGTTAGGTGCCTAAGCTTCATTGATTGTGCAGGCTCGGCTTGTTATGGAAATACAGTCAATAGAGCCAAAGAACTACGCAGAGTATCTCGTAGCCAGGGGATTGATTCCCTCTATCACCTACACACTAGGTGTTCTGCATTGCCACTTGAGATGCAGTAATGTTTCTCCCTTGGCTTCCAGCCTCTGGTCCGTGGGTCTTCTGCTGTCAGTGTGTAGTTGTCTTGGATACAGAGGCCTAAGCTTAGACCTCTGCATTGAGCCCTGCTAGTGGGTCAGCTGAGTTAGCTTAAGGAGAGGCTTTAAGAATTAAGGAGCATTCAGGAGACACACTCTCCATTGTAATGGGAGTCTAAATATTTAAATTTGTGCATCTTAATCTCTGATTTAGTTCCCATCTGGCTCCTATGGCTTCTTGAAGATTATACAGGAAACTTGTAGCAGACGTTGGAAATCCTTGGTGACTCCAGTTCTCAACTAGTGCCTAAACAGTCAGCTGTTGTTTCTCTTTACCAGGTGTCTGGCAAATGGACATTGCTGACTGAATGTAGTACTTGTGGCAAATCCTTTAAAGTTGCCTGGACCTGTCTGTTGTGATTGACAAGCTGAAGGCAACATTAGTTTGAACTTGAAGTATATGTCTCCTAAAGCTCTGAAACAACAGGGTATTGTTTTGTTTTTAACGTAGAATTATAATTGTTGTGTCAAAAGTATGTAACTAAATTTCAAGTGCAAGTGCTCTGTTTCGGTGGTTTAAAAACAGTTGTGTGGTATTTGAATGGATAACTCAGAAATCTCTTAATGGTAGACACGGGCTCTCTCAGGATATCCTTACACTACATAGGTATCTAATGTATTATATACCATATATTATACATAATATTTAGTTATCTGTATAATTTATATAAATTACAATACAAAATATGAGGTACATCCTTGTTCTGTTTGTTGAAGCAAGAAGAAGAACTTAAAAATTTGTTGCTAAGTGGCTTGTGTTTCTTCTCTTTCAGATGTCAGCTTTTTTTGCCTTTCTGTCTACATTAGTGCTGTTCAGTAATGAGTTGTTTCATGTTATGCATTGTGATTTGATCTGTTAATTTATATGTGATTTTTTTTTCCAGTTGAGGTGTAGTATTTTGACTGTCAAATGAAAACTTGTGATATTAAGTATTTGTATTTGAATATCTTTATGTTCACATCAAGTGAGGCAGCTCCAGAGGCAGCAGCTCTGAAGCACTTCAGTTAACTCTGGCAATTCTCTTGGCATTAGTGATGGTTAACCTTCAGGATTCTGAATGGGATACTGGTACTGCAAACTGACAATTTCAGAAGATTAATGGACCAGAGGAGTAGTCATTCCTGTCAAGTGTGAAAGAGTACACTGAATATGAGAGCAACTAATATAGTTGCACTAAAGCTGGAAATGACCAAGGTTGTGTGTTTTTAAAAAACAAAAATCATGAGCTGCCATGTCTTAAATCTTCAGCTGGAAAAGAAAGTGTATGATAGAATCTGTTAATGCTTTTTTTTTTCCTCATTTATGATAATTTTGTAACAAAATGATAAATTGTTCCATGTAATAAACCCCTGTGAGTGCACAGCAATGTCAGATCAAAACTGGCATTTTGCCAGTTTAAATTACATGTAAAATGAGTATATATAAAAGAGAAGGGTCAGAGTAGGGATTGTACTCAGGGGGAGGAAGATAAAAATACAGGAGGCAAGTACAATGCTTTCTCACACAAATGTGGTACACTTGAGTGTTTTCATGAGACTGATTTAGTGAGGAGTTTTTTGTATGTTCTTTTCAAATAATAGTTTAGCAGTACAGTAATGGTCCAGAATGTGCTTTTGCACAGCAAGCCAGAATAACAATGAAGTGAAACTGTGCTTTAGACAGGAAGACCCCTTATCTAAACTGTTGAATATGGGGTTAGTGTTCCAGTTGGAAAGGCAGACAATCATGGATAGAAAAAAATTGCTCTTTTTATTTCATGTAATAGATATGGAAGTGACTATAGATAACATATTGCTCTCATCCAGTCTTAATAAAAGGTTGGTAAACAATGTAATGTAAATACCAATACAAACCATCGTTCCTGAATGCTTTTCTTTGAGAATAGAGAAATCAATAACTTGTATGGTAAGGACTGCAAACGTTACAACGATTTTAGTGTCTCTGGACATAGCAATTTGCTCTATTATACAATGAAAACACAAATGGTCATTCAAAAGCACTACCAGTGAAAATTCTTGGTTTTATTAACTTTTGGTAACAATGCTATCACATTTAGAAATTTATACAAACAAATCCTTAATGTTAGGTCAATCCTTAGTAGAAATTAGCACATGCTTAGTTGTTACATTAAATATGCTTATGGGAATATATATATTTTTTGGTTAGTGAAGTCAAAAACGTGCTGACTTCTGTTCCTAATTGTTAGATACAAATTCCTTTGAAGATCAGCATGCTTATCCTTTTTAAAGCTTTTTCAAAAAACCCAGGTTTGAAACTTTTAAAAAAATGATTGCTATGGCAGAGACAACAATTGCTTTTTCTCACTTCAGATTTGAATTTTGTGTCATCTTTCCCTTAGGAAAAGTTGTTAACTGTGTTACTATTTTTCAGTAAAAGAAGGGTAACTCTTTCATGTTTACCCCAGAGTAAAGACAAATCCATAGAGATTACTACAGAGCACGTGACATACTGTCAGATCACATCCCAGCTGACCCCTCTGGTCCCTTACTTGCCTGTCTGTATGCATTGCAATAGAGGTCCAAGATGTCTTGGCCTCTGAGAGTTAAACATTCAAGCATATGCCATGCCATTATTCTTTGTACTGCCAAGACAGGGCTTGTTCTTGGGCTGCCGGGCAAAGTTATGATGGCCATGGAGTTAGCTCTAGTGGTATCTTTAGGTAATGTGGATTGTCTGCTGCAGCTGGATTTAAGAGCTTCCAAAATGTCCCATCAGACAGATTTGAAGAACTGGTGCTTTCTAGCTGCACTTACCACTTGTGGTGTGGATGGCTTGCCTTTATGTCATGCTGAATTCATGTAGAATTGAATATCCCAGTTATCCTAATACCTTCATATACTATTTATGAGTTATGGATCTTAAATATATGTACACAGACTCCAGTGTGGAAAAATTTAGCTCATTAATATTATCTGGATGTTGGTAAATGTTGGTTCTGCTTGAGGATATGTTAAATCTTTCCTTCCTGATTGCCTGAGCAGATATTACCTGCCTCTGTTACCTGATAAGTGCTTTAGATCCTAAACAAAGTAAAAATTTCCAAAAATTGGGAAGATGTTCACAGCACGTCTAATGACAGGAAGGCTGAAATTTTTCTATGTTTCAAATGAAGACTGAGAAGTCTGTTAGGAGAGGAGGAGTTTTGGATCTGAGAAATTCCTTTGGAAGTCTCTATGCATTTCCACATCATGGTCTCTCCCGAACCTCTGTCTATAAGGCAGCTGTGAATGTTGCTGTCAGATTGTACATTCAGAGAGGAGCTTCGAGGCCAGGAGATAGATACTATGGACAGACTTCAGTCTACTTGAAACCACACTGTCCTGATTTAAAAAAAATTTTTTTGGTACATAAATTTTTTATTTGCCTTACTTTGATTGCTGTGAATGGTGATTTCCACACAATCAGCAAATACTTGATAATTTCCAAGGAAGCAGAAGGATGATGGGGTAAGTGTTTGAGCCTAGAGTGTCCTGTTGAATTTTGCTGTGGGATAATTGACTGTTAGATTAAAACCAGATCAAAGCACTAGAAGAGATTGACTTGAATATGTGCTATCAGTGAGAGTCAATTTCTCTTTTTCGTCAATATTTCACCTTTCCAAACTGGATGCTGCAGTTGCTTCAGGAGAAACATGAACCAAAACTCAGTAATGGGAGGTGTGTGTGTTTGAGACATTTTATATCAGTTCATTTCACAGTTATTAAAGCAGCAGAATTGGAAATCTAATTGGCTGAAGGTTTTAAGTACATTTAAGCTTTGGTATGTTTCAGGAATTACATGTATTTTCTTCTTTTCAAAATAAAGAGAGAACTGACTTGCTCGTTAGACGACTATGAGTTGCGGTGCTAAGGGAAGCTGGTAATGTTACATCTAAAATTGGTGATTGCTTTAAAAACATTGTGTCTTACATTTATGTGGAAGTAAATTATCATTTGTACCCATAAATGCACACATTATATAATGCTGTCTCCCTCCTTGAGTAGTGTTTTATAAGATCCTTTTCTCATGTGGCAGTGCCCTGCAAACTGCTATAGTAATTGATGTAAATTTGTAAACTTAAAAGCTATGAATATCTTTTAATTTGTCACTTAAATTGATGCAATCCCAGCACACTTTTCTTGTATACAGATTAGAACTGTTTATAGTTATCATGTTTTCTGTTGGCTATTTCTGATCAACTGAGGTATTTTTTTTATAATGTTAATATGTTGTCTCTTTTGCCAGTACAATAGAGTACTTTATTTTTCTTTTGTAGGGTGTATGTGGTGTAATTAGTTTTTAACTGTAAACATTTTTAACTGGGATTCTGAATAGAAACCATAGCATAATGCAGATGATCATACAGATTTCTTTATCTCATGGAAATAAAAAAAAGAATGCTTATATTCAGCAGTTGTTTTGTTTTACCTTATTTTTTTTTAATGTATACTATTTTATATAAAGCCAGCATGGAAACAATTGAGAGCCATTATGTTGGAAAATTTCTGTGTGAAGTGCTTGGTGTTTATGAATGCCACTGATATGAGCAAACTTAATATTCCTTTGAATCAGAATGAGTTTGTCACTCCTGGCAAGACAGAAATCAATTGCCATTAGTAATTGTGATCAGTTTTAGTTTGAAGATAATTGAAGCTGGACTGTGACAAATCCTTCATATTAGTTAATAGGAACAAAGTGTTGTGACAAGAACCCCTCCAATTAGCTGACAATTCATAACTGAGGAAGAACAGGGTTTGACTTAAATTTCAAGAACTTCAACACATTAAGTTAATGCAGTTAAAATAAATGAGAGCTGCATTTGGGACACCTTATTTTAGTTATGCAAAATGTGTGTGTTCATGTTGCTTTGTGTTCAGTTGAGAATGTTGTATTGTTAATCAGGCACTGTGAGTATTATTGACTTTATTTTTAAAGTAGAAAACTGTGTTTAGAAAAACTTAAATAAATCTCCAGGATTTTAAGGCAGTGTTTAGTCTTCCTGTATTGTTTTGGGAAATAAATTTTTTTTAAAAAACCAACCAAACAAAAAAACCTCAGCTTTGCATTTCTTATTTAGCTATTTTGAGAAATATGTATATCAACTCTTAATTAAAATATTTAATTTTGAATTTATACAGTCACCTTAACCTTTCTGTGAAACCTTGTTGGGATAATGTTCTGATGGAGAGGGAATATTAATACTTGGTAAAACTTCATGTACTATTGTTTTCATATTTCTGCTGACACAGCTTTTCTACTTCTCTAATCTGTTTTATGTGGTGACAGCACACATCTTTAAATAGTAGTATCAGAGCAAAAGTAGAAATGTTTAGTGTGGAAAGCGCACAGAAATGCAAAACTGAAATAAAAGGGGAAGTGTGCTTTCAAATTTGCTGAACAGTATTTTCCAGCAATTTGCATCCAGTCATTTGGGAAAACCTGTTGCATTTATTTTGATTTATTTAATTCTTTCCAGAGGCTTATAGTGTGTTAATGAAATTAAAAAATGGAAAGGCACAATGTATAATATATCTTTCGTGTTTTGTACACAAAGCTTTCAGAAATCATAGTCTTGAAATGCAAAGCTTCAATGTTAGGTTTCCAGTTTGGCTTCGTTTCCATTAGAGAGGCTGACCGGAGTGATTTCTGCAGGGCAGTGTTTGTGGGCACTGCAGGGGGAGTTGCTGTTCCCTGGGGCCGTGTGTGATGTCCCGGCTGGGCTGGGCAGCCCTGGCTGTCACCCGGCCGCGCTGTGCCACGTGGCCCGCAGCCCTGGCCCTGCTGAAGGAGTGTGCGAGGGAGAGGACGGTGCTGCTGCTCTGCCAAGTCATGCCTGTGGTGGGGAAAGGGGAGGAACTGGTGCTGTGCAATGTATGGCGTGCTGGGAAGGACAGAGAGTGTTGTTAGAAAGTCACCTTTGCAGCACTGCCCTGGGATAATTTGTATAGGACATTTGGGAGCCAACATCAGGGGAAGATGGGTTTCAGTTTTATACTTGTAGTTTGAAACTGTGTAGGGACTATGTAAGAGTGTTTATGCTTACTAGTGATTTTTTTTACATTCATAAAACTGGAAAGTAGTACAATGAGAATCACGATTTCTAAAAATTCTGAATATAACCCTTCCTGTGGAATTCTAGAAAGGAATTCCAGCAGCTACAACAACTTCACTTCTGCATTAGCTCTGCTGGCAGAAACCACTGCAAACACATTTCTTGCTCTGAGGCTAATGCCTTTTTATTTATCTACAATATTTTTTATTTCTTTGCAGATACTGATGTATAATATAGCATCTAAATTACTTGTTTTCTTTTCTTCCAGGCTGCTGAATCAGGAATAATAAAAGTGAAAACAATAGCTGCACGGAACGCAGATATTTTGGCAGGTAATTATTTGCTTATTTCCCTGTCCAATAGGAAAAATAAAGCTGAGTTACAGATCAAAATGTTAAAAAGATGTCTTGGATATGTCTAATAATACTACACGTCTTTTAGTGTGTGCTATATTGTTGATGCTTTACTTTTGGGCACCTAGCAAAAAATCCAGCAGCACAGAAATTTTTAACACTACTAGTTTCTTAGTGCTGTTAGGATGCTGAGGAAGGGCTCTATTTTCAATTGATACTCTACAAAAGTAATCATCCACTGAAAAAAATAACATGAAATACTTAGACTCTACATTCTCAGTGTTTTAGTTGTTGTGGTTGAGTGCTCTGTGTGGTTCTGCAGTATGATCCACATCTATGTATTAGTCCAGCCTTTGGGGACTTGTGACTGGCAGGCAAAAATCCATCTTTATCTGAGACAAGGTCATTCAATTTAAGACGTTCCAATGCCTTGAGGGACGGGACATATCTTGTGAGCTGCAGCTTTGTAAGTGCATAAAATAATATCTCTTGACTGTCTTCAGCTATATAAAGTTGGCTTCTTGCCAGTTGCTAGTAAAGCCCTTGGCTGGATTTGAATGTCCCTGCATTAATACTTCAGTGTCTACCCTAGATGTAGTCAAAATTCTTGAAATGATAGATTGTTTGGAAGGTCCAGTGAAATAGCTGCAAAACTGTATCTTTTGAGGTGTGTAAATCAGATATTGTTAAGGAGGCATTTTCTACGATTATTTGAATTAACAGACTCACTCCTCAGTATTTCACTTTAATGCCTCTTTTTTATTTGTTTATTTTATTTGTTTTTACTGCTGTCATGAATGCTGACATAAGTGGGAAAAGTATGCCAGGTAATGTCAGCTATATCAAAATACACAAATGAAAAAGGGAAAGCAGTAGTTAGCCATTTTGGAAGCTGTCAACATAGTACTGCATAAAGAAGTTCATCTTTTAGAAAGCTAGTTTCTAATCCTGCAAAATTCTCTGTTTTTTAGTTTTCAAAGGGAAGAGATAGGAAAGATCATTAAATTTAGACATGGATGGGCAGTCTTTGCTTTCTTTTTGAGGGAACACTCTCGTAGTTCGTAAAATTTTAAAAATAATTTTCTCTTGGAAAGTTTAAGCTAGAATATACTTAGTATTTATTTCATTCAAAAAACCTGCATAGATTTGTTTGGGAAACCAGGAGGTCCTAAAAGTTATTTTGATTAGTTAATCTTTGCTAATAGGATAATAACTTTTTCTTCCTCTGTTCCACAGTTTGTACTGGGAAAATGTACTTTGCCTGCACATTAACCTAACATTCCACAGTTAAAGCATAACGTCATTAAACAGACTCAATTCTTTATGAACTCTTGTATTTTTTGGGGTGTCAATTATAAACTAATCTTATACATAAGTTAGCGTCTATAGATTGTCTATCTAATATTTAGAATCTTCTGAAGGAAAATAATATATATAGTTTCATAATAATAAAGCTGCAAGATGCTACAATGTAATTGTGAAATCTAGTGGATACTTTTTGACTCCTAGGTGATTTAGGAACATCTATGAGATATTCCAGTAATACAAATAAATATTTTGATCAGGATTTGGGTTTTTAAATATTTTGATGTAAACTGTCATTTTACTAACATAGATAAGAACAACTGTATCAGATTGTTTTGAATAAGCTGATCTGATGCTTTCTTGAAGCATTTCATTGTGTAGGATTATAATTTTTGGGAAAATAGATGCAGGCTTAAAATATTTATTAAATCTTGGTTATTTTTGGTGGGATATGTTTAACCTGCCAGAACTTTGAAATCATTGATCTAACTTCTTTCTTTCTCTTGGAAAAGTTAAGTTGAGCTGTTAAAAGTTTCCATTCTTGGCAGTGTACACATACACATGCTTGATTATTTATTTATAAGAATTTGAGAAATTCCAGAGGAGGAGCAAGCCTTAAATCACAGGGGATAAGTTTGAGAAATTATTTCCATGTGGCTTTGAGATGTGCAAAAACTTATGGTTTAGGAGTTCTTCTAAAAAATCAGAATTATAATCTTGCTGATGAAATGAATAGGTAAGTTATACTTTCCAAAAACTTCTCATTTGTTATGGTTCAGTAAGGTATATTTCTTTTTTAATATATTCTGCCATAAATTGGTAGCAAAATGGAGGCAGACCTGGCAATAATAAATTTATTGTGCCTTTTAAGACTGAAGCTAATACAGTCACAGAATCACGTGATCATAGAATATTCTGAGTTGGAAGGGATCATCAAAGTTTAGTTCCAGACCCTCTGAACAGGAAAGCCCCAAGAATCACCCCATGTGCGTGGTTGCTATAAAACCAGATGAGTACCAAAGCAGATCTGCAAAACAATAATTTTTCAGCTTCATAAATTAAAAATACTTGTATAGATTCCGTTGTGAGATTGTTGTTTTTAATGGATTTTAGAAGAAAGTATTGTAAAAGGCTAAATTTAATTCTCTGTCTTGTTATTTATTAACTCAGCATTTTTGCCACTCAGAACTGTATCTTGAGTCTCATGTTAAGGATAAATGTTTTGTGGTATGTTTTTGCTCGCTTTTTTCTACTCAATGGTTAGAATTTAGTGGCAATTCATAAATGTCAGCTGGACATGGAGCCTGTGCTGGCTCTGAAGAGGCTGATGAAACTGGACTGTGTGTTGATATCACCCTGTAAGAACTATTATGTTAAAGAAAGCTGGTATCCATAATTTATAATAGCCTCTCCTTTTTGTAGAAACTTCTGAGTCAGTGTTTCAGTTGGAAAATATCACTAAAGTATTTTTGGTAGTTTTAACTTGTTTCATTTTTTTTCCAAATTAGTTGTAATGATGCTTAGTAGTATAGATCATGTTTGCATTTTTAAGTGAGAATATATTTTTTGTTTGTGGTAACTACTGTTCTCTGAAAAGTGTGTGAAACTTTTCATGAATACATTTCTTCTACTACACATAGACTAAAACGCAGTGTATGACATTGAGTGTGAGAATACGCGTTGAACTTTCAACTCTGAGGAAATTTTTATTATCTGAAATGATGATGAGCAGCTAAAATCGTAGAAGTTTGCATGAATCAGCAAGCATACATGCAAATGGAAAAGCAGTCATTAGTCAGAGTCATGCTTTCCTTTCATATTTTTAATATTTTCATATTTCTAAATTTCATTATCTCAGATTTCTTGAATTACTTTTATGGGAAAAAATGTTTTAAATGCCAGTGTAGAATGTTGTATTCATTATGAAGCTTTTTCTCCTTAACAAAGAAAAAAAAAAAGTGAGAGAGAGAAGTTTATGGAAGCTGGTTTTCTCCTGGCTAAAGTCCATTTTAAGAATGGACTACCCTTTGTCACTAAAACACTGTTTGACAAATTCCCAGCCAGGTGAACGTACCCAGGATACAGACAGTCTGCTCTCTCTCTTCCTGTTTTGTTGGTGCAGTCTGTTTCTCCTCCTGTTTTGCCAGGGGCAGTTTGCTCTTTCCCTTCCTGCCCTGTGCTTTGGAATGTTGCTCTGTGACAGACTGTGTTGCTCCTGCATTAGGTGCTGAGGTGAAGCAGAGCAGGAGGACAGTGCTACCAACCTGAGACTGGTTCCTGTGGCAAGGCCAGGGAAAGCTCTGGGGTTGGCAGAACCTTACACCTTCTTGCTAACCACATGGACTCTTAAGTAGATGTTTTGGATTTGGAAACCCACTTGAATGTGTAAGGGTGCTTGGAATGGAGCCTTGGCCAGAGTAATTGTGGAAGTGAGCTGTGTCAGCCTAGTGTCTGTCTTCACTTGGCTTTTCCCTGTGGTCCACATGTAAATCCAAAATTTCCAAGACTAGAGATTGCTTTTTGTTAATAGGTGTGATTAACAATTTTTGCACTGTCTTTTTCAAGGTATTAAACATTGACTGCTTCCATATTTCTCTTTGAAAGCATTGAAAGAGAACAGCTCAGAGGTTGTTCAGCCTTTTTTGATGGGTTGTGGAACAAAAGAACCAAAGATCACTCAGCTGTGTCTAGCAGCCATACAGAGGCTCATGTCTCATGAAGTTGTTTCAGAGGTAAGATCGATCTTTATACAAAACCAGAAATATTTCAGAGTAAGAAATACAGACTTCAAACGGAACATGAATGAGTTGTTTTAGGAGGCTCTTTATATTATAATGAACATAGTCCACAAAATACTTTACTCATATCTGTTTTTCAGTAATTTAAAAGAAAACCTTTTACACCACTAAAAAAAAGGTGAGGCAGTATTAGTAACCTCTAGAAGGAAATTAGTGAAAATTGAAACCAGCTCAATTAGTGCTCATTCTTGTACTGCAGGAACTGAACATGTAATGAACCTTGTGCATCCACAAAGTATATTCTGTGCAATAACATTATTGTGCTTTTGTTACATTTTATTTTTAAAAATAAGGTAAAATGGATGCACATTTTCTGCAGCAGTAAATGTCATGATACATTATGGTACTGTATATATAGTGTGTTAGGAAGCTGATGAAAATAATGCTGTTAAAATACACCTTCAGTTGTTCTTTCATGATGTAAAATTACACTGTTTTCCCTCTGACTGAATCCTGAGGGTAAAATATATTTTTACTGTGTCTTCCATATTTCCAAGTAAAAAATAAATACAGGCTTTCAATTTTACTGCATATTAAGACACTTCTGTTGTCAGTTCTTTAAAAATACTTCAGGAAGCTTGTGACAATGGAATTTGCTTTATCTTCTCAATTTAGTCCTATGGTATAGACAAACAGGCACATTGTTATTATATGCCTTTATGAGAGTGATATATGTACACGATATACCAGTACATCAATATTGTAATAGGTGACAAAAACTATTTCTTTGTAGGCTGCAGCAGGAAACATCATTAATATGCTTTGGCAATTGATGGAGAATAGTCTTGAAGAACTTAAATTGCTCCAGACAGTTCTTGTACTTTTAACAACCAATACTGTTGTGCATGATGAAGCACTGTCCAAGGTAAGAATTTGTTGGTGTCAACTACAGAATTTGAAATATCCAGGAGGAAAGAAGGAGAAATTTTACATATGAAGCATGTGAAAACAATGAACGAGGAGGGGGCTTTCTTGATGCTATTGTGTCCCTCTTGTCTTTATGGCTAGACTCTGAAAATAGGATTCCTTTTAGCTTACTTTTCCATGTGTTTTGTAATTCCTCCACAATAATACATTTCAGACTTAATAGGAACTTGAAATAAAAACACTGAGCTAGTGCCTGTCCTTGTCATCTGTTAAATTTGTTGTTTATTTGAATTGGAATCAGAGCACATAGCACAGTGTACACTCTCACTAACAGAGAAAGCGTTAAAAGAAGCTGCCTTCCACCCTGCCTTAAATCTCTTTTGAAAACAGTCCAGTTACTGCTCTTTTAGTAATAACTTTGGGTTGTAGTTTTAAACATGAAACATTTTGAATATTATGTTTCAAGTAAAACACCAAAAAAGGACCCACTCCATTGTAATTTGAAATGTAAGATACTTCTCTTTGAAGAAGCAACATTGTTTACCCATATGTGAATTGTGAAACTCTGCTTAGTAAGTTTCTCTTCTAGATTACATTGTAGAAAATTGGTTTCAGCCAGACATTTATTGCATGTTCATGTTTCAGTCAAGCTGTTGTAAGATTTTAAGCTAATGTGGCAATATCATCTGAGTAAAGTCCACAAATCATAGCTATGAAAAAGAGGCAAAAGAAAATTCTGTATCTTGTAAGTCTCACAGCATGTAGCATTATGGTGGGGTACAGCTGGGGTCTTGAAAGTACCAGAACACAGTATAGGGACAGAAGAACAAGAAACACAGGTTTCACTACACATACAGATGTTAATTTTCAAAATTCATTATAAAGCAGGTAAGTACTAAACTATGAGTTAGAGGTAATAACAAAATCCGGTGGGAAAAAGTATTCAGGTCAGTGCCACCACAGTGACACTTTGAAATGCACGTTTTAGGAATAATAGCAGTCAAGGCAACATGATTGTGAAAGTATTGTGATTCAGTGTAGGAGAGGAGTTACATTTTAGCTTTGGAGTTGACTGACCTTTCTGTGATTAATCTTACAATCCTAATGTCCTTTTATCATTAATATTCATACAAATTGTTCTGTATGATAATTACTGTGTATTCTCTGTATGATGACTGCAATTTTATTGGCACCTTGTAATGTGTTCAGTTAATACTACTTTTGGATTGCCTTCGGGGAGGACTTGACTTCGGGGGGTTCTTGACTCTTAGCTAAAAGATGAAATGTATTGTTGTAAGGTGATGTTTTTTCTGGTTTTTTCCCTTTCAGGCAATTGTACTTTGCTTTCGATTGCACTTCACAAAAGATAATATCACAAATAACACTGCGGCAGCTACAGTGCGGCAGGTAGTAACTGTTGTGTTTGAGAGAGTGGTTGCCGAAGATGAACGATACAAAGGTGGGCATGCTGCTTACTCAGCTTGCTTTTATTTACCTGCTTTTTTGACACATCGGATGTTTCTCTTTCGGAGTCTATAGATGTTACAAAAAAGTCACAGACATCATTAATTTTAACTGTCTTTTATACACTGACTTGTGTTTAAAGGAGATGAAATCCTTCACTATTGTGTCAGTCCAATTCAGTGCAGCGGTATAGAAAACCTAGATTTTTTTTTCAAGCTGTGAGAACTGGTCTTTAGATTAGTACTGTAAAGAGATTTGAGGTGAGGGTGTCATTTATGGTGCAGGTACCATAGATTACTGAGTGGGAAATTTATGGCAGTATTAGTTTTGAAGAGGACATTGGAAAGCAGTGCTTGGTATTGATGATCTTTGGTAGTCAATCTAATGTTTGTTTCTATAAACATTCTCATAGACTATGCCTGTAAGAACACTTTAAGTATACTTTGTTTTTAAGAGCTCCTTTGTTCACAAAACTTTGTTTTGTTTTTTTGCACAGATGCTGTTGACCAGCCAGCTGCAGTTCAAGGGAATAGTAATAGAAGATCTGTCAGTACACTGAAGCCATGTGCTAAGGATGCATATATGCTTTTTCAGGTAGTTGGGGAGCATATATTTATGTATTTGCAATTAAGATTGGGTGCTTCTATATCTCTTTAAGAAATTTCAAGAACTTGCTGTTGGCATATTGACAACGTCCTTAACCAGAGCCTTGGGCTTTCTTATGCTATTTATTCTAGTTGGTGATGATATGCTGTATCACAGGGGAATGATGGGAAAATGAAGACAAAGTGGCCTTGGAAAATGTTCTACTATAAATCTTAAATAATAGCTAAGCATACATGTTGGCATTAAATTCAAGATTCTTATTTCTCTGAGCCTGTGGTGGGTTTACCGTGGCTGGACTCGGAAGTGCTCACTAAGCTGCTCCTCTGTCCCAGCTGGATGGGGAGAGAAAATAAGATGGAAAACAATTCATAGGTTGAGATAAGATAGTTTACTAAAGCAAAAGCAAAAGTTTGCATGTGTATGAGCAAAGTGCATCAGCAAGCAATGTTCAGCCACTTCCCGGGAGGCAGAGCTTCAGAATATGTGGGGATTGGTCCCAAAGGCAAGCATTGTAAATAATGAATGCCTCCCTTCCTCTCCCATTTCTTAGGTTCTGTAACTGAGGTATGAAATATCTCTTTGGTTAGTTTGGGATGGCATTTTTGGTGTCCCCTCCCAGAATCTTGCCCAGCCCCTTGGTGGTGGTGGGGGAAAATCTTGAGAGACAGCACCGAGGCTGTGCCAGTGCTATTCAGATGTAGCCAAATCACTGGTGTGTCATCAGCACCTTTCTAGCTACCAATGCAAAGCTCAGCACTGTAAGGACTGCTGTGGGGAAAATTAACTCCATCTCAACCAGATGCAGTACAGAGCAAAATGCTGCAACTGTAGTTCAGTTCTATTTCTTGTGGTTGGTGTTGGACATCAAAGGCAAGTATGTAATGAAAAGGAGTAGTTGCATTCATCACACCAATAAAAATCTTCTTGACTTAGTGACTCAAGTCACTGGTCTTGTGGTATTTTTGAGAGTATGAATGAACACACACGCTACAAGGATACCAGCAAAGTTTGAAATGTCTTTTAAACATTTTCTATGCTTTATAATTTATGTTAAAAAGTATTTAAAGAAAAATTACGTTGAAATCAGAAAATTACTCACAGAAGAGGAGAGCGTGTAGATTTCATTATGAACTTGGTAAACTTTCTTGGTACAGGACTGTACAGAGAATATCAATGTTACTGTGTTTCTTTCTAAGGATCTTTGTCAGTTAGTTAATGCTGATGCTCCCTACTGGCTCGTGGGGATGACAGAAATGACGCGGACATTTGGCCTTGAACTTCTTGAGTCGGTTCTCAATGACTTTCCACAAGTGTTTTTACAAGTGAGTAGTTCTTGGACAGAAAACAGGAAGACTTTTACTCACATAGGTAGTAAAATCTACACTTCATTAAATCCTCTTTAATTTAACATGGATATTGTTTTCCTGAAGGACTTGTAGCTTTACTTATTGGGGGGTGGTTTTAACAGAAAAATTCCCTTTGTTTTTTAAATATTTTTCTATTCCCAAACACTTTTTATATGTTTATGTTGTATTTATGTTTATACATTTTGTAGAGCTGTTTGTTTTATTCTGTTTCACTTTTGGTTTTGCTGTTTATATCTCCTCCAGAGATGCATTTTCTTATCTTGCCTGATTTATGACAGCTCTGTAACTAAATTTTTGGAATTGTTATTTCTATAAAAACATTAACCTCACCCCACTTGTAAAGTAAGAATCAAGACTATGAATTGCATATAAATGCACTGTATCTACTGCATATAAATGCACTGTGATCCTTCAGTAATGTGTTTTACTAGCTGACAGTAGGTAAATTAAAGAAATTTATGGATTGATAATTGATATATTAGCAACCTATTTCAACTTGCAAAATACAAGAAGAGTGCATGGCATGAACCTGACCATTGTAATTTCATGCTTTTTAGTAGTTTTACAATGGCGTCTGCAGTTTTGCCTTTTCTTTTCCTGATTGTAATTTACACCAAGATTTACATGATTTCAGACTGTTTACTCATAACTACAAATGTAAATAAGATGCATAATCAGAGCTACTGGTAGCAATTAAGAAATACCTGCATATAACGTTTTCTGTTTTCTTTTTCAGCATCAGGAATTCAGTTTCCTTCTTAAAGAAAGGGTATGCCCTCTTGTTATAAAGCTCTTCTCCCCAAATATCAAATTCAGGCAAGGTTCCACCACCTCATCTTCCCCAGCACCAGTGGAAAAACCATACTTTCCCATCTGTATGCGTTTGCTGCGAGTAGTTTCTGTTTTGATTAAACAGTTTTATAGTTTGCTGGTAAGAATATGCTTACGTTTTCTTTATGCAATTCTGTTTTTCTATGTATATGCCAGTGCTGTGATCAGTTGTAGTATTGATTAGTTCTTGGGAACTGTTGCTGTGTACTGAGGGAAGAGAAGGCTAAATACTCTTTTCCTCTTACATTTGTTTGTGTTTACATGTATTCTAAATGTACGATTTTGTTAAACATGGACTTGTATGAATTTCATAGTAGATTAGCTGTTGTCTTTTCTCTATTTAACTGCCTTTCAGGTTCTGGGAACCTTTTGATCTTCTGTTGCTTGCCTCACTTTAGATAATGATGAATACTGTGCCTTGTTAATACTTTCTAAGAGGCTTTTGACTTGAGTTGCTAAAACTGTTGACAGAATGTGGATAAAAACACATGTTCAGCTGTTCCTATGTCCTGAGTTTTGGGTATTTGCTAAAATTATATTTTTCATTTGTCTACTGTAGCAAATATGTGACCTTTATTGCAATGTCTTTGAGGAATTTAACTCCTTCAATACAATTGCATATGTGAATTTAGCTTGTCAAAATTGTTACGTTTTTATATAATTCTGAGTAAATACTCATTCCAGGGATTTTTTTAGATTCTGTACAAAACTTCCTGTGATAGCACTCCTGAGATGAAAGTTTTTTTGAGAAAATATTTTGTATGAGGCTTTTTCTTTTTATTAATTATTATAAACTATATATTTTAGGTAACAGAATGTGAAATCTTTCTGTCATTGCTGGTTAAGTTTCTGGATGCAGACAAACCACAGTGGCTACGAGCTGTTGCAGTAGAATCTATTCACAGGCTTTGTGTGCAGCCTCAGCTATTAAGGTATTAAATATATTGGCTTTTTCTTTTACATAAAGCTTAAGATATATTTTTATTATTTTTCTCTAATGGAAAACGCTTCCTAAAACATTGCAAATGTATAGAAACTTAAATGCAATAAGCTCTTCATGATAATTTTGTGTAATGCATTAGGGCAATGCTTATTATCCAGGAAGGGCTGAATTATAGTTATTTGAGTATGTCTGTGTCTTAGCAGTGTGAAAGGAAAATTTACCTAAAATTAAATACTATTGTTTACCTAAATATTTGCTGTTAAAATGTGCTGTTAGTCTACAGTTTGGAGTGTGTATGGGGGTGAAATTGCTATTAAAATATTCTTTTAGTCCCTGATTTGTCAAATACTTTCTGTTTTATAAAATTCCTTCCAGGTCTTTTTGTCAGTCATATGATATGAAGCAACATTCCACTAAAGTTTTCCGTGATATTGTGAATGCACTGGGATCCTTTATCCAGTCTCTATTTCTTGTACCAAGCACAGGGAGCACATTAACAACACCAAACCAAACTGGTAAATCTTTATTATAATTTTATTTTCCCATCATTTTCTTGTAATAATGAATTCTGTTTTGATTCAGCTCTGGTACAGCTCTGTACTTCTGTGTTTATTTTGGTGAAAAGCTGGCTTGAGATGAACTAGTGTTCTCAGCTCTGGTACAACAGGGGATTTTATCTACCTGTATTGCGGGGAAGGCATAGACCCCAGCCAGCAGAGCAGTGCTCCTGCCTTGATTCCTGTTTCTGCAGTGACCAAGTTCCTTGTTTCACAACTTCGCAGAGGGAAATTCCGAAGGAGTTATTTCTAATTTCTGACTATAAAAAATGTGTCCGGTTTCTGTCTCCTTGTGCGGGGATGTCATTTATGGCAGTGCACAGTTTAAGCGGTAAGACAGTGTGTGTTTGTGGGAGGCAGTCACTAATTCTTCTGGATGTTCAAGGCCAAAACCGGAGGAGGGAGCCAAGAGGCAAAATGAAAGATGTATTTTGTATTTTACAAATGATCTCTGTCTTTATTGTAAGCTGAAATCAGACACAATTTGAAAAGACTTGATTGTCTTTTTCTTGTAGCCAGAGTTTTGGCATTTCACTAGGAATATTTGTATTTTAATGAAAAGAAATTATTGTCCTGTTAATGCCTTTGCAGGTGTTTATGTCCCAAGTTAAGGCTCTCTGCTTTTTCTAGTAGTTCTGGAAGCAGAGTCCTCAGCAACAAACAACATAAAAATAATTTGTGAGGGTATCTTTTGATATGCCTTCTTAAAAGAGATAGTAAGTGTAAGTATTGTCTATCATATGTACTATTAAATTTAAAAACATTGAAAAATTTAGGTTTAGACTCACACCTTTCAGTGTTCACTCATGAAATTGGAATCTCATGCTGGAGTTAGCAGTGATAGCATGAGGAAATTTGTGTCAGTGTCTGATGTTCAGTAGCTGTCTATACAGCAACCGATAGAACATTTCTATTATATTATTTCTAGGTTAGCTTAATTATGTTAAAGTAAATCAGAAAAACACTTTTCACCACGTAACATGCACATATGAGAAGCCATTCTGTAATACTTATTCTATAAACCTAAATTTTGCCTTAAGTGAAACCGCACTGCAGTAGGGTCATACCTCTAGTACTGTTGCTATTTCTCTGGATAATTATTTCATTTTGTTTTCTCTTTTCTTTTCACTTCTTCTTTCTAACGTCACTTGCTCATGCATTTATTTTTCTACCTTTTTTCTTCCTATGGCCATATTTGACATGCAAAGAGCAGATCAATTTAATGTAATTCTCAAGCTGAGTCTTCTGATTATAACAGCAGTTCTCTCATAGCAGGCTGTCTTTTGGAATCATAGAATGGCCTGTGTTGGAATAGACCTTCAAGGGGATCTAGTTCCAGCCCCCATGGGCAGGGACACCTTCCAACAGACTAGGTTGCTCAAAGCCTTATCCAACCTGACTTTGGACATTTACACTCCTTATACACTTGATTTTTGAGCCTTAGTCTTGCAACAGGCTATATGTTTCATAGAAGTTGGAAGCTGCATCTACTGAAATTCTGTTTCACTTTTATTATACTGGGCAATGTTTACCACTCGCTTTAATGAGTTAGATTAAAACAAAAATAGTTGTATATGTTTGACTGCACAGCGGGATCACATTGTAACTGTGTTAGTGGCAGTGTTTGGTTAACCATTTGTTTAGCAGCATGATTTTTTTGTTTCAGTCTGTTAAGTGTTACTGTGTTTAAGTGTATATATAAGCTTCTCGCTTCTCTTTATTCATGTTGCCTCAGTTAGGAGTTCATTGCCTAAATTAGTAGCTTACTCTCCACGTGTTAGAAGCAAGCACATCAGAATGGCAGGTGTGAGTCGCTGCCCTGGGGACTCTGCTCTCTCTCCCCATTGTCTCTTCAGAGAGAATCTGAACTTGTGGGACGTATTCTTAGTATGTATGGATGCCCTTCTCTATGAAGGAAGTGTATATATACAGAATTCCTTGTTCTTTTAGCTGCTTTTTTTGGCTTCCTCAGTTGGAACCAAAATTTGTCCCTTCCTAGCTGTTGGATTGGCACATTGTCACCTCTCCCCTGATGGGGTTTGTTTTATTCTACCTTGGCATGGAACAGATTCAAATGTTGCTATTCTCTTTGATTCTCTTCTTGTGGTTTTTGCATTTCTGAAATCTTGGAAGTTTGTTATTGAAATAATTAAACTTTCTAGCTACTGAGTTCTTGATACAACTATGTAAATAATCCTTAACTTTCAAGTATCTGTCTGACTCTTCACTAAAACATACATTGTTTTATCAAGACTTTATAAGTTTGATTCATTCACGGAATGTTATGAATGTTGCTGTAGATTTCACAGAAACATTACATTCTGACTGGATATTAGGCAGTTGGCATCAATGAACTGCACATAAGATTATATTTTAGACAGCAGAGGGAGCTCAGAAATAGTTTTTTATATTATTGTTGATTTTTGTTACTGAACTGGGTGACTTCAGATTAATCCTGGTGTCTCAAAAATAAAATGTAGAAAAAGAAAAAGGATGTTTGCTGATCACAAATATGAGATTGGTTGATTTTCACTTTGTTTTTGTGAACAGGAAGCAATGCATCAGGGAATACTGGCTCTGCACAAACTAACCCAGGAGTGCTTGGAATGGGAGGAGGTGCAACTGTATTACCTGCCTTTGAGTACAGAGGCACTTGGATACCCATCCTGAGTGTAACAGTACAAGGCAGTGCTAAAGCTACATAGTGAGTACCTCTATCTTTTTGAAAATGTATGTAACAAGTATTTTTATTTTGAATTTGATGATGTAAGGATTTTTTTACTAGTGAATATTGAGGTTTTTGTTTCATTGGCGTTGAAGTCTATTAGGAATTTTCTCTTTGTTGGTGCCGTGAGGTGTTCTGGTCTTTTTGCAGTTTTTTTTCTGCATGCCCTGAATTCTGATTGGAATGTCCCCTATGGTTTTAGCATCAGCTGGATTTTGTGTTCCTACCATACTACCTGTATTAACTCTTCATTTGTAGGCCTCCCTGTAGTATAGAACAATTTTGGAATACCTGTTGCTGCATTTTGTAATGGCAAACATGAAGGGAATTAAGCAAACAGGACATCAGCGGAAATGAAAAATAGCTTTCTCACACCAGCTTTACTGTATTTACAGTTTTTATTGAGCAGGATATCAGTGGTAGATACTGGTCTGGTTGTCATTTCAAACGATATATTGACCTATATACCAAGGCTAGATTCTGAATGCTTCTTAGAATGGCAAATTATTTTGTCATGACAATGAGGATGGTGTTCTCAGTTTAAAGCTGCAAATACTCTTTTACTTTTTAAGTAGTGCAATTTTTTTCATGTCAGTCATGACCATTGAGGGACAAGTGCTTCCAAACCTGAAGTTATTTGTACCACCGTAAAATTTTGGCATACTAAAATTCAGTGGCATCTGCAAATAGCCTGGATCTCAGTATTTTTAGAGTAGGAACTCCTTTATCTGCCTTTGAGATGCAGAAGAAAAAAAAATCATCCTCAGATTTAATAGTTAATGTGTATGTGTTGACTTTTTATTCCAGCAGTGTACATGAATGTTGTTTTAGTTTACCTGCCTGTTCTCAGGGAATGCAAATTTTTAATTTGGTCAACTACTACAACTTCCACTTTGCTTCTTTTTTTTTTTTCTTACTATCTATTCTTGACTGGATCAAGAACCTTGCCACCACCATCATAGTCTCCCGTCCTGCTCTAAACTTGCTTGTGTTTTACCTTTGGATATCTCAAGTGGTTCTATGATTTTTCTTTTGTATAAGATTACAGAGTTGTCACAAGCATATCACAGCAGGTTTTTTCTCCTGTCTTGTACTTTTGTCTGTAGTCCCTGTATGTAAGGAGATGACTGCCTGTAATGTGTCACATTCCAGCACCAATTCTGTTCTGCTGCCATTAGATTTTTAAACAATGGCCACATGTCACACTTTTATACAAGTTTCTCCACAGACCACTATGCCTTGTCTTCCTCTTTACTTAAGGAACTAAATATTTTTGAGAGGAATAGACAGACTATTCAAGACCGTTCACAACCATTGCCATGTAACAGTAACAACTCATATAATTTATTCAGTAGTTAGGATTTTCTGTCTTCAAAAGTAAAAGGATGTGACCTCTACCTCACAAATATATTGTAACTATAAAACCCACTAATAATTTTAATTTGACCTGCATATATATATTCATACTTACTTGCATATAGAAGGTGAAATGCTGACCATTTGATTTAGCTGTAGTTCCTGCTCCCCTAGATATCTGAGGCAGCTATCTTCAGGAAATGAGAGGTAATAACTGAAGTGTGGCATGTTTGGGAGAAGGAAAAATCCTTTGTGCAGACAAGAGTGGTTACACTAGAGTATAGGTGACGCTAGAGTATAAAAGTATCTTTGGTATATTTTAGCTGGAATATGTAGCTTTTTAAAAAGTAGTTTGTAGAGTAAAATATGATGAAATAATGATTGTTGGGGTAGCAGGTGGTTTTTGTAACAGACTCTCTACTTGTATAGATGCTGCTGTGTCAGCTGCAATTTCTGTTGGATTTGTGACTCAGCAGTTATGTGCTTTTAAAGTAAAAGATGGAGAAAAGTGGCAATGAGGCTGCTGTTCCAGCATAGTGATGTTTTAATTGCATGCTTTTCAGCAGTGAATCATGTAGACATATCCTCTTTGTACAAATAACTTCCATTGTTTACCTGTGTATGTAGGTGATGAATATTTGGCCATGTAATATCTACCTATGGACAGGCTTTTCTGTCTATTATCATTATCTTTGAGTCCACATGACACTTTGAGTCATGTGGACTCAAAGATAATGATAATAGAATGTCTGACCTGTCCTCAATTTGTTATAACTATGTTCACACTGTCATGACTTTCTGATATATTTCCTCTGTTGTTCCTAGATACTTGTATTCTTTTGAATAAGTTCTGTTGCAATGGCTCTAAGTAAAATAATAATAGAAGTAGAATTATTCATGATGCTTGCTTATATGTGTTAGTATATTTTTAGAAATATTTTTTGCAGATCTATACTCAGGGTTTGTACCCTTTTGATTGCTGTCTTATTTAGTCATTCATTTACTCTTCTACTTCATGACTTAAAGGTTCTTTTCTTGAGTTGCAATAAATCTTGAAGGATTGTATTTGGGGCCTGTTTGTACTTAGCATTCATTTGGAATCTTTTTTTTTATTATTGTTTTTAAAAACACTTGCCATGTTTTCAATTTTTTTAGTTTGGAGATGCTGGACAAAGTCGAGCCACCTACAATTCCTGAAGGCTATGCAATGTCAGTGGCATTTCACTGTTTGCTGGATCTTGTCCGTGGTATCACTACCATGATCGAAGGAGAGTTGGGAGAGGCAGAAACTGTCATTCAAACCACAACAGAGGCAACTTCATTACCAGCACAGTCTTCAGAGCAAGATTTGCAGTCTGTTTCTGACCAATCAGAGAAAGAATTAGGTATTTGAAAATGCAAACACTATATGAAATACAAAGTTTTATGGAGAGCAGGTTTTAAAATTTCATGCTTTCTTGCTTAAATTTATTGTTTCTTATTTATATGTAAAAACTTTCAATGAAGTGTGTTTTTTGTTTTGTTTTGTTTTTATGGAACAGCAATTCCATTTAAAAAACATACTTGGCTTAACGTTAAGCCAAAAGCAGAACACCGAGATCTAAGGTCACAAGAGACAACCTGACTGACAGAAATGGAGTTATGACCATGTTAAAAGAAAAATATATTTCTAGTAACAAGATAAAAAGAATGTTTTAATGGAGAAATTTTTAGTAAGATTGCAGTATGTAGAGAAGGACTTCTTTAAAAGCAGACCTGCTGTGAAGTGAGGATTGTCTTTGTGGAACATATGATGGGTCTGTATAGGGGTATGTATGTACAGCAAGACTTGTGTTTGAAGAGTGAGTTTGGTTCGTGCCCCAGGAAGCCAAGGCAGTACAGCTGAACTTGGAGCCAAGGGCTGCCCAAAGGACAGGGGAAGCAGAGGGCTTGTCCCGGGCACTGCCTCGGCGGCAGCGGGGAGCTCTCCGTGGTGCTGCGGAGCCCAGTGCAGACAGGGAGCTGTGCAAATGGGCTGGGCAGCTACCTGTTTGCTAGACCAATATCTTTTTCCCTAGTAAATGAAAGAAACAAAAAAGTTATGGAGAATTATAGATACCAGAGGAGAGTATTTTTACTTCACTGCAAAATCTCAGTGAGTTTCTTGTCCCATATTTTTGCACTTCTGAATGTTTATTTTTGTAGACAAAGATAAAAAATGGTTATATATACCACGGTAAGTTGGATTTTGGTGGGGTTTTTTGATGCTATTTAGAAAAAGCATTGCCTGGTGACTTTTCTTTGACTCAGAAATGTTGTTTTTTTACTCAGAAATGTTACTTTAAATGCAAGCTGTTTAAATAATACTGGTGTGAGTGTGTTTCTGTATGCACGTGTATCTGGCTGTGTAAACATACATACAAAAACACACTTCAAAAGATGGCGTAGCAAGCATTTTGTTTGTAATACAGTTGAAAGTTATTAAGGGAACTACTGTGTTTCCGCTATAAAAAAGTTTATATATTTCTTTTAAGTTAGCAGAGCTGTCTGGGAAGAAATGGTGAACGCTTGTTGGTGTGGTCTTTTGGCTGCTCTATCCCTTCTACTTGATGCAAGGTATCTGGTCTTTAATTTCTCTTGATTTTTCTAAGTTGATATTCCAAGCTATATTTTGAACTGACTCTCGATACTAGTCAAATTGACAGTTGTGAACATAAGTGCTGTTCGTGGCATCTGAGCAGTCAGGTTTGTGGCTTAGACTGAATGAGTAAACGACACAGAAGTCTCCGGAAGTCCAACATCAACCTTTAATATATTTCAATATAGAACAATTAACTGCGTTTTCAAAGGGTTGCATTTAAACTATTTAAATTATCTTTATTTCTTTTTTACTTTGCTTGCATGTTTCAACATATTGAAGTGATTCCATGTCCTGATTTCTGCAAGTAAGAGACTAAGTAATGTCTTGGAACTTGTTAGTGCTATCTAATCTTTAAAGTGGAAAAGCTTTTTACTAGGAAATGACTGTGGTAAATTAATTGACTCCTTCAAAGAGCCTTTTGTAATCAAACACCATTTTCTGAAATTAGTTTTAAATATCTTCTCATAGTCTCATTTACCAAGTCACTGAGAAATAAAGTCCAATTTTGTAGGAAGTGGTTCTGAAGAATTTTGTTGATTGGTTGTGCTTGTTCTTCAATATTTATAGTGTTAATGGGTTTAAATTATATGTTCTTATGGCTTTCAGTTTTGGTTAGCTGCCTGCTTCTGTGCTCTTCTGTGTATTAATTCTTGCTGAACGTGTACTCTTTCAGCACTGATGAAGCTGCCACTGAAAATATTCTAAAAGCAGAATTGACCATGGCTGCACTTTGTGGAAGACTGGGTCTTGTAACATCAAGAGATGCCTTTATCACTGCCATTTGCAAAGGATCCTTGCCTCCTCACTATGCCCTTACGGTATTAAACAGCACAACTGCAGCTCTGTCCAGCAAATGTAAATATATACATTTTTCTTTATCATGTTTCTTCATATTGTTCTCTAAACCCAAATTTTTTCAGGGTGTTATTCCAAAGACACACAGCAGACACACAGCCATAGTATTTGGTTATATTAAAGTAAGTTAGAATCCTCAGACAGCACCTAGATCACCTGCTTTCCAGAACTGGTTAGTCTTGCAGCATTTGCTGACTATCATTCTGATCAACCTAGAATTTCCTGAAAGATTCACGTATGTCAAAAGTTCAAATTCTGAGATCTGTCTACCATTGTAAAGATCTGCTAGGATATGTAATTAAGGCAGTCAAAATCTGGAAAGGTCTCTGGGCAACTTGGATTCTGAAGCTTTGGCTAGAATATCCTGCATTTGTGATGTACTACAGTCTTTTCTACAATTGTCTAGTGATGGTAATACTTGTGCACAAGTGGAAGATCTAAGTTCTGGGCTCTCTTCAGCCTAGAAAAAGCTGAATTGATGTGTCACACATCTTGAGAGAATGTTGTAATTCATAATATATGCTGGTTTAGGATGTACTCTGTTTCTAACTTTGATAGTGAATTACTATTTATTAAGAAAAGCAACTACGTGAAAAATATACAGATGAATCTAACATTAGAGCTCTTAATATAAAACAAAAATATCTTAGTCTGGGAACAAGGACCAGCACCCTTACTTCAGTCCAGTATACCAGCTAAATGTAGTATTGGATTGTGAGTCTGTTAAGAAGTACACATGACTGATACACAGATATCTATAGAAACAAAGCAGGGAACCTCAGTTATTTTGTATAGGTTGCTCTTCATTTTACAAGTGAGTTATAAAATGGGTGTCCTGGAGTCTGATACTGGAAAAATATGATACAACATCAATGACACTGTCATTTTCTGAGTGCACTGGTACAATGGTAGCACACAGTGATACCATTTACACACTATTACTGTCAAAAACTGAGTTGAGATGGTCTAATGCTCGTAGCTTAAGCATAAATATTTCAGTCTTGACATAAAATACATAAAGGTATTGCAAGCAATGTCTAATAGTTAGAAACAAGGAGTAATTGCTGGATCTTTAACTCTCTAGGGCAATGACACTGTAATCTAAATATAACCAAAGGTCTCAAAGTGAGGTATGTTAAAGCTAATACTGTAAAAAAATTTTTCTGGAGTCTGCCAGAAGGTGGTGGGTCTTATTACAAGTAAGTACTGAATTTTAAATTTAGTTTTTTTTTTTTTCCCCTTCTCTTCAATTTTCCTCCAGCATATTCAATTCAGGGACAGAATGTTCAAATGATTAGTCCCTCAAGTGAGTCTCACCAGCAAGTTGTAGCAGTAGGGCAACCCTTAGCTCTTCAGCCACAGGGAACAGTTATGGTAAGTACAACTTGTAAGTGATCTTACTTTGCTTATCTACTTCTTCCTGCATCTCAACATGTCTCAAAACCAGGCTACAGATGCACAGCATTCTTACAAATAATGGTGAGCCTGAACTATTGTCCTAAGACTTTAATTTGAAACAGCCCTGTACAGTAAAGTTATCTAATTGCAAAGAAATCTTATTCTTGGTTTTTTCTGACTTTTAGCTCAGAAGTTCTTATTCATTCCATTTGGAAAACTCTAGATCTCAGGTGTGTTGTGTGCCTGTGTGTAAGGGTTCACTTAAGATAGGCTGATTTTGTGAAGATGATGCAATTAAGCTGGAGTACTTGAATTTGTGTCTGATAATAATGTGAAACTGGGAGGAGAGGGCAGAGATCAAATCATAGAATCACAGGATGGTTTGGGATGGAAAGGACCTTAAAGATCATCTCATTCCAACCCACTTGCCATGTGCAGGGACACCTTCCACTAGACCAGCTTGCTCAGAGCCCCATCCAACCTGGCTTTGAACACTGCCAGGCATCCACTACTCCCTGGGCAACCTGTTCCAGTGACTCACCAGCCTCACAGCAAAGATTTCTTTCCTATACTGAAACCTGTTCTCTTTCAATTTGAACCCATTCCCTCTTGTCCTGTCACTACACGCTCTTGTAAAGTCTTGCCCTGTTTTTCCTGAAAGTTCCCTTCAGGTACTGGAAGGCTGCAATTAGGTCATCCCTAAGCCTTTTCTTTTCCAGGCTGAACAATCCTGATTCTCCCAGCCTTTCCTCATGGGAGGGGTGTTCCACCCCTCTAAACATCTTGGTGGCCCTCCAACAGATCGGTGTCCTTCCAGTGTTGGGGACTGCAGAGCTGGATGCAGCACTCGAGCACTTATATTCAGCTTCACCAAGATAAGCCTGAGAGAAGAAGGAGAGATACTGAGCTGCTTCTCTAAAAAAAAATATTTCAGTAGTGCAAACAAAATGTAATTTTAAAGCACTTCAGTAAAAATTGGAAGTTTGCTAGAAACACTATCATTGTGGAGTGATAAAAATTGGATGGCTATTAGGTTGTGGGTTTTTTTTTTTTTTTTTTGTAGCTGACATCAAAGAATATCCAGTGTATGAGGACATTACTCAACTTAGCTCACTTCCATGGAGCTGTTCTTGGTACATCATGGCAACTTGTCCTAGCTACACTTCAGGTAATATTTCCCTCACAGGAAATATTTATGCCTTGCTGTTATGCCTTGGTGTTTTGCTATAATTTGGTTTTCAGTTGCTCAGTGAGCAATAGAAGAAGCTTTGAGTCTTCTCATGGTGTCCTGTGAATTGCCTTGAATAAATACTGTAGCATTTCTCTTGAGTTCTGTTTGGCTGGAAGGTTGGTGGCTAGCTTGAGTACAATGCTAATTTCTTCTCTGCCTAAAAAATGATCCTTTTGTATTTTTCAGCATCTTGTGTGGATTCTGGGACTGAAGCCTAGTGTCGGGGGCGCATTAAAACCTGGAAGAGCTGTGGAAGGGCCAAGCACAGTAAGCATGATTGTTTGTTTTTCAGTTAATGATTATGTAGTATTTTCTATTACAATCTGTAAGACATATTTCTGTCCTTTTTTCAAGGTTCTGACAACAGCAGTTATGACTGATCTACCATCTATATCCAGCATGATTTCAAAGCTTTTCGAAAACTCACAGTAAGAAACCTTATCTTGTAATTAAAATAATGTGTAAATCAAACTTGACAGTGTTTTGATAGTAGTTATTTTTCAGGTACCTTGACGATGTGTCTTTACATCACTTAATAAATGCCCTTTGCTCCTTGTCTCTGGAAGCCATGGATATGGCCTATGGAAACAATAAGGTATAAAAAGAGTTGTTCATTTTTTTTAGATGTTTTTATGAAATAGCAGAAGACTTGTACATTTATTCTTTAAGCTCTTTCTAATACCGAAACCAGTAATACCTTTGATGCTCTAGATTAAAAAATAAAATATGAACCAGAGAATGTCTTGTTTTTAATGGTTCATACAGTTACTAGATTATCTGAACATCTTCACTGTGTTCCTGTGTTTTTTAAGGAATGTCATGTGTTTCCATTAATAAGATTGTGGGTAGATGAAACTTTTAAAAGCCCTTGTAATTTCAGAGGTTAAGGATGCTGAGTAGCACAGTATGTTCTG
This sequence comes from Leptocoma aspasia, assembly GCA_013399835.1. Lineage (NCBI taxonomy): Eukaryota > Metazoa > Chordata > Aves > Passeriformes > Nectariniidae > Leptocoma > Leptocoma aspasia. The sequence goes on from VXAX01001773.1 coordinate 297,702, forward strand.
TGAGATGCTCATTTTCATTTCAGTTTTCTCTTACAATGTACTTGAGAGAAAGCCTGACAATTAGGTATTTAAAAACCTGATGAGTCATATTTACTTGGTAAAACCATAGTTAGTATTCATGTCAGCTTCAGTAAACAATCTTTAGCCCAGAAAGATTAAAAGACCCTGTGATTGGGTAAAATCGTATATATTCTCCTAGTCATAATCTTCTCCCAGAGGAGAGTTTCTGAAAGTTTGTCCTTAATCTGTTACACTGGAGATAATGAAGGCAGAGAACATGTTTTATAATATTTTGCTATTACGGCAACAGAGAATGAATTTAATAAGCAAAGTTTGTGTTTAAAATCAGTTGAAAATTAGAGTAAGAAATCAGCAGAAATGGGAAGAGATAATTATTTCAGTGCAACAGTCATTTTCACTATATGTTGATTTTAAGAAAAGTAAAATTGAGTGACGCTTGTCACAAATATTTGCAGATATATTTGATGAATGGGAAATTTATCATACTCCTGCAGAGCATTTATGAAGCAAATGAAAGATAAAGAATTAGGGTATTACGAAATGAAATATTTCAGATTTTTTCCCATATAATTTTAAGTTGAAAAGTTGCAATGGGGAAAGGCCGTTTCGATAGCTAGACACGTTGCGCAGCTGGTGGGAGGGAGGGCTGTGCAAGGGCGGCTTTGTGCAGGACCCGCAGCGCTCCGGTTTTTGTCACGCTGCTGCCCCCGTGTGGCCTCTCCTGCGGCACTGCGCTTGCCGCCGGCGCTTCCCGGCCTGTGGAGCGAGCTGCACCTCAGCTTAGAAATTATCCCCTAGCAAAATGCTCTCGCCTTATCACAGTTGCCTCAAAGTCATTTGCTCAAATTCCATTTCACTAAGGAACCATCGCTTTTTGCTGTTGCTAAATTACTGGAGACGGGACTAGTTAACATGCGCAGGATTGAGATTCTTTGGAGACCTCTGACCGGTCATCTTCTGGAGGTAACTAATGGCTTTTATCACTTCTACTACAATTTAGTTTGTATTAATGCAAGTCTCATGGAAATATGTTTTTGATGTGTAATTAAGAAAAAAATTCTAAATTGTAATTATATATTTTGGTTTAGGCACTTTATTGTTGCAACTCGAATGCATTATGGTTTGGATTTAAAAGTGAATTTATATATTTAAATTACAATATTTTAATATCTCTTGATAACTTCGTCTTTATGGTGCTGTCAATCTTTATATGTTTTTTGACACAACAGTATTTAAAAAGATCGAGTAATTATACTTCACACATTTGTTCTAATTAAGGTAGCGCGAATTTACTGTTTCACGCAGTACACGTATCTAGGAAGATTTTGAGATAGTCTTCCTAGAATTGAAGCCAGGAGATTTACTAAGAAAGGGTTGTTTATTTGTTTTTTAATATTTAAGCTAACTTCTGAATGCTTTCTTTAAGAGAACACTGTTCAAGTATAAAAATATTGTAATCCTATTGCAATTTTTTTTAGTATTTTAACTTAAACACGAAAAATATACTTTATGAAGGAAAAAACCCTTACATTTTGAATTGAAGACTAAAAACTGGTGATTGAATGTACCTGTAGTTGTAATTCTCCACACAAGTACATAGCAGAATAAAATGTAAGCACAGGGTTTGTTTTAGAGTGGGTAAAGGAGAAGGCTTTTCTTTCTCGTAATTCTCAATGTATCAGACACTTCCTTAGCACCAGTGCATTGTTTCAACCCATATCAAGGATTGGTATTGTCTTTTTATGGAAGCCACATATTGCTTTATCTAGGAGAAAAAAATTGGATACTTCTAGGTTTAAAGACTTTAAGCACAGGCTTCTCTTTCTCTTGTTTATTTTTTGCCCTACAAAACAAAAAGGTTCACCATCCATATCTTGAGACTGTTTTCATAAAGGTTCACCATCCATATATTGAGACTGTTTTCATCTAGGGAGCAGTCTGTTTCAGTCTGTTACCCTTGCAGTGCAGATAATCTGCCACTGTTTTGTAGGAAATACAGAGTCTTTCATTTTCTTTCAGAGTACTGCCTTATTTCCTTTTAAACCTAAGTTGTTGAGTTACAATAAGGAAGGAGGAAACATCAGCTATGACTCAATTAAACACAACCTGAGGGAATAGCTTGTTCCCTGGTTCTGGAACTGGTTATCTGGACAGAATCAGAGCATGAAGTACTTCAAATTCTCTGTTTTTTATTTTATATAAAGTTTTAAAAATCTAAGCAAATCAGGAGAGTGGCTATTTCTTGTCCACATTTTTAAACATTAAGCCAGCTCTTCTACATGCTCTCCTTTTCAGTTTGGCTAGTGGTTGATAAGAGAATGATCCACCAATAAAAGGCATCAGCCTTCTTTATGATACTGCCTTGGACTTGACTCTGGGTTCTCACACCATCAGAGCTAGGGCGGGAAGGGTGGGTGGAAATAATTATGTAGCAGTCAGTGAAACTGTACACTCCCCATATTAGTTTGAGGGTAATGTATTAGATACAGCACAGCTCATACTAGCTAGCTAAGAAATGAATGTGCACCATGTTTTTAATTTTTGTATTCTAAAAAAGCAATTAGAAAAGTTGTTAGGTTTAGAGAATTTAGAGACAAAGAAGTGAAGGTATGCATTTGAAACTCAAGTTTAAAGATGCTCACTATTGCTTGGTCAAGTTTTTAAAAAAATGGAGTGTGAGGTTTATTTTATCTTCAATATGTAATTGCTTTTTGTGTTTGAGAGTATAGAAGGCACTTCATTGGCTGCTGTCATGTTCCTCACTTGATTATGTTAAGCAGTGTGTGAAACTTCCAATTTTGTAGCTTTAGGTTAAGTTAACCCGAGAGTCTTAGGCATTTATTGAAGAGCTGTTTGGTGCTTTTTAATCAATCATTATCAGAATTAGCAGTTAGTTTATTAATTTTGGAAAGTTTATTTACTTGAATTATGTATGTAATTTTCATTATGTTTCCTTCTGTGTCTTTCACTGCTTCCTATTGCTTCCTTATTCAGAAGGTATGTCTATCCAAAAGATAAATTTCTTTTTTTACTATAAAGCCAAATTTTATCATTTAGAGATTTACTGTATTATTATTATACTATTGTATGTACGTTCTAATATAATTAAAATACCAGTTTTTAATGTATTATATATGTTGGTTATATAAAAGTGCCTTTAAACAAAACATTGCTGTGTTTTCAGGTCTGTCAGCATCCCAACTCCAGAATGAGAGAATGGGGAGCAGAAGCTTTAACTTCTCTCATTAAAGCAGGGCTGACATTCAGACATGACCCTCCATTATCTCAAAATCAGGTAAAGTAAGTTTAAGAGCAGATGCTTTCCTCCTTCGTTCATAAAGCAACTTTGCTATTGCATATGTAGTCTAGCTGTAACACTCAGATGTAACTATTGTGAACCACCACATGCATTCTAATAAACTATCCTCTTTTGTTTTTCAAATACCTAACTAAGAGTGATGCTTGCATGGTATGTCCATTTCTTAGAACGAATTGTGGGTAACCCCCATGAGTGCAAAACATTTCCAGAATGTTTAGTAGTATATATGTGATGCTGTGGCAGGTAAAAAATGTGTTGCCTAAGCTTCTATATTACAGCTGTTCAATCCATGATTAATACAACATTCTAATATTTTCACTGAGACTTGTTGGATATTTTTTCCATGGTCTCTTGAGGAGGAAGCTGAGTGTAGTCCTGCTCAGTGAGCATAAAGTTGCATGACAGTCCGTATGCAACTGTAGTAGCATCTGTAGCTGCTTCCTGAGGAACCAGGAGAGCAGGAGTGAAGCCAAAGTAGATTTTCTGCAAAGATCCCTTATGGTCTGAATTTGAGCATTTAGTGAGTGAGCTACTGAATTAATTCAATGAATCTTTAATTTGTACTGTACGTTTTCACTCATACATAAAAATACTTAAGAATCAGGTAAATGTTAGCATCCTTAATATGCTTTACTGTTTACTTTTAGAGACTGCAGTTGCTTTTATTGAATCCACTAAAGGAGCTGTCAAACATTAGTCATCCTGATATCAGGATCAAGCAGCTGGAGTGTGTGCTACAGATTTTACAGAGTCAGGGTGACAGCTTAGGACCTGGTTGGCCATTGGTGCTTGGAGTCATGGGGGCAATCCAGAGTGATCAGGGGTAAGTGGTGGAAATAAAATTTTGAACTCATGTAAGATAAGAACAGTAGAAAAAATTCTGCTTATATTTTTGTACTTTAATAGCTACTTCAATAATCATAATTTCATTGTAATTTTTGGCTTGTGAAAAATTTTACTCAACAAAAATACACTTTTTAATTCTTCCTGAAGCACACTTTATTTTACTGAATTAATCTTCCAAAAGACCAGAATATTATTCCACTCTATGTTCTCCTGTAGTCAGCATGCAGTATACACTGAGGTGTACTCAGTGTGCCATTTCATTTGACCTTGACCATCTGCTGGACACATCTCTGGTGCTTGCCAATACTTCTGTGTGAATCAGCTATTGCTTAGTTTATCTATTGTTTCTTTTTCTTCTTAAATCTTCCAGTAGTCTCTAGTGTGTGTTTTCTTCTGATCATTCTCTCTTTTCTTGAAGCCTTCCTACCTAAATGGTTGCTGGTAGCAGAAGGATGGAATATTATTTACTGGCTGTGGGTGAATCCCTTGACTTGCACAATTGACTCTGTTGCCAGCAGAGGTGGACTTATTCTCAGCCCACAAGGGAAAGTGAGAGATGAAGTTGCAATGAGTATTTTTGAAATAAGCAGTGAATTGAACATATGCCTTTGCAACTGTAAGCACCAAGAATTATACCCACACACTCAAACCATATTTATTGGTTTTTTAGGTGCTAGTCAAGACTAGCAGCAGGATAGGTCATCATATAACTCTAGCATCAGTAGAATTCTCCTTAGCATATCTCTCCTTTTGTCTCACCTTAGCTTTAGTCTTCTGGTCATATAAAAACCTAAAGCCCCTTGAAATGCTTGAAGGATTTTGCTCCTGGACCAGTATTGTTTGCACTGGCAGTAGTACCTACCAAAATTCCCAAGGATTTTGTCATTTTTGGTTGTGAGCATCCTCTTTTTTGTAATTAAGTTTCCTTTGGTAGTTGTTGTTTTGACACTTGGTGCAATGTGTTCTTGCATGCCTTTTGATTTTCACTGTTGTTAGTGATGGATGAGAACCACCACAAATTCCTTCTCAAGACAGTCTTCAGATCCCATTAAATCTCAAACCCCTATCTCACTGGCCGATATCTCAAGATGTTACTAACATCTTGTGTTATATCTTAGTCTCCTCCTACAAAGCATATGGAATAATCTACTTCAACTACATAGCACTGTTTGTCCATATCATATTAAGTAGAGTAGGAAAAAATTAAGCATGCCTCCTTTTCCTTGAGAAAGAACTTAATTTCTTACCTAAGTTACAGCTGTGAGTACAAGATGCAGATACTATTATCGTACTTTAAATATTAACTTACTGACCACAAGACTTTCTTCACAAGTGTCTTCCCTCTGATCAATGAACATCCTGAATTCCAGGACAGAAATCCATTTACCTTCCTGGAGAACTTCTTTCCAGGCTTTTATAAATACAGAAAATGCTGTTTTGATAACCAAAAACCATTGGTCTTTGATCACTTCTGGATTGTACAGTACTGTCCTGCCAAACAAAAGGAAACCTGTCTTTGAAGACTTTTTCAGTGGAAAGCCTCTGGTTTTTTTAAGCATAGATAAAGCCCTATACAATCTTAAGATTTCTCACTAAGCTTAAGTTTCTTTTATTTATAGTTACCTTTTCGTGATCACCTATAACACCGAGGATAGTTCCACAATTTGAAGAGTGATATCGCTGTTGCTACTTGCATGAGGGACTTTAAAACCTTTCTTCAAACACATAGTAATGTGGGACCTTAATTGGGAAAAACTGCTCTGAATTTGCTCTTGTAGCCTTGCATTTGAAGTTCAGAAAGACACGTTACTTTCCCATTAACTCGGTACTTCAAAATGAGTAGTGGAACCATACTTTGATTTCCTGCCACCTTCTCTTTTCTCTTAAGAGTCCTTGAAGGTCACATACCTCTGAAACTTTGTACTGGAGGGGGAACTGCAGCAGTTTTGGGTCTGTTTCACTTTATAGACTCGTGTAATGAGTATGAGGGAAAGTATTGTGTGAGTCTATCCTCCATCAGTAGAGCAATGATAAATACTTTGATCTTACATGGTAGGATGGATGTTTCTCTGCAGTATTCATCATATTAGAGAATTATTAGTTATACCATTACTGTCCATGTGAAGTTTCTTGTGTATTCCTCTGGCTTCTATATCCTGTTCGCTGTTACAATACAGTGGCAATGACCCACCTCTAATTTTGAATTAATTTTTTAAAAAATTGTAATTCTGGAATAGGAAACTGACATATCTATAGTCTGAATTTTTTCCCCAGGATATTTATCCTGAAGTTCACCAAGTTTCTGTCTTACAAAGCTTTGAAGTTATTTCTGTTGTACATTAAACATTGAAAAAACTGCAGAGAAATTTAAATGCAGCTTCGCTATTTTGTGTTACCTACACTCCACCACTCCTTTTGATTTCTTCATTTTGTCTCTCATTGAACAAGATTTTAGTTGTAAATGACCTTGCTGCTTCATGTGAACCTTTTCTGTACTATATTTTTAATGTTTGTATTCAGAACCTAATTCTGAAGACAAAGTAATTATTAAGGATCTATTTAAGGGCAGATATTTTGAAAAGTTTTTGTCTGATATAATGTAGTATTGAAGCAAGTAAGACTACCATTATGTTAGCATGAATTTTTCCTAATAAATAAAAACAAATTTTCCCCACCTGTTTGGCATACCTGAAGTAACTTGTAACTGCTGATACAAGAAATTCTGCAGAACAGCTTACTCTTTGGAACATTATCATGCTTAAATTAAGCTCTTTTTTTTTTTTTTTTTTGTCCATTGTGGCTTTTTTCTAATGTTGTGGCTAACATATTTGAACTAACAAGTCTGAGAACTCTAAAACAGAGAAATGGACTTCACTATATAAAATTAGCTAAGGACCACTGGAAAGTCTAAACTTCAACTCCACTAGGTAGTCAACATGGACTAAACTACTTCATCAGAATTTTAAGCCTCAACTTAAAATTATATCTAAAAAAAAACCATTGAAAATGGTGCAAATTCTTCTCAAAAATATTAATATAATTTTTTTCTTTGTGTTTAATAATGCTATCTCCTGAGGTATTGTATTCAAAATATTTCCATGCTCTTGAAGAAATGTGAAATGAGCGTGTGTGTGTGTGCTTTGTTTTTATTTTGTTTTTTTAAGAGAGTCCTTAATACGGACTGCATTCCAGTGTCTTCAGCTGGTTGTGACCGACTTCCTTCCTACAATGCCATGTACTTGTCTACAGATAGTTGTTGAAGTTGCAGGAAGCTTTGGACTTCACAATCAAGAGCTAAATATTAGCTTAACTTCAATTGGTTTGCTGGTGAGTTTTTTATTAACCTACAGTGATGCTGTTTCTGGCTTTCATTTTTGCTTTTCTTTTTTAATGAAAACTAATCTCTAGTCAATTATACAAATGAAAGCCACAACCTAGCTTTTTGGGTTCTTCCTGAACTCCCATGCTGTCATTTGGAATCATAGCATCATAGCAAATCTTACCTTTAATCTCCATGATTCCTAGCTTACTAAAAGAAATAGTATTGCGTTGTAAGCAGGTTCATCAGTATCTTATTTTTAATACATTTTTTGTGTCACTCATAATGGGAACCTAAAAGCTGAGAAAGAAGAGTAATTTTTTGGACCTTGCAATATTTATGTGCTGATCTTATTTCACCAATGTAGGGAAATTAATATCTTGATGTACTTGGCAAAATACTTTGTGAAAATAAGAGGGAATTTATTTAATAATCATTAAAGCATTACCCTATTTTTGTTGTATAACACCATATGTCTTTATTTATTTTGTAGTGGAATATTTCAGATTATTTTTTCCAAAGAGGTGAAATAATTGAAAAGGAGCTAAACAAAGAAGAAGCAGTGCTGCAGAAACAGGCAGAAGAAAAGGGAGTGTTGCTGAACAGACCTTTTCATCCTGCATCACCATTTGACTGTCTTTGGTTATGCCTGTATGCCAAACTTGGAGAGCTGTGTGTGGATCCCCGACCTGCAGTTAGAAAGAGCGCTGGGCAGACGTTGTTTTCTACTATTGGTGCTCATGGAACTTTACTGCAACATTCAACGTGGCACACAGTAATATGGAAGGTATGATGTGCAAGCTTCCTCTGAAGGTTTTGTAAAGAGCGTTTACGTTTTAGTAACCATAGATCATTTACCATTTAATAACTATTGTCACTTAGACAGTTTATTAAGACTTTTTAAAGGTAACATAAAGTGGCAGAAATCTGATCTCTTGGGTTTTGGGAATGTTTTTTACACTTTGTCTTCTCTGGCCTTTAAAACCTCTTCTAAAATACATTTTAATATCCTAATTATTTATTTTTTACTCAGGAGTTTGATAAAACTTGTAGGTTTCCTTCCCACAAGAATGAATGACTTATCTTTTGTGTGAAAATGGAGATGTTTGATGGTCATGTGACTGGGCTGATCTGGTATTAGATGGAGCCTTGCTTTGCATTCTGTTTTGAATCTTTCAAGAGGATCTGTCGATTGCTGTGTTCTAAGTCATGGTCATGTTTGTTGTGCTTTACGGAAACTTTAGGCTATATTTGAGCCTGCCTGTTGTACCTGTGAAGAGTCTGAGATCTGCTGGTTTTAGCGTTCTCTTGGTGCTGACACTGTTCTTGGTGGGTTTGAGTGTGCTATTTCCAGCCCTTCTCAAGTGGCCATCAGTTGACTGATTGTTAATCTTGACTGCTGTGGAGACTGTTTAGAACAAGGGAATTTTCAGCATGACTGACAGAAAGGATAATGAAAGAATTACTGTTTTTTGTTGGTTTACTATGAATACAGCTATGTTATTTGAAAAGTTGCATTTTTCCTCTTTTTCTGGCTATTGCAGGTTTTATTTCACCTGTTGGATAGGGTTCGCGAATCTTCTACAACAGCTGACAAAGAGAAGATTGAATCAGGAGGAGGCAACATTCTCATTCATCATTCAAGGGATACAGCTGAGAAACAGTGGGCTGAGACATGGGTATTAACACTGGCTGGAGTTGCAAGAATATTTAACACTAGGAGATACTTACTGCAGCCTCTAGGTAAAATTTATAGACATTAAAAGACACAATGATAAACTTTCTGCTTTTGTATGTTCTTTTCAGTTAAAGTACTGGGCAAGAAGCTTAATCTTAGCTCAAAAATGTTTTTTGTTGTGTCACCTCAAATGTTATGAAAATTGCGGAGTTATTAACTCATGCCCAGTAGAGCCAAAAATTGTAACTACAGATTTCCTCTTTTGTATCACAGTACTTGAGATTAAATCTCAGTAGTCACAATTCAGTCCCAATTCTGGGTGCTAAATAGCTTTAAATTATAGTAGATTGATAACAATAACACTTTTTCTGTTCTTTGTTCTTCTCAGAACATGCTTTTCCTTTTATCTGTCTAAGGGAATGCAACACTTGCCTGGAACTCCTCTGTGGCATCAGTGTGTCAAATTTAACAGTACTCTTAGAACATAAAGAGAACTTACCTGTAAAGTCAGTGGAGTAGTGAACATTTACATTGTTCAGCTGTATGTAGTAATATTTTACAATAGCTTGGTAATTTCTACAAGGAAAAAGTGCAAAAGGAATAGAGAATGCATAGCTTACAAAGAAAAGTCTTCATTAGATTAATCTACCTTCAGCATCCTATAGCATGCAATTAATGTATATTAACTGGATATAAGTTGTGTTGTATTTAATTTTGGTCATTTGTGATACATGTATCAACATATTAACAGCTAGTAAGTGTATTAGTCATTTGAAGAAATGTGGTAGAATTTAGGCATATTAAACTTGAGTTAAAACAGAATAAAAAAATTAGAACTACTTTAATTATTCAAACCCTGTAATTAGTAACATAGAAAATTGAAGGTTAAGGCTAAATTTAATGAAAAACTCAAATGCCTCAAATGAAATCTTTCCACAGTACAATTATCAGAGAATTTTAAAATAAATTCTTTATAAATACATTGCATGAGTAATTGCATTAATTTGACCCATAATTCCTTCTGTGGGCTTAACCCTTCTTGAAATGAACAGGCATCTAGTATGTATAAGAACAAATCTGTTTCACCATACTGAATGAAGAAAATGTATTTTACTGGTATGGGATGTGGTACGCGATTTTTTGCTAGCAAATTTAGCATGAACATAGGTATATTGTTTCATTCTTCATATTTATGTGTTTCTCTGTCACATTCATTCTTTCAGGTTATGGTTGAACTGATATAAAAGTCATTCAAGTGGCCACCTAATCTCTTGAAATTTCTGTGTGTTAGACTAACAAATACACAAGCAGCCTTTTAGAGAGGCAGGGTGAGTAGGAATGGGAATAGGAAACAAGTTCCAAATTGATTTTTTTCCCTCCTCTCTCTTTTTTTAAATAGGAGACTTTTCTCAAGCCTGGGATGTTCTTCTTGATCACATCCAGTCAGCAGCACTTAGCAAAAATAATGAAGTTTCATTGGCTGCTCTGAAAAGCTTCCAGGAAATCCTACAAATTGTTTCTCCTGTTCGAGACTCTGAGAAGCCTGAGACACCACCTGCCATCAGTGTTTCTGTACCTTTGGTGGTGGGGACAACTACTGCCACTAGTCTTGGCAGATCATTCATGAGAACTGACTCCATAGGAGAAAGAATAGGAAGATACAATGGATCTGAACCTCCTGTAATAACAGATGAGATTGAAGATTTGAATCTTTGGTGGGCAGCTTGGAACAGCTGGTATAAGATTGGATCAGAAAGTACAAGGCCTCCAATTACTTGTGATAAGTTGACTTTCATTCCCAGCCAGCCTTTTCTTACAGCTTTAATTCAAATATTCCCAGCTCTTTACCAACACATCAAAACTGGTTTCAGCATGGATGATCTCCAAAAGCTGGGTGTCATTTTGCACGGTGCCGTTTCAGTTCCAATCAGTTCAGATGCTTCCCCTTTCATCCTTCCATCTTACACTGAAGCAGTTTTGACAAGTTTACAGGAAGCGGTGCTTACAGCTTTAGATGTTTTACAAAAGGTAATAATGCAACTCCTAGAGTGTGAAAGGTAAACTACAGTGTGTCCTACTTCTACTCTATAGAACTATAGTGTGGTAATTTAAACATGATTTTAAAAATTATTTATAATTGCACAGTGTGTTGTATTATAACAATCAGATCTCCATTCCTGCTGCAAAATAGATGCTCTACATTGAAAGGAATGGTGTAATCTTTATGAAATGTGCTTTTGCTTGATTGTAGAAATGCCTTAAGTGTTGTGCTGTGTTTGTAGCCATTGACTTGTCCATCTAGTATTGAAGTACTGTTGATGTTGATACTGAAGGTCTGTACATGGAGATAGAGGAACAGTCCCACAAACAGTGTTCCATATGATGTCCAGGTGTTGCCATGAACAGTCTAGAAAGAATAGTGATTATGAATAGTTTACACAAAGCATAAAATACAGAAGGTTCTCTGGCAGGTTACCTGCATTCTTGCCTCTTATTAATCAGTTATTTAAGGAAAATGCTGCATCTCTGCTTAAGAAATTGTTGCTATAGAACTTACGCTCAAAGAGCACCCTTCCATGCATGTAAATCTGTAAACAGCAAATGAGGGTGCTCTTTGTCTGAAAGCCAAAAAAAAGAAAATAGTACTGCTTCTTTCTTTTTGCAGTTGTAAAATATCTCCTTGCAAAATTGTGTTCATTCACAAAACTTATTTGTTCAAAAGTAGCATAGTTGATAATTAATTAAATTATGCATTTATATTAAGCACTACTTTTAAACCCACCCCCCCCCCACCAAGAAAAAAAAAATTTACTTGGGAAATGCCAGAATTAAAATATCCACATGAACTGACTTCATTCCCTTTGGGCTTTCATGTTGTGACTACTTTGCTTAACTATGTGGCCATATATCCCCCGCTGGTGCTGTCAGGATCCTGCCCCATTTAGCTCATGAAACACATGGTGGCTGCCAAATGAGCAGCAATTCAGTGTCTTGTTTTCTCTTTTGCTTAGTGTGAGTTGATTAATCTCAAATGGAACCTTAAAGATAATCTAGTTCCAACCATCCCTGCCATGGAAATGCTATGGAGTTAATTATTTTGTTTAAATTTCAATTCAGTTTGCTTGGATAGAAGTTGGTATTAAATCTCAGTTTTGTATGTGGGTGTATAAATAACATGAAGTTTTAAAACCAGTCATGTTTACTACATTTTCATCCTTTTCCAGTCAGGCTTGACCCGTTTTTATCCTCCCTTTTCCAGCAGGTCAGTCCAGCCCAAATCCTGTTTTTCCCATTTGATCAGTCCATTTATTTATCTCAGATTTTTCTGGTTTTCAGTCTCCTTATCCAGATGATCTTAGGTTCCAAAGGCTGCAGGCATTAGGGTTTTTCAAAGAAGGGGTTACCAAAGTTTTTAGCATGAGGAAAAACTGCACATTATAAGGTGGCATTATACTCTTGTTCTTGTCAAGATGTTTTAACTTAAGGTTTCTAAACAATAACAAAAGCAACAACTCTACATGAGAAAGTGAGACATCTCCCCTTCCCCACTCCCAGTGTCAATAGGTTACCATGGCAGTTACATGCTTTTGCAAATACAGACTTCCATAAGATGGTACCTCAAACCTCCCATCCTACCTATAGTTATGTTATTAGCACAACAGCACTGAAGTTTCTAAAAACATCAAAGTATTTTTGGACATGGATAAGTTCTGTGAAGTTGCATGATTGCTCCTCTTGGCTGTATAAACACAGTACATTTCACATGGCAAGGCAGCCAGCCAGTGCTGATGGGAAGCAAAGGCCATGTGTCAGATGGTTTTGCTTAAGACCAGAGTACCTTCTTCCTCTCTTGAAATCAATCGATGCTCTCAGGAGTACACAGAGAAGCCGGTGGAAGCATTAAACAAGAGTATGTAAATATTTGCAATCTCTGAAACAAAACCTTTCTCTGTGTTTGTGTGTAGGATCAGGTTCTTTGCTGATACAGGAAGACTTGGGTCAGTTCTGGTTTTCTCTGAAGTTGTGGAACAACTTTGCAGTTTGAATAGCATGAGAAAACCCAACTTTTTCAGACTGAACCCTGACTAGTTTAATAAATGTATTTTATAATGTGATTCCACTAACAAAGGACATCATTGCAACTCAAGAACCTGGGAATGGAAGGGAGCTTTGCATCACTTTTCAGGCTTCCATATGTTGAGCCCAGTTCACACTCTTTGTTTTCTTTGTTGCTTTTATTTCTCATTAGAACTTGTCTTCTAGTCTTTTACTGCTGTAGTGTAGGGGGGTTTGGGGTTTTTTGGTAGTATAAGTGCACTGTTCCTGAAATGTTTTCCATTTTAAAGCAAGATTATGAGTTTCAGCTATACCAAACCATATAATTCTCATTTTATTTATGTTTCTTTCTGTAAGACACTCTTTTAACTACTTTTTGAAGCCTTCTGTGATTTACTTCTGAGATTTAAATGTTTATTGAAATAGAACTTAAAGAAGATGTGGCTGAGGTCTATATACAAGACTTAGTAAGACTTTATTTTATTGACAAGTCAAAGCAGAGTTTGTGGAAAAAAGTTATCTTTTATTGGATGAGATAGCTGTATTTACTGAACTATATATGCCCAGGTGTCTTGCCACTTTATTTACTTCAATAAAGTAACCAAATTTAATTTCCTTGAACTATTGGAACTATACACAGTCTTACATACAGCATGACATAGTCTTATGTGGGCAGTTTTCTGTAGGAGTTTGTTGTACTGATGCAGGTGTTAGAGCAAGACCTCAAGAAATGTATATAAAACTTCTGTATTTTCTTTTGATAAAGGCTATATGTGTGGGCTCAGAAGGTATGCAGATAATGTATCCTGCAATCTTTGACCAACTACTGGCCTTTGTAGAATTTTCCTGCAAGCCTCCACAGTATGGACAGCTGGAAACAAAGCACATTGCAAATGCAAAGTATAATCAGGTAATTAATTAGAAATCTCACTCGTTTCACTTGGCTGGTTAATTCAATTCAGCTTCAGCAATGGGTTGTCCAGAAAGATGCATTTGTTCAATCTGTAAAAACTTAACTGCATGTTGTGTAATAAGGTTTTTTTTACATGCTTTTGTTATCTTCTTTTACTCCCTTTGCATTTTTCTTTGCTTTTATACTTCATATTCATTCATGTAGGAAAGGTCTGGCTTGGACACCAGACAAATGTGTCTGAATTTGTACATGAAATAATCTAAAATAATTTGTCCTACAAGAAATACTAAATTTAACACAGACACATGATAACTTTGAATGGAGAAAATTCCCTCAACCTGCAGATTTTTGAATTGCACGTGCTGTAAAGAAATGGAACGTATTCAGTAACTCTTTTTATCTGTGTACACTGCTATTCACTAAGCATGAGCATCTGATTCAGTGTAATCAAAGAGGTAACTATTATGTATGTATTAATTCTTCTTATTCTGTTTGTCCTGCAACACAATGGAATCACACTAGATACAACTATTTGCACCGGTGAGTTAAATTTCCTTAAAGATTGTCCTAATGTAGTTGTCTTGCTTAGACTGCAACATTTCTCCTACTTAAATGTACTTTACTTCAATGTAGAGTACATTTGCATAGCCAGACTACGTTGTATTTGCAGTTTTGTTGCTTGGACCATATTCTTAGCAAACCTTGCATGCATTAAACTGAGAGTTCAGTGCAAAACATACACTTTCTGTTCCTTAATGAATATGTTTTCACATATAATTTAGTAATTTACTAATTCCTTTTCCTAGGCGGAATGGGTGGCATTGAATTACGTACCATTTGCAGAGAGATCCTTGGAAGTTGTGGTGGACTTATACCAAAAGACAGCTTGCCATAAAGCTGTGGTAACAGAGAAGGTCCTTCAGAACATTATTAAGGTAAAAGTTTGACTTGCATGTGCTCTGAATATAATGAGCTTATATTGAAAATCACGAGTTTTATTTTCAGCTAGTGTTGGCAAACACTCCCTAGGAAGCTTCAAGCTGTAGTAAGCAGATGGATATTTTATGAAGATGAGCATCAGGGAATAATTTCTTTTGAAGCTGGAAGGCTATTTATTAGTCTCTATATATTGTTCTTAGCAGGGTAATGTCAGCATCAGTATTTCAGTGTTAAGATAAAACTGAACAGATGTGCTAGGCCACAAAATGTTCATCTTTTAAAGTGTTATGCACCTGAGTGTGGTAATTAGGCCTCTTAGTAAATATGGCATTGAAGGCCAAAGCCCAGTTTCTGTACTGGGCTACACACTTCAGGGGTGTATGCTCTGTTACTTTTGATTTGCTTTTAATGGCTTCATGTGTCAATGCAGCTATGAAATGTTACAGGAGAGCTAATGTACCTTTAAAGTGAAATTGTCAAATGCTTCACATTTTTTGACCATTCCATTTCAGCAAAAAATTCTAGTAAATAATAGAAGTAATACTTTCCAGAAGTCTGGAAAATAAGAATGTATCTGACCTGGCTTGTTTGCAATGACTTGGCTGATGTCAGGATTTTCCTGTGTAGAAATTTAAAAACCTGAATGTGTTTAAAACAGGTGATATTATTTGAAATCTGTTATGAATTAAATATTTGTATTTCCAAGTTAATGCAGTTGTTTTCCACTTCCATTTTAATGGCATTTGTGAAACTGATAGAAATACCACTATTTTGTAATACTTGCAGTTGATAACAATATAATCTATCATGATATATGAAAATGCTTTTAAATTTATTTTTCATGTCTCTAAAGCCCATGTTGATTTTGGAATTGGATTTGACACGTATGACCAATAGTAGCAAAAAAAAGTTCTATTTTTCTCTAGGGTTAGATTCCAGCTGTCATAATTTTTTGCCATAGAGAGTTAATTATAATTGACTCCCTTGTGAGAGTCAGAGTGAGTCTTTCCTCAAATCAGAGCCTGCACTAAAGGCATGGGGGGGCACACATATAGTACCTGAATTTAGTCACTATGTATTTGAAATATCAAGTAAATAATTGGTTTTCCAAGATAATTTACTATCATGTTCTAAGGTTTGACTAACAATACTAAAAAGAATGCATATAAGTGTAAATAGTTCATATGCTTAATGTTTTAAAATTTATTAATGACTTTGTTTTATAGATATTGAAGATGACCTTCTATCTAAAAGACTTAAATCTTGCTGTGTTTTCATCTGCTTTACATTTGAGTTGTATTGTAGCCTTTATCTTAGAATTTCACTAACTGTTCTTACTTTCAAATTTCATGTGGTTTAGCAGTCAATCATGACCAGATTTCTTCCAGTATTTATGTTTCAGTGTTTAAAGTTCAACTTTACTAGGAAAAGTTTAAATGCAATGAGGCTTTTTTCTTTACTGTAGAAGGACTTGGGATGGCTTTATAGGGACTGAATTCTCCAGAATACACTCATGATAACAGACTGCCTGCAGTCTCTTATGTGTTAGGAAAGCCCATTTGTCAGACTTAGCAGAAATGGTGGATGGCAATACAGGAAAAGAAAAGTAGTATGTGATTCCGTAATGTAAATGATAGTGGATCAATTCTGGCTTCTATCTAACCTTGTACTTGGCTACAGACCTGTGCTTTAGCCAGCTGGTATATGCTAAATCATGTTCAGAATTGCATTTGTAAAAGGCCATCTCATATACTAGCAGAAAATGTAGGGATGTGGACTGCCATCTATGACAGTGTCCTCCAAGATCTTGTGCAGAAACTTCCTGTAATCTTAGATTTGCCTGAGCAACTATAAATTTCATTTTGACTTTCATTTTGCAGACACTTAGAATACCTCTTAGTCTGAAGTACTCATGTCCTTCTGAAAGCACATGGAAGCTAGCTGTGTCCTCTCTTCTCAAAGTTCTCTCCATTGGACTACCTGTTGCAAGGCAGCATGCATCTTCTGGAAAATTTGACAGTATGTGGCCAGAGCTAGCAAATACTTTTGAAGACTTTTTATTCACGAAAAGGTAAACACAATTTCTTTTTTTTTTTTAAAGGAAAATACTCATAAGTAATTTGTTCACTATATGTGTCAGTAGAGCTATTTGATAGAGTATTTTAATGAATGATGGAGAAAAGGTAACCAATCTGTCTGCTTCAAAAAGCTATACTTTTACAAAGCAGTAAAAAAAGCTTAAATCAAAAGGTGAAGTGTAAGAACAAGGAAGAGCTCAGCTGAACTCTCAATATACAGCATAGTCTTTCTGAATAGGACAGGGAGTTCTGTGTGGATTCCCCAGGATGTTTACTCTAGATTTGATAGAGAGTTGCTGATATGTACTCAATTTGTTTCTTTCTTCACTTTGAAAAGAGTTGCAATGGTATTTTCTCTAATTAAGGTGAACAGCATTAACTATATGTATTTCTCCTGAGTTCCATCTTGAAATACTCAACTTCATGTGAATTTTTGAAAATCATTTTATACACTGCTGTTCACTTAGAAGCCCATAGTTATGTTGTATTTGTTTCTACCTAAGATGAATTGACTACACCTTAATAATTAACCACACTTTTATGATACTTTATGAAAAGTGTACCTGAATAGTCATAATTATAAAGATGGACAGATTCCTCTCAAGAATGGAACACATTCTCAATCTACAATGGGCAAGCTGAGAAAGTCCAGAAGTGAAAAATAGTAACGATCAGAAACAATTTAATCATAGAATGGTTTGAGTTGGAAAGGATCTTAAAGATCATCTAGGTCCAAACACCCTGCCATGGGCAGGACACCCTCCACTAGACCAGGTTGTTCAGAGCCCTATCCAGCCTGGCCTTGGATCTGTTAATATGTTCAACCAAAAGACTATAACATTAGCAAAACATTGTAGATTTTCAGAATATAATAAAAGCTTCCTTCAGAGAAGAATTTTTTTGTCCCTTGGCAATGGGTAAAAATCTATTTCAGTACAGCAAAGATTTTCTAGGTTAGACACTAAGGGAACCTTTTACTCCAAGGAAGATTAGATATTTTAAATAATTGCTTAGGAGTGGTATGGAATTTCCATCTTCTGTAAACATCTGTGGGCAAGTATCTTTTAGGAGTAGTTTAAGTGTATCTAATAGTGTTTTAGAATAAAGAACAAGGTGGAACATGAAAAATTTAATTCCCTGATTTTCAGTAAAAAATGAACCTTTCTTTTTAACAGAAAACAGTAAGGTTCTTCAGTGCCTTATGCTAATGTGCTGTGTGTTTAGTCTGAAACACACAAAAGTCAGCAAAACGCAGCTGTATTTACTAATGATGGATAAATAACAGCTTGCCCAAAACAAACAAAAAATAAATACCAGTGGAAATTTATTTTAGAGACACATCCATTAGTGAAAATGTGTGTAGTAATGAATGGGTTTGGAATATCATCAATAGGATTACATGGCAATCAGGTGAAAAACCTTCCTATTGTTTTTGCATTTACTTGAAAGAAAATTCTATTAAGTAGGAGGACCTTAAAATAGAAAAGGTCATCATGACGGCTTAAAAGACACTTCAATCATCCAAGTTTTTATTTTATGCTTCACTGTTTCTTTAATGTAAAATAATCTTTGCAGTATCTTGCTTGGTTTTCTTTTCAGCTGCAATTAGTATTCTTGCTTCCATTCTGAGACAGGCAGTCCACATCAGTTAACACCATATAATCTATATCATTGTTGGGTTTAGAGAATTCAAATGAAGGTTTTTCAGATTATTGTAGAAGAATATATGTTTACTTAAAGCAAAATTACTTAAAACAAATTACTATTTTTTGTAATTTAATTATTCCTAAATATTTTCAAAGCAAATTAAACATTTCCATTTTACATGTTGTTACCTGAACAAGACTAGTACTGCTACATTTTTGTGGTATTAATTGTTCATAAATTCAGGGAAGTAAAATTATCACAGCTCCTTGGTGTAATTCAGGGTAATCCACTATCATCTGCATGACCTTTTTGGCCAAATCTGTTTGTCTGTAACAAATACATTTAATTTACAGTGAGTGATTTATACTTTACTTGAATATTGTTTCAAACATAGAAATTACATCTTAATGTGTTGCTTGCTAGACACTATTACTCTTTATGTTAATTCTAATACCTTTCGTCATTTGTCATATATGGGCAAATATTCTCTGGAGGTAGAAGAAAAATAGAACTTGTGTGAATATTTATCATGCCTTATGATGTCTGTCTTGACTGAAGTCTGGTTTTGCCTCTTTAGCAACCAGACTGTATACTGTAATTTAACATACAGAATATGTTTTAGAGAAAATTTTTTCAGCATAATTAAAAGTGTCCTTAGAAAAGTGTAGGAAACTTTTTTTCACTTAGAAACTTCAAGGTTCAAATTAATTTAAAGCATATTTAAATTTAAATATGCCAGTATGTTATAGACATGTATGGCATATATAGCATATATATGCCATATATGCTATAGCCACATGGCTACAGCAAGATAATTTGACCTGTTAGTGTAATTAATGGCCATTATCATTACACTTTCCAGGCTTGTTTTGAGTAGATTAATTTTGCTTATATAGCCGTATTTTGTGGCTACAGAATGTCTGTAATTGTTTTTTTTTTTTTTTACATCTTTTCTAAATAGCAGTTTGCTTTCCAAGTGTATGGTTTTCCTAAATACAGTTAGAGCCCTGTTCCTTGGTATATTTAGGATAGATAGGTAGCCTTTCTGTTCTCTCTCTCAGCCTGAGCCTTGTGCTCCTAAAAAACACTAAAGCTGAAAAGGGAATACATCTTCCTCATGCCAGTAGTCAGGACAATTAGTAATAGCAATCATTTCTCCTTTTCTTCATCCTCTTTGTTCTCCTCCTCCTCCTCCTCCCCATATTGCTACTGAAGTATGTCTCTCTCGCTGTGATACATGGAGGGCTCTAGAGATAGCTGTGGAAGTTCCCCACATTGAGGTAATTCTCTTCTGATTTCCTTTGCTAAAATCTTTCTGCACTTTGTGCAGGATGCTATGAGACTACCCTTGGCAAGTAGGACAACCTGTCCCTTTTGGTTTGAAATCTGCTAAATTGTGTCTTCTAGTGATTTATAATTGCAGTTTACTTAGTCTCTTAAATTTGTAGTTGTTCCACTTGTAAGGAAATTGAATTCAAAATTCTCAAATTTAGTGTGTTCTTTCAATTTTTTTTTTTGTAATTCTAATAGAAAACATATACTAGTCATAGTAGTGCCTTATTCCAGAGTAATTTGAAAGAATCTATTCACTGTTTTGACAGTAACAGATAAAATTTATTGCTGAGTTGACGTGCATGTGATCCTTCAGGTTGCAGGGGAAGGCAGTGAGAATGTGCTTTCCAACTATCCATGTTAATCCTTTATATAAGGCCAGCCAGGTGGTATAGAATTGGTTTTGGTGTGTTTCCTGATTTATTTATATTAACAATGAGTTGTGGTTTTTAAAACTTCTGGTACTACTTGGATTTTTGTCCATATCACCAAAATCAATTAACCAACCCACAGCTGAGAAGAGGAGAGTGCTTTTAGTTTGACTTGTGACTTGTCAACTTGAATTGGTTTTAATAACCCTGCTGAACCTGTCCAAGTGTCTCTACTGCAGCTGTGAGTCAGGTCATCTCTGGCAGCTTTCCAACCTGCAAATGTGTCACGCAGGACAGGGAGGTTATTAAGTTAGGTGCAGGAGTGTACAAATCTTACTAAGGCCAGCATGGGTTGAAAAGGTTTTGAAGCACAAAGAATTTGGGAAATGCAGTTCAGTTGAATCCCCAAGAGGCTGACAGCAAGACAGAGTAACCCCATTATAGCATTATCTGGATTTTTAGCATTTTCTAACATGTCACCCCTTGTGACAAGAATAGTTAGATATATACAGTTAGACCTGAATATGGTTAGAACTAAAAGTTCACTTTCTTATTCTGGCATTCTGTAATTTTTCCTAAGCTCTTCGTTTCAATGAAACTGGAATGTTATGTCAAAAAACTCCCTTCCTTTTGTTCCTTCAGTCTTGATACATTTTCGTACTCCACACTTTCCACTGTTAAATGTTCTAGATGTTCTGTGCTGTTGTCTGTCCAGGCTATATGCAAAGCTGGGTAAATGGCTTCCTTTTGTACCTCCTCTTCAAACCTTTATTCTCCAAGCCCGGTTTAGCACTGCTGGGATGGTTCTAAATATGAAACATCTGCATCTCTGTAAGAGTCACAAAAGCCTTAATGCAGTCAGCCCTCCTAACAACACTGCATAACAGATTTGATTAGGTGTTTTTTTCCTTTAGCTTTCCTTAAAATATGCCAGTGCACATTGCCTTATTTTTGTATGCATATTCCCCAAGTTTCTATCTGGCTGAGCATTGGGTAGAAAAATCAAATTATTTCACTGATGTTCTAAATTTTTAACCAATATTTCAAACATTTTTCTAGTCTAACTCGTAACTTTTCTAGTCACCATGGTCCTAGAAATCATATGTGTAGATAGTTTCAATGCCAGAAGCAATATTAGGCTGAGTTGGCATTGATTAGACAAGAGGTCTTATTTGTAATTTAACTTAACTGTAATTTGAACCCTTAAATTAAAGCTCTGTGAATAGCTCTGTATTTAAAATAGCGAACCTCCTCGGCATGGTCCTACCTCTGTCTTTTGGATAGGAGCAGAATTTCAAGCCAGCTATGGGGCTAAATGAGAGAGGATACTCAACTGATGTTTAAAAAGTACAAAGCACAGCAGAAATCGTCTCTGCAGCTTTGTACAACAAGAAATTTCAAATATAGCCAGGAGAGCCCAGGTAAATGAAAAAGGAAAATGTTACTGTCATAGAGCATTAACAACTTCCAAGACAGAAGTTTCAGCTTTTTAAAAAAAAATTTTAAACCAAACTACAGCTGAGACTCAATAATCTTGATTTTTGTCATAAATCAAGATGACATTTAAAATTAATGCATTTTATATAACTTAATTTACACAAAATTGTCTTCCAGTAAGAAGCTGGTCTGTTTAGTATTTCATATTGTTCTTCTTTCCCAGAGGCTTTCGTAGAAGCATGTCAAGCCATTACATACAATAAAATTCACCAAATGTGTGTGTGTATATATATATATATATATATTAGAGCAGAAGCCTATGCTCACATGAGGGAATTAAATCAATACTTCCCCAAAAGATGCTTCTGAACAGAGTGCTGTGCACAGCAGAACTCTGGATGCTTGTTAGGTCTTTGCTCTTGGCTCTGAAGCCCTCCCTGTTAAGTGGACAGGGGCTGGGAGCTCTGTACTGAGGAAAGTTGCCGCATCACACTCTTATCTTTCCTGGCTCTTGACCCTCCAGTACAGTTTGGATATGTTGTGCCAAAACAGCAAAGCATTTGGCCCCTAGATAGATGTATCCATATAGACAAAAATCTATTTACAGGAATAATTTGCTACATGAACAAATATGTACCATAATCTGTAGTAGGTAAGGTAGATCAGATATGGATGACTGGGCAGAAAAGCCTTAACACCTCTTTGAGTAAACGTCAGCTCAGAAAGTGAATCATAAGTGAAATCTTCCTGTGTATTTCAACATGACCTGCATTTCTATGCATCATAATAGCTAAATTGCTGTTGAAAGGTTTTGCATACTTAACAACTCTGTGTGTTAGAAAAGGTACTGACTGAACAGCTACTTAATATTTTATTTTATTCTGTTTTCAACATAAAATTCCAAACTTCCTGACTCCCAAATACACAACCCAGTAATAAGTGCAATAATTTAATATTTTATTCTTTGTGTTTTTTCTAGTCATACATGTAACACATGTCCGTTTCATAGATAAAGTGATCTAGACTTTATCTGCATAAAGTCTCTTTGAGGAGCAGAGAAATATTTATTTTTCAAGCAGAAACATTGGTACATACATAATACATTTCTAATTGTCAAAAATGAAAATTAGCTGTAGGTGTGAAGACTGATCTTTCAGTCTTCATGAATGGTAAGTATTCAGAAAATTGTGAAAAAAAAAGCCTATCTCAGGGAAATCTTACTCGTCTTTGTCAGCAACATACAGGAGCACTGGAAGAAAAAATCACTCAAAACGTCTGTCAGCTAAATCAGATTCAAATCAATGCAAATCAGATTTGAATGAGATTTCAAAACCTTAAACTTTATTAAAATTGGCAGTGGGACGGAGGAGACAGGCCTTATGAGGACAAGATGGGCACAGGTCCACAGTCCTACCCTGAGCAGCTGCCTTGCCTGTGAGCATGTGCTTAGCTCTGAACTACCCACCACAGGGTCTGTTGAATCTCTTCTGGACATTTCATGTGAAAATAAATCTATACATATATATATATATATATCTAATGGAAGAATTCCAAAAAGTTCTAAATTTCTTCAAAACTATTGTTTATAAAATTGATTTTTCTTTTAATAAAATTCATTAAGAATGAGAACAAATACATCATTTCAGTTAGCAGGGGAAAAGGACATGGTAATATTCCATTAATGAAAAATGTTTCATTAATGTAGAAGAAAATGTAAAATTAAAAGAAAAATTTAAGATGTGTCATTGAAACTCAAAAGTATTTTTCGGCATATGAGTGAAAAGACTGGGTTGCTCATAGCCCCCATCCAACCTGACCATATGATCATAAGTCATTACCATATAATAGTACCAACTTGATGTATGTAATAACTGTAAATGTAATGCACTTTCCCATACTTATCTCCTTACACATGTTGTAAATTTAAAGTATAACGTAGTATGTTTATTTTTAGTACACCTCCTGATAATCTCTCGATTCAAGAATTTCAGAAGAATGAGAGTATTGATGTTGAGGTAAGGTGCCTAAAACAAATATACTGTTGAAATGAATGAGTTAGTGACACTCACAAGCTGCATTTTGTTCTGAAATAATATCTTTAAAAGTTACCCTTTCATTACTTTTTCTGTGATACTGTTTTCATTTTTGAAAACAAGACAGGAAATTCATAGGTCCAGAATTCAGATGCTTCAGGGTGATGCAGAAAGTAGGAAGTGGGATGCCAAAAACTACTTCTTGTCATCTCAACTTCAAAACAGTATAGACTGGCTAAACCAGAATGCATTTCTGCCTCTAACTCATTATGTATCCTTATTTACTATGTTATTGCTGGGCATTTACACTGCTAACTGTAGACCACAGAGAAAGCTGACAAACCTGAAATGAATGCCTTCTGTGTTGAGGGGGCAGTCAGCAAAAAGTAATTTTTTCTTAGACATTGTTGCCCTTAAGATGTGTTCTGTATACTGAGAAGCTACACCATTCATTTGGCATAAATGAAGAAATTAGGTGTAGTTTGTGCAGCACAGAGATCGCTGTAATTGTAAAGAGATAATGTTTGGTTGCATAAGACCGAAGAAAATTAGGAGAAGATGATACCTGAAGTAGGGAGGGACTTCTTTCACTCCAGGACAAAAAAATGTGGCAGAACAGAGATTGGGGTACAAAGCAAAAGGAGTTGCAGAGAAGACATGGCAGTATCTGTGGTTTCATCACCCGTCATCTTTCTAGAGGCTGGGAAACAAAAATATCTGGATGAAAAGTGAGAGCGATTCTGTCTGCAGTGAGCAGAACTCTCAAATCTAATGCACTAATTTATGGAGATCTAAACCCATTTAGTTCCTGAATGGGAGCATTTCTGTTAATGTGTATTGCCTTAAGCTCATTTAGATAATTAACACACTTGTTCTGCTTTGCAGATGTCACATTGTTAGGGATGGGTATGCGTGTTAATGTCATAGGGTACTGAACTGGGGTGGAGGGAGAGAGAGATTCCTAATGTTAGATCTTCTCTTTTCAAAACCATAAATTTGACTTGAAGAACATACTTCAAATGTTGTTTGAAATCTGACCAGAAACTCTGGCAAAAGCGGCAGGGGGAAAGGTTTTTATTTCAAATTTAATGTTCCATGCAAGACCACACTTTTGGACATATCTGCAAATTTTAAATGCTAGCACTAGAAGATTTTGTGAAGTCTAATTAAACTTTCTCTCTTGTTAAATTTTCTTCATACTAGATTTACAGTTTTAGTATTTAGAAAACCAATATAAATATATGTAATTTGTTTTAGGTGGTGCAGCTTATCAGCACAGAGATACTGCCATATGCTAATTTTATTCCTAAGGAATTTGTTGGTCAGATAATGACTATGCTCAATAAAGGCTCAATACATTCTCAGTCATCCTCCTTTACAGGTATGGTACCTGAATGACAAAAATTACAGTGTTTAAATCTACTAGAAAATAATTAAAGTGTTGAGTGTACTTATTATGATAACGACTTGAAGTCTCCTGGTACATATTCAGTATAGACTGTTTGATATCCAACTTTTTTTATAAATTATATTTTGTGGAAATTGCCAAGCTTTCCTTGCAATTTTTAAAAAATTACTTCCTTACTGCTTGGACAGTATCATATAGAATATTGTACTTGTGTTACTTTCCACATAATTTATTTTCCTTTGTGCCAGTTCTAATAATAATTTCAGACAATTGTAAGACAGACATCCTGTTCTTAAAACCTAAATGACCTTAATGTGACTATATGATGTACCTAGCCAGATAACTTCTCTGCCTTTAAGAAAAAAACATTTGTAGGGGTTTTTGGAAAGATGAAAAAAATTGACACAAGCTATTACATAGAAAAATACTTAAATTGTACAGTACCAAATATGAGTATTTATGATGTAGGATTGTTTGCTGATTTTAGATGATTTGATGTATTTTATAATTAAAGCAATGTCAGGTATGTGACATGTTACTGAGAACGCGTCATAATTAATCTCTTATATTCAGAACTATTGTGATTTTTGTACAGTCATTTTTTCTTAGAATGTATTCTTAATATTTGTTCTTATCACTGTTAATATTTTTTAATACTAGAGGAGCGATAACCTTTTCTCAGCATATAATAAAGGGATTGAAATGCAGCATCATGCACACTGCACAATTGAAATGCATAATTTTACTTTGACAGAAGCCGAAATAGATATTCGAATGAGAGAGGAGTTTTCTAAGGTGTGTTTTGAAACACTGCTCCAGTTTTCATTCAGTAATAAAGTCACAACTCCTCAAGAAGGCTACATCTCTAGAATGGCACTTTCTGTACTCCTGAAAAGGTCACAGGATGTATTGCATCGCTACATAGAAGATGAGAGATTGAGTGGCAAATGTCCTCTTCCACGGTATGTGCATTGTCTTCAGAAAATAGAAGTATTACCAGGACTTTATGAGAAGAAGTTTGCATTCAAAATATCACTTAGTCACGAAAAAAATGAGGGGGTGGGAGAGAATTAAATTTAAAAGGCAGGGAAATGTTTATGGGGAAGATATTTCAAAGAAAATGCTGGTAACCCAATTTTTTTGAAAAATCTTTAAGTAACAATGGTCATATTCTGTGCTGTTACAGCAGTTTTCAGTTACTGAAACAATGTTTCTGATCTCTCTAGCATTGTATTTCTGAAATCTAATTTCCTTTTATTCCCAGTAGAGCTATGTGTAGTTTCTAAATTGAGAGGTGAGTAGAATCTCCTCAAAAATAGACATCCAAACAGCAATATTGTGAATCATTACTCAAGTAATTGTTCTTGAAATGGAAAAATGAGACCAAAAAACTATGAAATTCTTTAAAATGGGAACTTACTTGAAATTCACTTCACTTTTGAAGGTTTTGATCATGAATGTGGAAATTAATTATCTTTATGTTAGCCTTATCACGTACTTTGAGTGTTTTCAGATTGAAATTTGTATGGTGTTACTGTTTCCAGTATCAAAGTTAAAGCTGTCCTAGATGAGACAACAGCAATGATAGTGTGAAACTTTTTCTATAAAACTTACATTCTTGAAACAAAAATGAGTAGTTGACTGTTTGCATTTTTTCATTTGTAGGCAGCAAGTAACAGAAATCATATTTGTTTTAAAAGCTGTCAGTACTCTTATAGATTCACTTAAAAAGACTCAACCTGAAAATGGTAAGTTATTGTTAAATAACAGTCTTCCAAACAAGGTAACATTATATCTACCCAAAAGATGTATTTATTATTTCCTTTAGTAGTTTTCACAGAAATTTGAAAGAAAAGTGTACTCTGTAGAGTCAGTATTCTGTAATTCTTTGTATGT
The DNA here is from genome assembly GCA_013399835.1 of Leptocoma aspasia. Classification (NCBI taxonomy): domain Eukaryota; kingdom Metazoa; phylum Chordata; class Aves; order Passeriformes; family Nectariniidae; genus Leptocoma; species Leptocoma aspasia. The sequence goes on from VXAX01001773.1 coordinate 324,995, forward strand.
GTGGGTGACAGGTAGATGGCAAGAAACCCCACAAAGTTTTTCCAGTGTGACTAAAAGTATAAGAACCTAAGATATGTTTAATAAAGAAGGACTTCAATTTATGGTGTCCTTTATTAGATAAAGCTTAGCTTCTTCTGAAAACAAAGGAAGAACAGTGTTCCATAAAATATTAATGGAATTCTTAAATATATAAAGTCTGGCTAGATCTTTTTTTTCCTTCTCATGATACCTTTTTAGTTTGTTATGGCTCATGTTCACATAGGTGCACTTTGCAGTTAAAGGGGTGTACAAGTTAAATGCATGGACAGACTGGTAGATACTTACACTCGTGGTCTTGCTTTCCCTCTCTTCCTGCTCTATTATTTTCTGTCCCCTGGACTGAGCGTAGCTCATTGATGCCTGGGTAAATGGCTGACATGTATTTAAAGGGCTGAATCAAATGAAAGACCTCAACTTTATTTATAATTACCTCTCCTGTTCCTCCTGTAAGCTGCACCTCCAGTATACGTGGGGAGTTCTTGGAAGGAAACTTCATTATGAGTCTTGGTTAAGTCCACTGTATTGGACTCTGAAATTCTGACAGAACTGTGTATACAACATTTCCCTCTACCTCCCTGCTTTTGATATCTGGAGGAACAGAAAAAAGCCCCAACCTTTTTAATCTTGAAACAAACAAACAAACGAGCCTTTCCAGAAAAACACAGGCAGGTGGGTTTCTGGAAAGAGGCAGTGCCTCATTTGCATCTTCACTGAGCAGCCAGGGTTATGATGATGTGATTTCCAAAGTGTGCAGGCAGAACTATGCCAGGATGCATAAAGCCTTTTGGCTAACCTTAAAGCTAACTGAAGTGCTTTGGTGGGTCTTCCTCTTAGAGGGGTAGAGAAGCTGACTCAGCTGGACTATTCCCCACATCCCTCTTCCTGCAATGAGACATTCTTCCCCTGGTCCATATGCAGCAGTGCTTGCCAAACCTCCCACACACTCTGTTAGAAAGAGAACTACTGAACAAATTACAGAATCATTTCACTCTCGCTTCTTCTACCTTTTAATAATTTTATTTATTTAAGATAGTTATTAATGTTGTCTGAAGCCAGGGGTTTGTTCTCTTTTGAAAGCAGGGCTAAAACAGAAATAAGCAAGGAAGTGACATTATAATAAGAATAATACTACAATGTTTAATTTTATTTGTTGGTCTAACAAAACTTTACCATGGATATTTTTTGTCTTTGTCCAGTGTTTTTACCTTTGCTTTCTATAGCTCTTGTAATCTGAAATTATCTAAAATCAATAGACAGTCTCATTGCTGACAATTTTCCAAAAGTGAAATGTGCATCCAGTTCAATTTTCTGTCAATAGCTGAGAAGAGCAGGCAGAAAACACATATGTGTTACAAATTGAAGTATTATCTTAAATTTGTCAGTTCTTTATCCCAATGACACAGTAAATGACTCATATGTAGAAACACAGATGTGTAGCACCACTTCAAGGATATTATCCCATATGGCCTCTGGCTGCAGCTGAAAAAACAAATGGTTCTCCTGCAGAAATCCTGGCCCATATCTGAGTGCCCCGCATGGATGCCACAGTGTCTGTATAGCACTAGGTACCTATGTTTAGAGGTACTTAGTGCTATAGATTTTTGTTGCTATGAACATATTATAATTTTCTCTGTGTGTAAGCCTTCTGATCATTTTTCCATGGGAGAACATCCTTTTGCTGTCTTTTACTCTGTATAAGCTTTCTGTAAACAAAATATCTGTGTCTGTTCTTCAAGGACATAGAATTGGTTGGCCTCCTCCTACCTATGAGGAGATGGAGCTGAAATTACTTTATCTTTCTGATATTGTAAACTATTCAGACACACATTCCCTGGACGAAGCAGCAGCAGGAGCATGGAGAATGCTCTCTGCTGAGCAAATATAGAAAAATACTAGAATTATAGAGTCATTTTAATAAATCATATTAGCCTTCTGATATTGTCGTCAAGAGTCCTTTCTTCAATACACAGACCACGACGATAGATTTTTCCATTCTTCCATTACTTGGAGGTACTGGAAAAAATCTGTTGTCAGTATTTGGACAGTGGTGAGTGATTCAGTCTGTTCTTTTCTTCCCTGCAGTTGATTCTAGCACATGGGCGCAAGTTATTGCCTTGTACCCGACTTTAGTAGAATGTATCACCTGCTCATCCTCAGAAGTGTGCTCTGCTTTGAAGGAGGCACTGGTTCCCTTTAAGGACTTCATGCATCCACCAGCAGCCAAGGTACAGAATGGAGAGTCTTGACCCCATAAAACTTCTTTTTTATTCTTGAAGGGAATATCCAAAAATGTTTGCTCCTGGGTGAAGTTTCTCTGAGGAAATCTCTTGTGACTAGTACTTTGGCAACCAGTGCTGACTGCCTCTTAACTGTACTAACAAGAGCTCAGTAAGTCGTGAATACAGGCTTTATCTCAAAGGTTCCAGAGTGAGTAGCAGTGCAAACCTTTAATAAATTTAACTGACTAGTTGGAATCATTTATAATCTAATGTACTTGCTACAGTATCTTGAAGTGGTGATTGAAAAGTGGGCTTATGTACAGCTTGTTGTGTATGTGTTAATGATGTAATTAAAATATTTCAATTCAGTCAGATTTATTAGGCTGGTGTTTTGCACCCTTTTTTGAAGTACGAATTGTACTAAAATTTTATGCAAGATGGTACTGTAACATTCCATATATCTGTAACCAGCCTTTGTAAACAAAGGGAACTGATATACTTGTGTGTATAATAAATGGTACAGTTATGTATAAAATAGTTGCATTTATTATTTAAATTCTTTTTAAAATATTGATAATGTCAAATGCTTGAAAATGTATTTATTATGAATAAGTTGTATGCTTGCATTTTTACTTACAGTTTGCCTTCTAAATTGCCAGATATGCTCATTCATATCTGATCATGTTAGTTTTTGCTTAATTGAATGTATCTTCTTTGTGGCCATTGGACATCTGCAAAGGGTCATATAACAAAAGATGGAAGCAAGCAGTCACAGTCTGCTGATCTCAAACTTCAGAGTAGTTGACCTGAAATAAGTTTGAATATGCACAAATCCACTGTAGCACTTCAGCACTACCATACCTCACTTCATAATAAATTTCTTTTGAGATGTTTGTTCTACTTAACTCTATCCATTTTTGCAGTTGCAGCCTTGCTTTAAAAAGAAAACAAACATATTTGAGGGTTGTTAGTCTTTTTTGACCTTCTTGGCAAGTATCACAGTCTTTGAATCATGACCCAGGAAAGGCAAGTTCAAATTTCTAAAATACTTGGCTGTAATATTTTGTTCAATAATTTTAAGTGTTTTGTTTTGTAATGTCTTTTCAACCCAAACAAATTGTTCAAATCTTTTAATCATAAACTGTGTCTGATAAAAACCATGAGAAGTGCATTTTTGAAGATAGTTACTCAGTTAGAAATGCAGTAAAATTTGTCATTAAGTAAACATGAATTTGTTTCACTTTAACATAATACACAATTGAAGCAAACCACTTTTAGTAGTATTGGTTTTAAAGTTTGTGATCTAGCATTTAAACTCTTAATTAATGAATTTTGATTTCAATAATGTTTTACCTGTATTCACATTTTTAATCTGTGATGTGAAAGCACAAAGGCCAAATGTAAAAAAAAAAAAAAAGACAGGTGCCTTTCTATGGATTTCAGAGCTTACCTTTAGGGTTTTGTTCCTTCAAGTCTTTTGTAGATATTAAAAAATTGTCATGCATAAGAAATGGTATCACATCTGTTTGCTTTGGACTTTCCTTGCTCAAGGAACACTGATTGGTACATGTGAACAGGTGTAAAAGCTGTAGAAGCTTCAAGCTGAAGGTGTGATGAACTGGTCAGGGTTACCCTGCATGAATAATGTTCTCCAGGCAGTTCTTGGACAGCTTGCTCCCACAAGTCTCCAGTTTATGGTGTTTTTAAAAGCTTATGGTATTTTTTAATACCATTTAAAAGTATGGTAAATAGTAAAGAGGCTTCAAGACCTTGCACATTTTCTGTGACCAAAGTTGCATGGGACTTAATTGTCAAACCTGAATAGTTTTAAGAGAATACACCATTTACATTAATGAAACAAATGTTTCTTGTTAATAGGATTTATGTCAAAATACCTCCTCTGCAGGAGCAGTTCCAGTGTACTGCAGAACTGGATCTTACATCCATACTCTGAAAGTGAAAACCTGACAACTGCTCTCCTAATTAGTGGAAGATAAGTTGAGGTCATGAAAGAAACAAACTGTAGGACAGGAAAGAAGGGAATTAATTTGTTTCAGAATATATAGGTGTGCAGTCCAAGCTATGGGTGAATTGGTTTCTAATTAGTTTTGAATAGATCTTTCAGTGATAATACAGGTGCATTTGTCCATTGAGGCAAATCTTCATCTTTATCTGTAAATCAAAAAGGGGTGCGTGAGTCTTTGTTGACTCTAGACCTTAGACTGCTTTACACCTATGAATATTAATCTTCAAAAGGTTTTGAAATAAACTACCAATGAGCGAACTTACCATCCTTTCCTCTTAATTACAAAATTAATAATATCTGTGCTATTTGAGGCATGTTTTGGACATGCAATCTGAGGTTGACCATGTTAAAGCTGCTTTTTTGTATTTTGTATAAATACGTTGAAAACTAAAAACAAAGCTACTTACCTTAGAGAATGTTTTCATTGACTAATTTTGTCTGTGAACAAAAATTATTCCCTTTACTGTGCCTTCTTGTCTAACACTCAAATATTTTTTCCAACTTGAAATACCAATTTCTTTTTTCTATTTGTACTTTTTGCTAAGCATTCTTAGGGCTTCTGTGAGGCAAGCAGCATTTTTGAATATTTAAATTTCACATTTTTACATGTTTCTAGCAAGGTAAATCTTCTTCTGGAAGAAATTGCATTAATTTAACATTACCTGTTGAGTAGACCCATGCCCAAGTTCATTTCAAGTCTGTAGGATTGCTTAATGATGAGAATTAAAACCTGTGGATATTTTCAGGATGGGGTCTGCAGTGTGTCGCTGAAGTCAGCTAGAAAAGTGCTACAGCTGACTGTATAGAAATGTGTCAGCTGGAAGTTAGAAGGTAAGAATTAATTGCTTATTGGATGTAACCACAATCTTCACCTTTTTCCTTCTTGTTCACAACTTTAAAAAAAGATATGGATGGGAATCCAAAGAGAAATTTATTAGATTATTAGCATGTTCACATCAAGACTTTGGATTACTTGGGAAAACTTGTATGTCTCAGTGCCATGACCATTGCCTTAATGTACATGAGGGTTTAAGATTGCATAGTAACTGATTATGAAAAAAGAACAAATGTCTCAAGCTGGGAAGTTCTTATAGAAAGTCTTATTCCCAGAGGTAACCTACAGTAGTTACTTGCTTATCAGAGATGGTTATCTAACTGGACATCTGTTTTGTTCCCTCATACATGAGCCTGCTTCTCCACCTGCTTTATTGGTGAACTGTGGAATGTTACTGGACATTAAACCACATGAAACACATGGTCACTGTTAGTTATTTACAAGAGTAAATAAGAATATGTCTGTGAAACTTGAGTAGTTTATCATTGTACTCTGCAGATATGGTTCTTTTTTTATGCAGGTTGAGTTGTTTCTTCTTGGCAAAGAGCAAATCTTCTCATAGCTGGCCTTGAACTCTTCAGGCAAGATACTTTTACTGAGGCTAATGCCCTTCTGTTCCTCACAATGGCAAACACAAGCCATCAGTGTATTTTACAGTGATGACTATGTTTGCCTCACAATGGCAAACATAGTCATCAGTGTATTTTACAGAAACTCATTTAGAAGCTCAAGATAGGAGTGTTCTTTGGGGCAGGGAGGAGGAAAGCACATTTTCTACTTGTCTGTTTCTGTACAGCTCAGTTCTGTGTCTCTTCATTAGCTGTTCACCTCACATTTGCAGCTAGCTACTCATTTTCTGTATAGGTAGGCATCCTTCAGCTTCAGTCCTCCTGAATAAGGTGGGACTCTACAAGCATGAGAAGAAATTGCTGTGCACAGCTGCCTTGTGAGCAGTGCACATTCTGACTGTGCTACTGCTACAGGCCCAGTCAAACAGCTTAGAGTGGGGTGTGTCAGAAAGTTCCAAATAAGGCAGCTCTAGTGTGTAGGTTTTGTTTGAATTGGAACCCAAAACAGTGCACAGACATTGTCTATATCTTTAGGTGAAAACCATTTAGCCATCAGCAAAATACTGATATGATATTCTTATTCTCCAAGAAAAGCTTATTTCCTCCCTGGATTTTTCACCCATACCTTCTGACAGTGCTTTCTGTATGTGCTTCTCTGTGTGTGCTTCAGTTGTAACTTTTGGAGGCAGGGGTTCTTTGTCTGACAGCATTTTGTGTATCGAGGCAAGTACAAGTCCGATAAAAATAATTGTCAGTGTAGAGCACAGATTTCATTTGGAGAGTAGATGCTCTTTAGAATTCATAGCTGAGTTGTTGTGTTCAGATTTATGTCATATTCAAAATATCTGACTGCTGTCTGATTTAGGAAAGACAACATTACACCCACTAGCAACCAATTGCTGGAATCAAGAATGACTACAGCAGCAGCAAGTGAACAAAGTGTTGGATGGGTAGTTTAAGGCAACTTGTGTAAGAAAGAAAGTGAAATTAAATATTCACAGTTCTTGGGGGAGAGAGAGGACTTCAAAATAAAAATGACAGGACTTGAAGAAGGCAGACCACAGAAAAATGATAAGTAATGTCTCACAGAAAACAACTCTGAAGTAAGAGAAGAACTGAGGAGGTGAGACAGTTTCTTAGAGATGTGAAGGTTATGACTGAAAGTATGTGCCAGATGAGCTGTAATGAGACCAGCTCAGTTAAACAAGGAATTTCATTGACTTCAAACAGTGAGAGGAGGCCTATGAAAGATGGAAAGTCAGATACCACCAAAGATGAGTGTTAACAGATAGGAATGAAAGTAGATACATGTGTCAGCTAACAGAGAATAAATGCATAAGCAGTAAAAGGTTTGTACTACCAAAAGTGCTGACTAAAGTGTGTAGCTGTTCACACAGCTGATGGTGTTTGGTTCAGAGCTGCAATTTGTGTGTTGAATTTTTTTGTTTGTTATGGTGATGGCTAATCAAAAACATCAGAAATCTACTGCTAGTCTATTGCTTGTGCAATTGATACGAGTAACAAAGATTGAAGAAGCTTGCCTAGAGAAAGGTAAACAGGAGAGAAAATGGTTACGTACTGTCAAATTGACTGGGCCTGAAGAATTTCTTCCTGGTATTTAAAGAACTAATCTGAGTAACCTCAGCATTTTTAAGATCGCCTTTGTGATGTCTTTGTGTCTGTCAGAGAGTAACATGCTAAAAACTGATCCTTCTTTTTCTAAGCTCCTTAAGAATTTGTCTTGATTATGAAACAACTGATAAAAAGGATGAGCTTTACCTGTGTGTTTACTGTGCTAACTACAGGATTTCACTAGAAAGAGATGAGATTATTCATTGCTTGAATTTACTTTATTATCTATGTATAGAGGAACTCTCAGATAAGCTTATTTTTGTAATCAGTTTGATAAACTTTTCTTTCTCCATGTTAACACATTTACTTCCACTGGTGATTCAGATGCCTGCCTTAAGAAATTACTTCATAAGTAATCTCATTTATCAGCAGTGTAGTTCTCTTTTCACCTAAAATGTATTCCATATGGAAAGAATGAGTTAAGAACAGCTACCATATTTTTCTTCAACCAAAAAAATTGTGATGTTGGAACATACGTGAATGCATCGGGCCCTTGATCTGTTTTGTTTTCAGAAGAGATTACCAATAATGAAATAAGAAAGGAAAGTCCTTGGAAGTAGTCTTCTGGCATCTTCACAGTTTTGTTACTGAAGACTCTGATCTTCAAACTGGCATCATTCCTGCTGCTTTCTGTGCACAAGATATTTGCCTTAGACTTGACACGAGTCTCCAGTGGTCTCGCCGAAGCTGAAGTGGCTTGAAGACTGCAGAAGTTCATGAGGCTATGGTGGCTGGAAGCTTGAAGCCTGATAATAGTCAGTCTGATGTTTTTAATATTAACTGTTTCTTACTTAGAGCAATTAAAGTTGCAAGGAATTGCTTATGTTTCTGGCTTCCTTGCCAGAAGACTCACACTTCTGTCCCCCATCAACATCACAGACATGTGCCTGGTCATGAGGGGTGGGGTTGAGAGGCTCTATAGAAAAGTGACAGCCAAAACTGGCTTGCCACCAATTCAGAGAGAGCACAGAGAGTAGTCTGGTTTTGATTAACCTCTGTCATGAGAAAACACGGAAGGGGACAGGAATATTAAATGCACAGTACTGCTGGGATGTACATGTACAAAGAACTGGTTTCTGGAGTACATCACGACTATTACTTGCAGATCTACTTACTGAACATCTGTTCATGCCTCTGGGCTTGGCGAAGCATTATACGGTACTACCTTACAACTAAAATGAGCTCCAGAGTCTACACAAAGAATAAATGAGGGAAGATAAATATTTATCTTAGAATAGACTTACTGAAATTAAACTTTATCTCAAAATACAAAATTAATAATGTCTGTTACAGTTGCATGCACTATACTGTCTTGAAATTTTAAGCAGTTTCGTTGCCAGAGTCTCAAAGAGAATGCACTGAACTGATGGAGTAGCATGAGCCCCTCCCTCTTTATAGAGTGGGAAGCAAGTTTTTGAAGTGCTAAACTTCAGTCTGGTAGTAGTAGCTCTTTCTTGCAGTTTAATATCACTTAAACCAACTCAATTCAAACAACTAGGTCAAACTTGGAAGTGGGTTAGGAATTGAAAAAGTTCTGCCTTTTTTTTTCCTCTTCCATACACAGGATTGACCTGTGAAAGTAAAATCTGCTCTCTCTAAAAGCTGAAGGCAGTGGCAAAACAATCAGTTCTGTACTCCTTGTTAACAAAATGTATTTCATGGATGTATTCAATACATTTAAAAGAGATCAATCTAAGAATTATTTTGAATGCTATTTTTCATATTATTGTACTTTGAATCCAAACGGAACTCCGGTCAAACCAATGAAGTGTTAAATAATCAAAAAATGTACTCAGATGTTTTCAAATAAAATGTAACCATTTAGCATCTACAAGCAATATAATCTTAGCTATGTAAAATGTATTCCCTAGTTTTAAAAAGTTACCAGACTTAGTGGGACTATATTTAATTGCAAACAAACATTTAAATAATTGCTAATGAAAAAAATAATAATCTTTTAGAGGAGATGAATGTAGATGCAAAATCAGGCTTAAAATGTAGTTTCTTGTTTATTTAAGTCATTATTAAATAGAAGTCGCTTTTGACAAAAATCATTCCTCCTGTAATCAAACTTAGGAGAGGCAGTATGGAGCATCTGCTTTGAGATGCACAAGTGGAATTTCTCTTCTTAGATTTAGGTAACTAAAATTTTGAGGTCTACCACAAGATTAACTAGCCTGGCTTTCATTTGCAGTCAGGGAAGACAAAATAGGCAGGCCTGGCAGTAGAGTCATTCCATCCTAAAGGGTCATTAAGTTGCTATGTAGAAGCGACAGTTCCTGCTATCAAGAGTATAGGACAACTTCCTTAGGCTTAAGCATCTGGTGTTTCATGGTGTTTTTTTAGTTTAGACATCTCAAAATGGAGAAGATGAGAGAGCCAAAATAAAAGCAGTTGACTTTGCTATTGCGATGTGTTGATGGTGCTACAGTTTTTTTTAGTTCCCCTAAGAACATTTTCTTTGTGGCTTTTGTTTGCCTTTTGGGTTTTTACATATCCTTTATAAGGGCTTGCTCTAAGGCTTGCCTGTTTTTTTCCTGGGTGGAGATAATGTTCAAATACTTATCTGTTGTACTCTGTGTCTACAAGGGACAACATGCTGTGACTACCTCATAGTCATGTCATTAGTCTAAATAATTACATAAAGAGTTAAGAGATCTACAGTTACTGTTAGTTTACAAAGGTGAGGGGTTTTTTAACCTTAAATTCTCCCTGCTACTGATTGGTCTTGGTTTTCCACTGGTTTCCCAGTTTGGATATTACATGTTACTGTCTTCATAAACCCACTAAACAGAACGTTTCCATTACTGTTACACTTTTGTACACTCATCAGATAATTTTTCTGATTGTTTTATATATTACATTTAACTCCTGTTTTTTTCACAAGTGTTTCTGATCAGCAAGGTTACAGTTACTTTTGATACTGTCCACTTGGGTGTCTGAATTCTTATTTTTGTCATTTGAATTTCTCATCTCTTAGGAAAATGAGAAAATACTTGCCAGTAAACATGAGTTCTTTGAAAGTACCTGCACATTTACACTCTTGGTAAACAAAACTTGAATTACTGAAAGTAATTAGGGCTTCCATCCTCAAAATGCAAAGCTTTCAGAGCTTTGCATTATGGCATGAATCAGCAAGGTGGGTGGTTCCAACAAACATCAGGGATTGAAAGCTTGCAGATTGGTGCCTGTATCCAGCTGCAGCCTTGCATATTTCCTAACCTTTCAGGTAATTTTTCATTGCTTTCCAGGAACTACTGTAATAGATCTTGGACTTTTACTTTTTAGATAAATGCTAGTCAAAAAAAGATGCGTAGGTCTTCTGATTTGCCATTTAATAAACTGTGATGTATGCTGAGTATCTGCCAGTAGTTTGTACTGATATCCAATTACAATTTTAAAAACAATTTCTGTTTAGACATGATAAATGACAAATATTTCAATTATTTAACTTACCAAACTCCAAAAAGAAACAGCTAAATAGTCTCATATTAAGATGGATTTCAGTCTGTTAATTAGCAAATATAAAAGGTATCTTAATTCAGGAAAATAAGTCATTGGGATGTGAAATACTAATAGTCTTGTGTAAAAGTTGCTTTAAATTGTAGTTGAGGTGGCCTTAGAATAGAAGGGAGCACATTAAAAAAAAAGGTAAAAATTAACCCAGAATTAAATAAAAACTTTAATATTCTAAGTTTGGAGGATTTATTCCACTGCTAATATATTTTGTAATATACTTAAAATAAATCTGATTATTTAATAGGAAGAAAAGTATGAAAATACCTAGCTTCTGCTTTTTCTTTTTAATAAACACTTAAACATCCCAATTTCAAATTGTGTTTCTTTTTAAGAACTGGGTTTTTATGTGTACACCAACTTAACTGAGTAGGAATGGAGCATACATTTCCTTGGTGCATCTGTATTTGTAATACTTTGCCTCTCCTTAGTTGACCTCAAAAAATACAAGAATTAAGTCCCACTGTTTCTGTGAGAAATACAGATTTACAGAGGAAAACAGGAACTGAGAGGAAGCGGTCTGGAGGAGATCAAACAGTCCATTTCAGAACCAGAAGGAAAGGGGCTGTTTGAGTTACTGGATACTTCCATTTTCTCAGCTGTAGATTGTTCTTTAACGTGCCATGCACTATCAGAAACACATGAACTTCAGGATCGCCTCATCATACACAATCTCTTAGCATGTTTTCTTCAACAGAATGTCACTGGTTTAAATGTGTTTTAAACAAGTGATCAGTGATCCGATTGTGCCTGATGCTTCATATATGTAGCAACATCAAAAAGGGGGAAGTACCTAATTGTATTTTATCTTTGTCTCTACGGTGGGAGTGTTTTAGCTCCTTTCCAGGGTGAGTTTCTCAACTCAAATTTGTTGCAAGTTGTCGTAAAAGGCATTGCATTTCCTTCTTAACCCATGTTGTAGATAGATTTTTGCATTAGAAACTTCAAGACTAGTCCGTATTCCTATTTCCATATTCTGCACCACTGATGTTAATACAGATTTGTAAACACAGTAACACATTTCAATTTTTTTTAAACTCTTCCAGTCTAATCCCTATGGTGTGCCGGTAGCTGTTTTTTCAATAGATTTGTTCATAGATATGTTGGTGGTGAAGGACAGATAGAACAATAACTACATTAGTATTTATAACTTTCGTGAATCTGTAACGAGGTTCACAGTGGGTTTCCTTGAGGTCAGGGGGGTTTCCTTTGTGGAATAATCGTCAACACATCTGTTTACACTTAGAAAGAAAAGAGCTTCCAAATTAAAAGTCCATAGCCAAGTAAGATACTTTAAGTACCCTGAAAGCCCATGGCCGCTGTGCCTCTGGGGCTGAAGAGCTAAAACTGCCCGGCCCAACGCGGCCCGTGCGGTGACAGCCCGGTGG
>VXAX01001773.1:337636-422085 GCA_013399835.1 Leptocoma aspasia
AACTGTGGCTGTTTGAAATTAAACGTGATCTTTACTGTACCAGCTGGGGTCTGTAATGTATCTGATAAATGGAGCTCTTCCCGTCGGTTTCAGGTCATGCAAGGAAAAGGGCAAATCTGGGGAGGGAGCTGGGCGGGGTTTCCCTTTGCTTTTCACAGTCAGGCGAGAGGAGTCTGGTTGATGTCTGCAGCAGATAAAGGAGACGAGGATCATCAAAAGACCTCAGGACCCTTTTATCTTTCTTCTGTTTTTCACTCTAATTTCATTTGTCGCTGCTGTGTTGTCTGCCTGCTTGTTTCTCCCTTCAGAAGGGGTCGGGAGCACCAGGGCCCTGGCTGAGGTAGTAGTTTGTGCTGTTGGTCGGGTTGTGACATTGCCCGCTGTGGAGATAACTGCGCAAGCTACTGCCTTGCTAGTGCTGGTGATGATCAGCTGCAGATGAAGACAATGACAATGGGAATCCCCTTTGTATTCCCGGGATTGCATGCTGCTGAGGTGGCAACAATTCCTTCTCCTCCTAGTTCTGCAGGAGGATTCTAGCCTTGGCCACCGAGACAAGTAGTGAGGTTCAACCCCATCAGTAGGATGCTCCTTCTTTCGCAGAGCTGGATGAAAAACCACTAGTTTCATGCTGTTTGGAGGGTACCTGAATTTGGGCTGAAGAGCAAGTGCCTGCATTTCTTCTCATGCTTAGACCTTATTCTCCTGGCGTCCTTGAAAGAGGTGGATTTTGTATTTTGTGAAGATGGAGATCAGTGACAGACTTGTGTTTTGTGTGTTCTGAATATGCAAAACTTGTATGTGTGATATTAAGTGCTTTTGTCTGAAGGGTAAAAAATCTTGAGTATTTCTCTAACAAAAGCAAAAATACGTAATTACCACTTTATATTGATAAGAGAGTCTTTTTACAGTATAGTTGACCAATCGTACTACTTGGTGCTCACAATTTTAGGTGAACTTCTGAGATATCTTTACTGTATATTTTAGCTTATTGTGAAAAGCAAAGTAATGAATTTGCTGTTGTGAATTAATTAAAATTGCTAGTATATTTATAGTGATGGCTAAGGGTATCTTTTCGATACAAATTTTAGTGTGTTGATCGCTTATTACAATGGCTTAAACTTGTAATATATTAAAACCTTTGCAATAAATGTGCATAACTGTCTCATGTTTTTAAAAATGAATTAATTTTTTAATTCAGAATTTTTTTAAGTAACTATAAGTCTGTTAACTTTACAGTGAAGTTGAAGCTGTAGCTAAACACTTGAAATTTTCAAGTCGATGCCTTAGTAATGCTTCTGATTCACAGTTCTAATGTATTTATAATATTGAGAAGAAATTTACAGATATTTAACTCAGCCTCTCTTTTTGAATTGTTTGAACTCATTATGTGTTTAGAAGACATGCAGAGGTTGCTCTTGCACCTCTGCTGAATGTTAAGTGTCTTGCAGAACGTAGAGAAAAAGTTTAGTCTGATGAGACTTCATTTTTACCCTGTGCACTGCATTATTCTAGTAATTCAACCTTTGTCATGAACTAAACTTTTCAAAAGGTATTCTCATGCTCACTAATGAACCAACACATTAAGTGTTGTTACTAGTAGCTTTTCTCTGAAGTAAAATAGCAATCCTAGCTGTTGACTGTTTCCAAAATTAAAACACATTCGGTTTTTTTCCTAACTTTTAATTGAAGGGTCAGAAAGGATGCTGTAGCTGCCTGCTTTTCACATCCTGACAAACAGCACATACCAAGCAGAGCTTGTTTGATCTGGAAGTTAGGATGGTATTTTCACCGTCTACCTTTAGGCATCTTATTTTAACTGGCTAATCCACAGTCCCTTTCTCTTCAGTGGCAATGGCAGAGAAATACCCCTGATACAAACCATGCAGGCAAGTGCCTTAGCGTTATTTAATCTGAATTAGCCTTTCACGGAGCTTGTCTCTTTATGTTGATTGTAAAAGAGGTGAAGGTGCTTCAGCTAATCTAAGTGCCTGTAGGTGGGTTGTGTGAAATGTCCTCCCTGTTGCTTTGCCTTATGCTCGGGCAACTTGGGTAGGACAGATCTTGGCTCCCGTTGTAGCTTTTTGGGTTTGAGGGAAAGAATCAATGAGAGGAAATACGCTTGACAATGCTGCCATTACCACATAGTTGTTTTATCTCTTGTGCAAAGTATCTCCCTTAAACTTCACTTGCCACCTGAACAGTGGTGTTTTGTACTGTGAATGACTTCAGGACAATGTTAAACCTGTACTAAAATGAGACCATGCTACTGAAATAATGCATGCAGTGGACTACTGAGATGCTGTGTAATGCATGAGGGGGTTTGTCCCCATGTCCACATGGGTTTTGGTTGTGTGTTACTCAGTAGGTTTTAGGTAAGTACAAGTGAATTGTTTCTTTGAGGAGCTGCATACAAGATGCTTAGCTTTGCTTTATCCATACATTTTTTGGGTCAGAGCACTACTCGATCTACCATTCAAAATACAGAAGCTAATCCAGTCAGATTTCATCCTTAGTTTTGTCCTAGTCTCAGCCACTGTTTAACTGTCCACCTTCCCTAATGTACTTGTATGATGAAGGTTGCAACATAAAGCTTTGAGGCAAAAAGATTAATTCTTCAGTGGAATGGAGAGCCTTACCTTAGAGATGTAAAAGTTAAGGCTCTGAAAATACTGTGAAAACCCCAAATGGCAGGAGTAGCTCATACCTTGTAAATTTAGTCGTTCTTTATTGTGATCTGATGAATTAGTTTGGAGAGAAAAATTTCATCATGCCAATTAAAAAGCAGTACTGCTGGCACGTTATTGTCTATGGCATCCTCTCTTTCTGATGTTTTTTCCCCCTTTATTCTTCAGAGATTTCACTCAGTCAAACTTTCCGTGTGAACTTTCTATAGAAATATTAAAATAGGCACATGGCTGAGTTGATGGAATTTCTCTGCAAAGTTATTTAGTTTATAGTGTCCCTATTGTGTATTGTTTGCTGTGCTGGGTGAGAAAGTACTGCAAGAAATGTTTGTCTGTAGCTTTTCTGAGTACTTCTTTTGACTCATGGAATAATAAAAATGCAGAGATTCACGGCATAGTCGATTAAGCTTTGGATGCTCTTATTCCCTGATTTGATGTCTTTTTGTGCTATTGTTTTACCTATTTTGTGAAGAGCAGTCACCAGCTGCTCACCCCTCCAGCTACTGTCTGTCAATGCTGCTTCTAAACATACTGGCATGCATCAACCTAAAATCTTAGATCCAAGATAGTTGCTTCCCTGCAGGGTGCAGTTGCCCTCTCTGTCACCAAGGAGAGTGCTGTGTTCCATGCTAGCAAAATTGATATTTGAGAACTTGTCTTCACTGGGGGCTGGATTGGGCCTTTTACTTTATTAGGTCCTGGACCATGCACGTAATAATGACTGAGACCTCCTGCTTTACATTGGGCAGCAGCTTGAGACAGTAAGAGGAAAAGTCAGTTTCTAGAGAATTACATCTCTAAATACATAAGCACTTAAACTGCTTCAGTGCATTAGATAAATTATGTGTGGCTTTTCATTTGATACTTCCCCATAAGAATGAGTACTAAATTAACATAAGGAAATGTTTACTCTAGTAATTACAAATGAAAGTGGGCCACATTCTTTATGTTTAAATATGCATCTTCCACTATCCTGTGCCTAAGTTTTACTCTGTGAAATCAGAGAAATTAGTTCTAGAATATTGCTTCTGGAGGAGGTTTTCTATCTGTTATATATACACATACATACATACACACACACCCATATATATATATATATATACACACACACATGGTATATGCCTCTAGAGAGATTCTGTAGCAGAAATGGAAGTGTCACTCAAAACAAGTGTGAATGTTTGGGAAACTGGTCTTATATGTGCATTACATTTCTCTAGAATGTCCTGAATATTAGTCTTCTAATACATTTTTGGGTCATGATTTTTACAAATGTATACATTTATTTTTAAGAAAGTAGTCGACTTTTTCATCTGATCAAGTTGAAAGTCTTTAGCCTCTCAGCCTCATTAATGTATAGGCTTTGTGAACTTCTGTCCAAAATGAACACATGTCCTGCCACTGAAGGTGTTAGACATGAGGAGAAATATAACAGCAAAAGTTACCTGCTCTGGGGATCTACTGGAATTCCTGAAGTGAAAGTCTTGCATTTAATGGAAAGGGGCAGTAGTGTTTCCTTGGACATGGAAAGTGCTACATCACAGTGAAAGCTGCCATGTTCGCTCTGGGTAGCAAGTCGGAAGACTGAAAGTGAGCTTCTATTTCTTTTCCCTGTCCAAGACTTTACCAGCAGAAAAGGCTCTCTTACCTGGACTTAGTTTCTCTTACCAAGTTTGGTTATTTCTGTTGTTGTTCTGTTTCCTTTGTACCTAAAGTTCTCGCTCTTGCCTTATTAGTTTGTCTAGCCTGCTTGTCTCTGCAACCCAAGCAAAATTGCCTGTATTTTCTTGGGTGATAGCATTTGAAGTTTGCCTGCCTGTTTTAGGCTTCTGGTGAAGGTTTGCAGTGGCTGCAAAAAAGAAGTGTTGGTGCATGAGATTAACTACATCCAGAACTTACTGGTGCCAGTGTGTCAGTACACACATGGAACAGAAATCCAGTCTTGCATATTCTTTCATAAGTGCTGAAAGTCTCTTATTCTAGGCTAGCTAAGAAAATAGCATCCATGACACCTAGTTGTTAGATCCCTTCCTGGTCCCTGATCACTTTATCCCTACTTTCTACCTGCTCCACAGTAACTTCAACTCTCTTCAGCCTTGAAAGAAGGTTGATGTTTAAAAAGAAAATTATGTACTTCTGACTTCACTGAAAATAGGTTTAAACACCTTGTTAAATTTCTGTGATATAGTCAAATTTCTCCTTTCATGTGAGGAGAACTTGGAGTATGCCTCATCCCATTCTGAAGGATGATTTGCTATCCATTTCACCCTTTGCAAGAAGAGAGGGTTTTGTCTTAAAATTAACCAGCCTTGTCCCACAAAAATGAGAAGAAGGAATTGGTATGAAAATGCTGGCATTGAATGAGATAAGGTCCTATTTATCCTGTTGTCTCTGTGGAGGTTTATGTGTATTGGAAGAGAAGAGGGGATAGTTTTGCTGTTGGTTAACTTTTGAAGTACCACATTAGGAGGAACTCTCCAAGTGATAGCCCAGTGACCTTGTATTACCTGAGGTGTATGTTCCTAGAAAGAACATTACTGTGGTGCCAAGGCTTTTGACCAGAAAGGCAAGAGCATCTGTTGTGTGCCACCTGCAAAGAAAAACAGTAGGTGTGAAGGCAAGTAAAAAAAAAAATGGCAACAGATTTTTCAGCTGCTTTGAAATCTACTTTTTTTTTTTTTTAATCTGGTTTCTAGTTTATCTGGTAAAAATCAGCGTGTTTTGTGTGTGTGGTTTTTGCTGAGGTGTGTTTCAGGCTGAAGCTTAGTTTTCAGTCTAAAAAGGGTCTTGTTCACCCCCAGAATTTCTGCACCATGCTCTTAAAGGGGAGGTGGGTCCAATTAAGTTTCCAGAATGAAGCTTCTGCAAGATTAAAATAAACCTAAAAATAATAAGTTTTAATTACTAGAAGCTTTGCTTATGATAGTGATTTACATTTCAGTATTTGAAATATGAAGTGGTGCCTTTTTTCCTTAGGTAGGTGTAAGTGAAAGCTGTATCAGTCTTGTCCAGAAAAACGACACCCAACATGCATTGTGGTTTTGTACATTGTGTGGAGGTTTAGGTTGGGTATTAGGAAAAGGTTTGTCACCCAGAGGATGGTTGGGCACTGGAACAGGCTCCCCAGGGAGGTGGTCACAGCACCAGCCTGACAGAGTTCAAGAAGCGTTCGGACAAGGCTCTCAGGCATGTGACGTGGTTCTTGGGGTGTCCCGTGCAGGGCCAGGAGTTGGGCTCAGTGATCCTAATAGGCTCCTTCCAACTCAGGATACTCTATGACTCTACGAGCCCTTGCTGCACCCAGTTCTGGTCAGCTGGTGGAGCGGACAGTTACTTTAGAATGGGTAAATCTGATGTCTGAATCTGCTACTGGGATGATGATGCAAAAACCTACTGCATGATGTTTTCTCTACAGTTCCCAGGCTAAGCAGAAAATAAATGGCTTCCTTAACTCCACTTACCTACCTGCTTACTTCATTAGGAGCCAGTATCTACATAGACAGTGTGTTGTACTGAATATGTGGTATCTGTGCTTTCTGAGGTCTTCTTTCCCGAGGTGAAAATTGTGAGTGCTATCAGGATGCACACATGCGTTGTCACACTCGGGATATGTCTTGTGCTGCTCTGTGTCATGTAATCCTATCTGATTTACACAGTGATTTCAGTCGTGGTGAAATTTGGCAGTCTAGAGATACAGTGTGGTGGTGAAATAGTAATCATTTGAGCTAAGCTCATTGCTGGTGCCATCAGTGTCTGGTGGCCTTTTATGCTGTAAAACCTGCATATGGACTCAAGAAATGCTTCTGTCAGCAAGGATGCAGTAGGTTACCCTTGTATAACCTCATGTAGGTTTGGCTCCAATGCCTAGAGGAAGGTAGGTCTGAACTGGTATCAAGTGAAAGCTAGCAGTGATATACACATTAAATATTTATAAGTGTGCCAGTCTTCCAGCTAAAATGCCATTATTTTCCCCCAGGTTTCTTCCCTCTCTTGTGACTGACTTTTCCACTCCTCCCCAGCCTCATGAATGTCTTTCTTCTTTCCAGCACCTGAAAGATTGCTTTCTCATCACGTTAGTCCCTGATGTCATACATGATCTGTCATGCATCCTGTACCCAGCTGCTGTCCTTGCTACATTAGTACATGGTTATAGACTAGAGTAGAAAAGAAAATAGGGAAGGGTGGCAGAGGAAGCAAGTGCTTAAGTTTACCAATCCTCTTAACAGTTGAAAGGTAAAAATGGTCTAATAACACAAGTGCAGGGCTTAAAGAAAGTAGATAAATAGTAGTGATGCTAATCAAAGCACAAAATTATCAGTGTCAAGTCTAGTGGGAGCAGAGGTACTTAAATATTTATGCAATAAGTTCTCCCCTCCTTTTCCAGTCTTGTACTGCCTATGGCCCTGCTGTCGTAGCAGCGTGAGGGTCGAGTTCTTAGGATATGTCATGGCTCCTGACAACCTCCAGCAGCCATCACATGAACTGCAGCTAGCTGAAGCCGAATCTGGAGGTGGTGTGTGAGCAGTTCAGGTGCCATTAGGACCTTCAGTGTCAGAAAGCCTTAATGTTGGTGGCTCAGCTGGTCATCGTGATACTGTGTAATGCTGCCCAGATGGCTGTGGTCAGCTCATGCCAAGGATGGGCTTGGCATTTGTCCAGAAAATCCTTTATGGTAATTCTGAGGTCTTTGTGGTACCCCCCCAGAGCCTCCTATTGACTGGAGTGGCAGGAGGGGTAGCAGGCAGCTGTGGAGCAGCACAGCCCATTGTCAACAACCAGCAGAGACTGAACCACTGCAGCTGAGCTGGGCACAGGGCTGCTTCCCAAGGCCTGTCTACTCTGGCACTCTTAGTCTGGCAGAGCTTACTCAAGGCTAAAGTTGCAGTTCTGCATATGGGTGCCAGTATTGTTCATTCCAGTTACCAATGCTCAGGAAGGCAAAATACCATCCGTAATGACAGCTGCACGTGACAGAGTGATTGATGGGACAGTACACATGGAGCATTTACTGTTACAAAGCAATCCAAATTGTTTCTTTAGTCACAGTCCAACATATTTAACACTGTCAACCATGAAGTACCATATACACTAGCAAAAAAAGTAGGCTACATCTGCAGGATGTGTTGTATAGAGACCTAAAAGTAGTTTAAGGTAACAGATGGCAACTCTCAGTCTGTTATATAAAATTATTTGTAAACGTCAGGAAAAAGATAAAAATAGAATTAATTCAGTCAAAAATTCCTGCAGGTTTAAAGAACATATTGAGATTATATCTGATGGATAATAGGAGTGTTTGACAGGAATATTATTGCAGTGGACCGGTGTTTTGAAATTAAGCCTAATGGTAGAAGAAGAGGGCTTCCCCTTTCTTTATCTCCTTTGGAATTCGTTGATTGGGTGAAAATATGTGCAGCTTTTACCTTCAAAGTCAACACCAGTGTGGGTCACCACACTTCAGGGTTCAATCATGATATTTGAAATCCCAAAGTTAGCCCAGGTAGCAGGGACTGAAGTGATTGTGCCATCTTTACTGACTGAGCTAATCCCAGCCATTATTCAAAATACCAAAGACTTTACTCATTTTGCCCCTTTGTGCTGTTGTTCCTCCCTCTTTCTTTTCTAGTCTTCTGAAGAAAGGAAAAAAACCTTTAGGCTAATCAAGTTGCATTTAATTAGCCAAAAATTTGCCTCTGCAACCTTGTGACCAGGTACAAAGCAGTGTCTGATGTTACAGTAGTTTTGGTGGAGCTTAAAGTGACTGAAAGATGACACTTTTTCATTAATAGTAGCTGGTATGGGAGAACCTTGTAAGACCAAATGGGACTTTCTTACTTGTTTAGTATTCAGGCTTTTTTCGTCTCTCTCTCTCCTTTTGTTTATACATCCCTTTTGGCTGCATCTTGTGAATCTCTAAGCTAGTTCTATTTGGTTTCCCATCGCTAAAAATACCATGAACACTATTACCAACATTTTGGTTTGTCAAGACTGTGAAAACAGCAGTGTTATATCTGTTCCATATTTTGTATATCTAACATGGGAATGGGAAAGGGATACAACTGAAGATTTAGGTTACCCTTCAAATACTTTAACTGGGTAGGACTAGTACTGCCTCCCCCACATTCTTTATAAAGTGCTTGCATATTTCTAGTATGGTAGTCTGCAATGGAAGTAAGCAGGGTGAAAGTGCTGAGTGCATAACTTTTACATTTCATACAGTGCAAGGCAGCATCATGTTAACTCTTTTGCACTGATTTTGGCACTATTCAAGGACTGAGGTCGTCACTACCGAGACTGTATCTCATTAAGCAAAGATTAGGAAAGGGGCTGGCATAGTCCTCTTGAAGTGGACTTATGTAACAAAGTGTCACTGTACAGAAAGAAAGCTATTAAGCTGAACAAAGTGATCTTCCGGGTATGCCATACTTGATTATTGTACATTGATAAACTTATCATCTTAATTCAGAAAGAAATGGGTCTATTGGAAAGAATTCAAAAAATTAAGCATTTGAGAAAAACTGTCAAGATACATGCAATATATGTAGTCAGCAGATCAAATAACAGGATGGAAAATAATATAGCACTTACATATACCAAAGACTGTGGGCAGCTTTTAATAATATATAGAGTCACAGAAAATGCAGCTATATCTTATGCCATTAATTTCTACAGTTTGAGTTGTAGGAATGATTAAACCTTTGAACAATTGACTGGGAAAAGTGGTTGAATTGAAGCATGCTATAGCTCTTAACAGCTGTCTCTAAACAATGCACACTGATCCATGTTTGATGTTTGACATTTGAAAAAGTTATATGGCTGGTGTATGGAGCAAGTGACAACAGTGGTACTGCTAGGCCAAAACATTACCTGGGACAGTCTGCAGCATCAGACTCCATGGCAACTTAGTGGATAAGCTTCTGCAATGATTTCAAAGTCTGGTCTTTAAAACAGTCAGGTGCTTCTACCTGGCAGTCTGGGCCCCAGACTTCTCTTTTTTAGGAGCTGGTAATCCTGCCGTCCTTACTGTACTTAAAGTCCTCAGCTCCATTGAGTCCAAAAGAGACAATGACTATGGTAATGGTTCTTCTCTTCTTCCTGTAGTATAAAAATCTGTAGAATGCCTATGGCTATTAATTGAATATTCAAAGTCAGTGGTTTCCTTTTTTCTTTCCTCCTGAGGGGGTTGGAGATGTGGGAGGTTATATGCTGGAGTGTGAACAGACTCAAGAAGTGTTATGCTGTCATCTGAAAGGAAAAGGGCTAATCAGAAAATCTCCACAAATCACAGTCTGCACTGCTGATTTGACTGTAGGAGGAAACTTTTTGTTGTTGATTTTGTTAGTTTGGTTGGTTGGTTTTGTTGTTATTTGGGGGTTTTTTTGGTTGATTGTTTTTTGCAGGAGGGGTCTTTAGCAAGCAGTGGCAAATACCTCGTAAATACTTGCTGGTGTTACACTTTAAAAATGCTGCTTATAAACAGAGAATTTCTATGCTATGAGATAAAGCTTGTCAGTGGGACTGCGTTGGCAAGCAGGTTACAATTATTTTAGTGTCTTGGTGTGGCTGTAACAGAATACTTCCTTTGCTTTCACTGAAGCTTCTCTTCCTTTCCTGTCATCATTGGCTCTGGTTGTGAATAGACATTGCTTCTCTTGGGGTGCTTATTCAACCACAGCTGCAAAAAAAAACCCTCAAACAAACTCAAGTTCTCTGCTTCAGGAATGTTAGTCTTCTCAAACACTTCCCTTTTCTTTGTTCTCATGTTAATTCAAGCAGGTTTTGTTTTCCATATTATTAAATATGGATCTTCATTCAGCAGTGGGTCTTCCACTTACGTGTTTTTTGGCTATAGAAGGCAACTGGGGAATTGATGGATCCACTGCCGGTATGGTCAGTATTCCTTTGAAGTAATACAGGTCCTATGCTCTATTTATGGAAGCATCTGAGCAGCTGTCGCAGCAAGAAACTATCACTTAACAGTGATAGTTTAGATCAATCTACATTATGGTCTGCTTTTCAATTAAAAAAAATCAGAAAAGCTGTGATACAAGCTAATTTCCTTAGATTCCTCCTTCTTTTATACAGGAGTGATACATTTAATTTTAAGTGTCTGTGTGCCAACAGATTTTTCTCTTAAGCTAGAGAAATTGCTCTTCCTCTCCGAGGACACTCCTATGTGTTCTGCTACAGGATAACCAGCTAAACCTAATCTCAGCCTTTTTCAACACTTGAAAGGAGCCATTTACAGACTTTTTCAGGAAACATAGATTGAGATTTTTTCAGCTGCCCAAAGTGGACTTGGGGAAGCAGTGAGAGAACAGGGATTCAAACACAGTGGTACAGAGATGGTCTGGTGGTTTGGAAGTAGTCTGAAGCTATGCCAAAAATGACTAACCTTTTCTGTGAAACCTGGATGTACTCATATGAGGAGTCTGCAGCCACCTGCCGTGGTATTGTCACCTAAACCACAGACTGGCACATTTGCTGCATTGTTAGGCAGTATTCTGAAACCTGATATTGAACCTGACCCAGAACATAATTTCCTGTTTGTAGTTCAGGTGTGTTGCTGTGTAATGCAACTTGTTCAGCTGCCTTTGTATTTCTAGTAAAAGCCTGCAAAGCTCAGCTAGTCTTAAACACTACAGGAAAAAGGTGAAGGAGCAAACAATCTTCTCTATCTCACTGTCGTGCTGAGGTTATCAGAAATGCCTGCTCATGGTATCTACAAAAGAAAAGAAGGAACTGCTTGAAAAGCAGCACATGTATTTATATTTTCTCCCACTCTCACCTCCCTTTTTTATCTACTCTAACCTGAAGTTGGCAAACTGCAGGATGGGTGAATTATTGTATTTATGTCAATATTTGCAAATGATGGAAAGAAACTGGAGTTCTTACACCCTTGACTTGATAGTGACTGCTGCTTCATGTAAAAACATGCTTTTTTTATCAAGAAGTATGTAAATAAGCAGGTCCTTAAGAGCTGCACAAATTTAAGATGAAAGTATGATCATTTTCTCCAGCAATAATTCCACTTCTTTGTTTAGTTTCTATTTTGGCTGGTTTTTTCTTTTTTCATTTAAAAATAAACTTCCATTCTCCCTCAAGTGATTTAGCAGTTTGAAAAAAGGGACAGATCTTTACATACACATGGAAAATAATTTTCTTAAAATGAATACATCTATTGAGGCACTTTTTCACACCTTTGCCTAACAGACCTTATTTTCCTTTCTTTTTAAATTATTTTGACCATTCCCATGTGACCATGTTCATTAGCTTTTCCCAAAAATACTGTACTAGAGAGAATCCTAGGCTTGTGACTGAAATGAAACCAGTTTCAAACATAAACTAATGAGCTCATTTGTCTAGCATAAAATTTATGGGGTTTATTTTTGTTGGAACAGTATATAACCTTACCATGTAATGAACATAGAAGATATTTGCTGATTCGATGTTCTTATAATTTAACCCTTTCCTCCTTTCCTGAATTTGTTTACTTCCTCCTATCAGAAGCCTTCATATCCTCACGATGTTTTGTTTATTTATGGTGACTTCTTTTGTTAGGATGAGCCCATGCAGTGCTACAGGCTGGGGGCAGAGTGGCTGGAAAGCTGCTCAGTGAAAAAGGACCTTAGGTTGCTGGTCAACAGCACCTGAACATGAACCAGCATGTGCCCAGATGGCCAAGAAGGCCAACAGCATTTGGACTTGTATCAGCAATAGTGTGGCCAGCAGCATCAGGGCAGGGATTGTCCCCTGTACTTGGCACTGGTGAGATCACACCTGAAGTGCTGTGTCCAGTTCTGGGCCCCTCACGACAAGAAGGACATTGAGGGCCTGGAGCGTGTCAGAGTATGGCATGGAGTGAGACACAGAGTGCTGTTAGAGCAACTAGGCAGACTGCTGGGACAAAAAGCCCACACTAGTTTTAAGAAAGCATTTTGTAAACTCATGAGAAGGCTTATGTGAGACAGTTGTAAAACCACTGAGGAATAAAATCTGGGTTTCCAAGAGCCCCTTCCTATTGTATGGTCTTAAATGTTTATCAGAATGGTCTCTCACTGTTTCTCTTGATTCTGTCTTATGACAACTTCTTTTTGTTAACTGCCATTTTGTAGTGTCATGTCATTGTTACACACACAACATTGCAGCTGGGTAGTTTTTAAGCATTTCAGCCTTCCCCATGTCTCTTGAAACAGAAGGGTAAAATAAATCCATAGCCACATGCTTCTTTGTTGTTCTTTCTTACTCAAAAGCTTGTTCTGCTTTATAACATAATTTCACTTGCTTTTTTTTACTTTGCTTTTTTACTTTACTTTACTTTGCTATGGCTGAACACTTTTAACCTGACTTTTTAAGAAAATAAGGTTTATGTGATTGTGCTCATATCTGCTAATCTTTCCTTATGAACCTTGAATTCATTGACCTATTTCATCCAGTTTTGACCAACAGGAAGAAAAATTAGAAATGTTAAATTTCGGAAAAAATTATGCCTTTATTTAAACAGCTCCGTAAAGAAGAGAGCGTGCTAGTGGAGGCTGTAAGAGCTCAGTCTCATCAGTTAAATTAAAATCCATATGAGGAAATCATCCTATAGGCCCAACTCCAGAGTAAATGGCAGTGTAAGAAAAACACAGGAAATTCTAGAACTTTGCTAAACTAATGGCATACACACATGAATCATTCTTGGTCCCAGTTTTAAAGGACTACTGATCATCCCCAGCTACGTATCTACAGAAAGTGTGCTAAAAACTACCATAGGGTTTCTCAGCAGTGGCACATGATCAACATATATTCAAACAGTCTCTTTTAAAAATAAAAATTCTGCTGTTAGGAGAAAAGAGAATGTATTGAGAACAAGACTGTTTCATGGCAGTTATTTTATGAAGTGCAATTTTTAAGAACATAGGCTAATTACTTTGAAATTAAGACCTTGCAAATTTTATTCTGAGTAATTTCTTGAAAGCCTGCTTATCTACCTGTGCTCATCAGTGCAGATGACAGAAGGTGATGCAACACCAGCCACAAGAAATGACTATGAATGCAATGATGGTAGCAATAGTAATAGTACAGATGAAACATGCTTCCACTAAAGGCTGAAATTTAAGTTAAAAAACTCTGACTGTATTTACCACTGATGATAATAAGCAATTTAGTTCCTTTCCATAGGAAGGCAGCTGAAAGCAGGAAATACACTATTCAGCATTTTTCTGCTACACAAATATATTCCATTTCCCTCTTCTCGTCTACAAGACTGTTTTTATGCATAACTCACACAAATATTCTGTACCACTTTTACACCTGTCAGTAATAGCTGTAATCCAACAGATAGTTCTTTGAATATGAGTTGGAGTCAGCACGTTTAACCCAAAGATAAGCAAGGCTGATCATACATCTTTGAGCTCACAAACCCTCACTTTGCTAAGCCAGTTGTGTACTGCAGCATCATGCATTTGCACACAAACAACTGATTATTTCTATTTTCTCTAGCAAAACTCCTGGTGACCCCTCCTCTCATCGGTCTGTGGATGGCAACAAAGTTGCCAGTGTGGGAGCAAAATGGAGCTTTACAAAGGACTTTCCTTATGGTCCTGGAGCTTTAAAACTCTACTTGGAGGCTTTCTCTCATGTCTGCATTTATAAGCAATATGCTGTACACCTGACTGATAATCAACAGCTTTTTTTTTGAAGACCAAATCAGGATGGAAGTTACTGGGCCTTATCCTTTCTCCAGGAGAACTTGAGTAATGTTAAAACTTCTGCAAAGGTAAACAAACAATCCCCACTCCGCCGCAATCCTAATTCAGTTCCATGAGCTTCTTTCCAGCAATTTTCTTAGCATTGAAGCGAATGTGAGCACAACGTTCACTTCAGCTGCCGGAGGTAGCTCTAGTCCTTTGTACACAGAGCCCCGTAACCCCAGCCTGCTGTCCCAGGCAGATTTGTTTTGAGTTTCTGTGGCTCCTCTGCTGCCAGTGCTCTGCCTGCTGTGGTGGTGGCTGGTGTCCCACAGTGCCATCTGCCTCTGCCTGTGCCCCTGCAGTGTTGGGTGGACTCACACCAGGCTCGTGTGCCCACGGCGGAGGGTGTCACCAAGCGTGCACGCCGCTTCCTCGCTCCAGACGCTTCCTCGTGCCGGTGGTCCTCCACACCTCACCGCATGCAGTGCAGTGCTTTTGGCTCATGATTTTAATTCTCACCTGTAGGTTATGCATTTCTCTGGGCAGAATACTTAGCTGTAAGATGTGCAGTGTTTTGACTGGAGGATTGCAGAGAGATGCTCCTGAAATCTGTGTATGCTGTGCACTCTTTAGGCAGAACCAGGCTTTTCCTGGTCATGCCACTTAATCTGAGCCCAGCAAACCCCCAAGCAGTGTCCTTTCTTAACCTGTGGGTACTTGTAAGAGACAACAACAGTTTTTGTTGTGTTTTGTATGCAACTATATAAGAGTGGCTTTACTCCCAGCCTTGGGCAGCCAGTGATTTCCTTCTTGTGTTTTCCAAGAGAAGTCTGTTTCTGGTTTTTGTTGTTGGGATCATAAGCAGGAGTGGGAGTCGGTTGATCCAGAGCTGGGGAGGTCAAGCAGCATCAAAGGGACGTGATGTCTCTTTCCATGTCTTAATGGTAAACACATTGGCACTTGAGCACATTTGTCTGCAGATTGCTCTTGCAGTAATTAAAGACACCTTTTCATGAAAATGGTTCTTAAAAGTTCAAAGAAATGAAGGAGGACAGTGTGTAAAAGAGCACCTTGTAGGGCTCATCAGTTATTAGCATTTTTTTCAAAGGTTCTGTCCTCTCACATTGTCTGTCTCTTGTTAAGCAGGAATATTTTTGTGAATGCAGTAACTTGAGATTTTTCTTAACAAAAAAATACCCCAACAACCCAAGTGAATCTGTATATTCTAGATTCTAGTTCTATACTGCTAGTGCCTCAGCAGTAAACAAGTCACATCATAGTTTAGATCCTGAGATGCCAATTAAGCCTTCCTTAAAAATACTAAACAAGAGAAGTCTGAGATGAACAGTACTCCAGGATATCATGTGGACTACAGCCCCTAAAAGATAATGTCTTTTGGGTTATTGTTTTTGTGATTAAAAATAATTGAGCTTTTAAACTAACTTGTAACATTCATTTACATCTGTGTGTCATCATGTCAAGGGTTAGAATAAGTCCGTGGTAAATTAAGGGATAGGGGAAAAAAAAAGACAAACCATTTGCTAAGAAGCAGTAATTTCTTCCGAAGTGTTTGTGACATCTGTGCTGTTGAGGATGGTTATTTGTAATTTTCCAGAAGCAAATTTGAACCCATCCAGAATGGGATTTAAGTGAGAAGAAATACATAGCATTATTTTGGGATGAACAAAGATGCAGATCAGTACGCTGAAGGTTTATTTTATTTTTTAGGAGGCTTTTGTAATGGGTAAAAACTGTGTGAGGAAACATTTTAGTGTGCTACTCATTGATTAATTTTTTTCCCTGTAGATTTGAATTTAGGTGAAGTAATACCGCACGCAATTTATACAATTCTTTTGAAGTATCTATAGTATGCTATTGGAACAATGCAAGATTGATGGCAACACAAGAAGATGGGAAGATGCTCAGGCTGACATAAAACTTTCTGTATTCTTCAAACATGGGCTTCAGCTTTGTTTTATTTGTATGGGATTTGAGGGTTGTTTTTATGGGTACCATTGGTCCCTCAAACCTTTTAGTAAGCTTTATAGCTGTTTGTGCATGTATTCTTAATCTCTTTACAATGTGTATAAGATTTTTGTGAAAGCTTTACATACATCATAATTTACTTTATTGTCCTAGTATTTTCACTTCTTAAAATTACTGTTACTATTTCATATTTTGAAGGGCTGAAATATTGTTTTCTGTTTTTTCCCCCCTGTTGTATGGAGATTAAGTGGACTATCTTAGTTTCAGGTCAGATAGCATGTCACCAGGACAGCAAAATTACTGTAAGCATTCATCCCCCATGGATGAAATCCCAGCCTGCAGCATTTATGTCTCTCACCTTGAAGAAACAATTACTGATAGGCTGATACTTTGTAGATGGGCTTTAAAGCTGGGCATAATCCAGTGGTGAATGAAATGCAGAGCCATACAAATCAGTGACATTTAACCCCACCACACATCAGTCCAGGTGGTAAGAGAAATTGGTAAGAACTGTTTCCAGCCCATTTTCCTGGTAAGTGTTCCTGATCACACACCTCCTGTGTGATTTCTGTGCAGGTGCACACACTTGTGCAAACACACTTTATTCTGTATTCAAATTTTCTAGTTCAGTTAAACTTTTAAAGCACTTGAATTTCATTTCACGCTCCTCTTAAAAACAGTTGTTATTTCTGGAGAGAGAGATTAGTCACCTTTCCCTTTGCCTTTCATCCTTTCTCCTCTTATTTATATGAAGAAATTCTATCACTCAGTTGTGACATTTCAGTAGTGGATGCTACACCCATTTTAACCAAAAGCATATTCTTCTGAAATAAAACCTAGATATATTTACTTGTCAACAGATACACTCTGTAACTTCCATAAAGAGGACTGAGTGATAAAAATAGTAAAATATGTAAAGCGTTTAGGGGTTTCTGAAATCTACCCTTAAAAAGAGCAAGAGCCAGCAATACCTTGTGCCAACCTCTTTTATCTCTTGCAAAGCTATTTCTCATTTACTGTTATGCTTAACAATTCCATTTCACAGTGTGCTTTAGATTCCCAACAACAGAAAAAAAATTACTTAAGAAAAAACAACTTATAAATAACAACTTATATTTAACTTATATATAAGTTATAAACTTATATATAACTTATATATAACTTATATATAACTTATAAGAAACAACTTATATATAAACCAAAACAACTTATAAATCCAGGCATCTGTTTCTGCACAGTTCTAAATGAAGCTTTACCATTTCTTAACTAATGAGAATCTTTTCCATGTGGAATAAATCCTTAGTTCTTAGCAGCATTAGTAATGCTTAAAAAAAAAAAAAGTCTTTAAAATGGTTCAGTTGCCAACTGCCTTTGACTGTCTCAATAAGACATTGAAACAGACCTTCTGCTCTAAATTAATAAGGCCAATCACAGCCACACAAAGGCCAGAATGACCGATCATTCTTCTGGTGTCCTCACTATCTTTACTGAGGTCAGCTAAATCACTTTTGAGCTGTTAAATCAATGATCATAAATTAGAGCTCTGTTTTTACAGCATCTTGTGGGAAATTCTCATGGTTAAATTAATCTAACAGCTGCAGCAACGAGCACCTCCCACAAGATCATGTCAAAAGTTCTCCCCCCATACACCACCTTTTTTTAAAAGGGGAAAAAGGACTGAATTATTTGTTTTTACCTAGCACACAAAATGGAATCCCTCCGTCTATCCCTGCTAATTCGTGTTTCAATTGTACCCAGCTGTTTAAATTGCACTGTGCAGAGATTGCCTTGATCCCCAGGTGCTGGTACTCCATCTGTGCTGTTCTGAGAGACTATTTACAGCCGAGGTTAGGCCAGTGATTGCTGGGATGGAAAACTCATTTCTCAGCCTGGCTTTTATTTACACTCTTATTAAAGATCCTTTCACTCATGTTGGAATGGCAGCTAGTGGCTGCAGTAAGCGCTTGGCATTGAGCCAAGCAGCGAAATTACCATGTCGATGAAAGATAGCCTGCTTCCATTTTAACCTTTCACTGTTCCCCCCTTTCCATCTGTATTTGCATGAAGAAGGATGATTATTGAAAGAGATAGGAGGACAAAGGGATGAGACAATCCTTGTCAACTAAGCTTTTCAAGGGATAAACCAATGGTTTGTGACCAATTTTGAAAAATCTTTACTGCCTTATTAATTTCCTACTCCTTTCCCTTAATTGCTATTAGAGTTTATTTTCACATGAAGCAACAGAGCTGCTCATGCTCTGCTCACATCCTTCCCCCACTGCTACCCCTGTGAACATGACCCTGGGTATGTCTGCAATGTTGAGGTTTCTACTTCATCCCCAATGCAGGTCACACAGAGCCACAGCAACACCCTTAAAGCATTTTTCTCCTACAACTATGCCTCCTGGAAATGAATCACCTCCTTGGGAGCAAGCAGCTCTTTGCACACAGCATATTATGCTGCTGGGGAGGGCAAGGGGAGAGTGTCTGGGGGAGGCTGGCAGGCAGTCATCACACTATGGCCCTAGATGCATTTAAAAAAAAACAATAAGCATTTCTCCAGAAACCTCAGCACATTTGTTTTTAAGAGCAACACCGGATTGGGGAAAAGCAACACAATCTACCTCAGCTGTCGCAAGACAACAAGCAATATTGTTAAGTGCCAACTATAGCCCAGTACAACAAGGAGGAGACCCCCAAAACCTCAAGTCTATCTACCAAGCTCTACTCGTGAGGCAGCCCATGACCTGAAGTGTAGCAGCTGTGCTAGTTCTTGACTGCAGGCAAAACCATGCTTTTCTCTCTTTGCCTGTTTCCAGAGCAGAAAGAGAGAAAGTCGCTCTATTTTCCATTTTCCTGAGTGGAGGAGCAGTGACTCTACTGAGAGGTTTACAAGGATTGGTGTTCATGCTCTTCAGCCTTGTTTTGGGTGGTGTGCAAATAGAAGCATTCATCTCCTAGCTCAACAGAAGAGGAAAAGGAAAAGGAAAAGAAAAAGGGAAAAAAAAAAAAGAAAGGAGGCTATGTCCTGAGGGATTTATCCCTTTACTTAGGTGTTCAAGTCATCTGTTGTTTAGCCATTGCTTAACTGTGCAGGTCCTCAAGAGGTGTAGGCTGAAGTCATCACCAGGATGCTGCTGGTTGCCAGGGGCAGGTGCTTCACTGGCCCAAGTTGTCTGACAGCCATAGTCTGATGCATTCCCAGTAGGTGTGGGGAGATGCAGCTTTTCAGTGCAAAGGTAGCTGTTGAATCCTCCAAAGAACAAATAAAATCGAGTTGTTCCCAGTTCGATTTTTAAAATTCAATTTTGTCTCCATTGAGTATGAGGTGCCTGGAGAAATGGGTGTCTCATTAGTTGCTGCTCGAAGTTAGTTATTAATTTTTCCTATACATACATATGTGTGTGTGTATAACTACATATATATATATAATTATGTGTGTTCATTTTTTATATTCTACAAAAGCTTATTTATTAGAACTCAGCCTATGCCATATAGCTAACCTCAGGACTCCAGGTTTGTTGGATGTTTTTTCCCCATTTTCTAATTGACTGAGTACCCAAGTCCCTGGCTACCAGCTTTCCTAATGAAGCCAGGGAAACCTTGTAGCAGCAGTAGCAGAAAAGAATGACTGGGAAATTTTATATAACAATAATTTTTTTTTTTGGCACTAAACAAACATCCCCTAAAACACCCTTCTTAAAAAAATACAACCACAGTAGGATTTATTGTCTCAGCATTGTGTTCTATATTTTTCCCATTCACAGAATTCTTATATGTCTGGACATGAAACTGAGTTTGAAAGTTGTGTTTTGATTGTTGTCTGGTTCATTTAAACTGCTTCTATGCTGGTGCTCAAGCAGAGAAGGAGTAAGAATGATGTTCCAGATCTTTTAACATATTCTAAATTCCCAGATGTAAAATTCAATTGCATGAGTGCTGGCAAAAAACAAGCTCTAAGAGGAAGCGCAAAGACCAGAAAAGTAAATTTATTTTTTTAATTGGGAGCATAGCGAACACAATCCTCAGAAAATGCAGCATAAGAATTTTGTATTAGGAGCTTTATCGTGGAGTACCTTGATCTCAGCTAGATGAGATGCAGTTGACATTTGGCAGACAAAGCTCTAGGGAAAGCTGGCGGATGTTAAGAAATAAGACATTTGGTGCAATTAGCTGTGGTACCAACCCAGGAATGAAAGTAAACAGGCACAACATGGGGACAAGAGGATTTTTCAGAATTAAGGCCTAAACAGCTCATGGCTGCAGGAATCCCCTGCTCTTTGTACCTTCTTTGGCAATTCCCTCTTTAAATAACTGGTTTGTCTGCTTCTAGGTCCTGGATAACTTCAACCGGGTTTGGCTTCTCCCTGTCTCCTCTTGCCCATCCCAATATGTGCTGTGATAGTGCACTGTACCCTGAAACAGCTGCCTCAGCCCACATCTGCCACAAAGGGCTGCAGGATTAAAAATTAAACTAATGCACATTTAAGAGATCTGCATGGGCAGGGTCAGTCTAAATTCTGAACAGACTGAAATTACTGCAGGACTGTCAACTACATTTACATCCTTGAGCTTTATTATTATACTGGGCAGAGAAATGGTCTCTATTTAGGAACAATTTCTACTATTTCATATGGTGACTGCCTAGTCATTTGTCTTCCACAGTAACTCTCATGGGAAACCAGGATCTTTCCTTGTAGTTTTACTCAGGGATATCTTGCAGAATTTCCATATTCTTAAGTCTTACCCTTTTAAAGTAAAAATAGCAAAATTTCAGGTTTCTTCGCTTAGTCCCCAAAAAGTTGCAGCAATTACAGAAATACACAATGACCATCATATGAGAAGCTAAATTCTCTATCTGAGCATGCGTGACAACCTTTGGATTTTCCAGACAGCCCGTAATTTGCCAAGGAGGAGTAGTTTTCATAGAGTAACTGAGACAAAGAACTGGGGCAACAATGGACCAAAAAGTTGAGCCTTCTACAGCCAACTTAAAGACCATTAAAGTTTCCCCTTTCAAACTGAAGAATTAAAATATTACAGGCATGTAAGTTTTAATTTAGAGGTAATGAGAAATGTTAGGATAATGAAGAAACCATTTCCCCTTCTTTGAATCTTCCCTTTAGCTATCAGCATTCCTGCATTGCTGGTGATGCTCTTGCTGTCAGCACCTGCAGGAAGCAAGTGGTGGGAGGAGGTGGATGGCCAGGGACTCAGTGGCTCATCTCAAACAGCACTTAACTACTACAAAATGTTTTAAATCTGAGAGAAGCACAGTAAGGAGAGGAAAGAAAAGAAATACCCCATAGCACCCCATAGCATAAATAAACCCAGAAGATGCTCTGTTGGAGTCTAGTCTGTTGGGAAAGTCCTTGAATTACACAGACAAGTAGAACACCCAACCAACAGTCTTGTAAATCCAGGGATGACTGAGCAGCTCATGGAAAACACTAAACCATTACAGCTGGTTGTGTGCCATCTTGACAGAGGAACAGTATGAGGGATTGATTTCTGTCACTTAAGGGAATAAATGCTTGTGGTCAAGATGAGAGATACTTTGACTCTTTAGAGGCTGAGAAATTATGCACTAAAACACATAAGAAGAAGAATGTAATTCCAATATTGGGCGGCCTCAAATTCATGAGGATTCAGAGATCTTATCTATCTATACATCTAAATAATCAGTCTTAAATTAGCTACAGTAAAGATCTAGTTATTTCTTCTGCTGCAGCTACCTCCCTCTCCCCTTAACACTTTGTGACAGAGTGTTGTGGACTATTGCTACAGCTTCAAATTTATGATTAATTATTCTTAAATTATTAAGAGTATCCAAATAATGTGTCTTTCTCTATCTGTAGACACATTTTGTCTACGTTCCTCAAACTCCTTTGTAACAATCTCACCCTCAAAGCACCATTTCCCCTGAAATTATTTTAACATCCCCAAAAAGTTATGGCATCCTTTGTTTTGCAAAGTGGAGGATTTTTTAAAGAAACCTTCATCCTCCCTCCTAACAAGAACAGATGTGCAAAAACCTTGATTGATATAAGCCTTCCTGGAAAGCATGAGAGAAACTCTGGAATCAGTAAAAGCCACTGTATAAAAGCATAAAGAAATCAACTTCCTGTGCAAGTACATTGCTCTACCAGGATACATTAAGAAGACAAAATTTCAGGCCTTGGTTTTACAGAAACTGTACAAAATACAATACATTACTGGGATTGTTCCCTTATGTCACTTTAGTTAACTGAGCACATTCAGTAGGATACATGAATGGATTATTTGGCAAAGCACTGACTTATTGCCTACATGAATTACAGAAACGGATGTCCAAATTTTAAGAGTTGTATGGATCATCTAAAAAATTTAAAGAAGTCTTACTTGATCTACAAGCTTACAGAATTAATGGCATAGTAAATGTGAAAGGATGATGTGGAATAAGGTCCTTTAGGTTCCGTTGGTGTGCAACAGTTCCCTGTCACTGCACGCTACCAACACTTATTATTCAGCTGACACCAGCAAGCCAAGCAAAGCTGTGCTGCAGTTTTATTTGCACAGCAATTTTAAACTTGACACTGAGGTTGGACTGCAGTAATAAACTGTAGTACTTAAGGGAAGAGTAGTGAAGCAAGAGTGAAAGAAAGTAACACATTGCCGCTCTCTGCAGTCTCCATAGTGCTCAGTAGATACAGCGGGCACGTGCAGCACTTTAAAACCGCAGTAGCACTAGAACAGATGTTCTCAGTGCTCTTTTACTAAGCATGAGGTGAAATAGGAAGCAGGAGAACCACTTGTGCTACAATGCAATATTTCAAAATACAATGAGTAGATGCATGCCCGGCTCTCATTCTCTTGCTGGCAACCCAGGTGGGCATTGTTCGTGGCTGTGCTGGTACAGGGCAAGGCCGGTGTCAGTTCCTGCATCTTCAGTACCTGCAAAAGCACCTTTGGTTACTAAATAAGCCTGACAGCTTGCTTCAGTATAATCTATGAATTCACCCTTACTCAAACATAGAGCAGAGTTTAAGACAGTGACTCCTAAGGAACTGAGGATGAGGGAAAACTTACTCCAACTATGTTGTCATTTCCAAAATTACATCCAATGCCTCAGAGAGCTGGTACTGGATCACTTTGCATAGCTCTTCACTGAGTCAGAACATGGCAACTGGCAGGCTGAGTGATGAATCATGATCTGATGGCAGCACAAAGCTCTCACAGCTACCCTACAGCTGAACTCTTCCAGATCAACCCATCCACTAATGCATCTCAAAGGAATTTACTTCACTAACTCAAGAGTCAGATCTTTTGTCAATGAATCATCAGTTCCCTTGTAAAGCAGAGTGCTACTTGTCTACATTGCACATTAGTAATACATAAAGAGAATCAGGGAATGTTCATGACAAAGGCAGAATAAAAATGATTATACATCTAGATGGATTATATAATATATAATTTAAAATTTTATTTTAAAACTTTGCACATACACTTCTTCAGTATCCTCCTCTTTTGTTCATTGCACTGAAAAGTTTCAAAAAACACAAAATATATCCCTTTACTAAACATTTTTGTTCTTAGGTTACAAAAAGATTAACATTTCACAGTCACAAAGCAGAAGTACATTGGTCCAAAACATTTTCTTCCAGCAGGTTCTCCTTTCTTCAGGACATATAAACCCTGGACAGTTGTACAGATCTCAAGATATTAAGATGAAGCGCCCATTGAAGAAAAGATAAATGTGGCAGGTATTAAAAAAAAAATCAAAATTACCTACGGAAGAACACCAACAGCAATGGATTAAAGAAAAAAAGAAAACAGAATGAGCATGGAGGTGGAGAAGGGCATTCTCCTTCAAGTACATCACAGATGGAAATACAGCAGCACAGTTACAGCATCATTTGGTCACTCTCTCTATGACAGACACATCACTGAGTCTTCATCTAAGACACATGGAGGAAAACTACTTACATACCTAAAATGTCTGGGAGGAACAACAGTTCCAGAGTTTGCCATTCATGTTTGATAGAAAAATGCTGAAAGTATTAGTACATAAAATGTAAAATAAAAGGAAAAACACCAAGGCTGGAAGAAACACAGCAGATTTGCTCAAAGCATGTAGTGTTCTTTAAAAACCTAGCAAAAGTTCAGAGCCAAAATCTGCCGAAACATCAATAGCAGTTCTTCAGAAACATCCTGGAGGGACAGAGTTGACAGTGCTTTACAAACCTCTTGTCATATTTCAACATAGAAGTAACCACAAATGGAAATCCACTATTAACAGCAGATTCTGACCACTTTACTTTAGCCTGCTAGCCCTGTTTTTTCTTAGAATTTATTAAAAAAATCTCTCTCCAGTGTGAGGCCACTGAACAGCAGCCCTCTCAGACAATACACTTTTGTGTTCATGAAGGAAGCATTATTGGCTTAATGTACCAAAAGATGGTTGTGTGTTACATAATCTGGTGTAAATTAAATTTCTAACCACCTTCTTCATCAAATTAAATAAAGAAAATTTTAGGCTGTAGTGCAAGAGAAAAATATCTGAAATGGCTGTTCTACTTTCTGCAACAGTATTTCTGGGACAATGGTAAAAGCTTCTTGGCTTTGAGTTTCTAGAAATGGGACTGGACTAGGCAACAGAAGACAGTGTAGCACTGCAGCTAACTGGAACTCCTTTACAGGTGCCTTTCCTTGCCATTATCCAAGGAAAGACAAGAATTTGCCCAACTTTCTAAGTGGTGCCTATGCACAGGCAAGGGAGAGCACTGTGTGCAAGAGCAACATGAATGCAGACATAACTCAGGACTGAGGTTCCTTGCTGCTGAGGCTGTAGCAGTTTTGGATACCAAGGGAACTTGACTGGCAAAAAGCCAGAGCACTGCCAGCATCAGGCAGTAACTAAGATAACATGCCAGGGATCTAAAATTTGGACTTGGTGCCTAACTTACTCCAGTTTGAGGACACAAGCTGCTCCTAACTCAGAAGCTTCACTGGGCCCTAGAGCAGCTATGAGTCTGAACACGGCAGTACCCATCCTGCACCCATCTGAAAAATGGCATTGTGCACCAGGAATCCTCCCTGCCATCAGTGTTTTCTAATGAGGTGCAATGCAAAGTAATTCAGCCTTTAAAGGGAGTTAGAAGTGCTTTTAATTATTCTTGCTTCTCACATAATACCTCCCCAATAAATGACTCCTGCCTGCTGCTTCTGTGAGTCTTAGGTATGTATATGTATTTATACCATGCCTTGAAGCAGAGCACGACCCCATCTCAGGTATTCAAGGATCTCCTACTGAAAGCAGGTAAAAGTGAAAGCCCAAGTACTAATGCATGGATCAGAGAGGTGCCAGACACTCCAGGGAGGCAAGCACCTAAATGTGTAACAGATACTTTGCAAAAAAGCAAAACAAAAAGCATCACAGCATAGTTTCAGTCACATACATCTGAGTATAAAACCTTTTACTACAGTTCTCAGAATTCATTAATTGATGCTAATTAATATTAATAGTTGATACTGGATTTCTGCCCTTTCTGGGAGAGGGGCTGACAATTAACGTAACTCAGCCTGGGCCCAGTTGCTGCAGAGAAGCTCCTGATTGATGGCAGTGCGTCAGATGAATAACAAACACTGTGCAGACTGATTCACCAGCCCACCAGATCATGCTCTGAGAAGTCACCTGCCAGTTTGCTCCCACCAAGTCATGCAGTCTGCTAACCCATCTCTTCAGGGGTACATTTAAAAACACCCCTGAATGAGAAGATGCCTTTTCCATTGCCATTGAAATTTCACTTTCAAATTTTGGCAAATGCTACACAGGAAATCTATTTCCACCACATTGCACTCAGTGGTTTTATAGTGACTGGTATGTGTGTTTGACACCATGTTACCAAACGAAGACCAACAGTGCATGAGCACTGAAATATTTGACTTGGGCTTGTAGTTGGTACCAGCAAGCACCAGCGTCTTTGCTGTTCCGATGATTTCACCAGATTTGCCAGCACTAATTTCTTTGTCAAAGAGGATCTGAATTGCTAGAGGACTACACAACTGCATTTGGGAAGAGACAACAGGAGTTACACAGAGCATGAAAATCATGTTTACAAGTTTATTAGGCCAAAAAAAAAGTGCAAGAGAAGATCTCTTGCTTAAACCTTAAAACATATGAGGGGCCATGTGAAAAATAGTCTAGACTCCAAGCCTCTCGTTGCACCCAGATGCACACAGAAAAAGAGGTAAAGGGAAAAAAAAAGGAAAGAAATTGTGAAAACACATAATCAGGTATGCCATTGATTTATACTGAAGCTCTAGAATATAAAACATCCAAGTTCTGTACAGGTTTATCACATGAGGCTCTGGGGAACTCATGGAACAGCCTTCAGGCTAAAATCACACAGCTTGCTGCAATGTTTGAGCTGTTCCACTCTCCACATTGCCTGGTTTCATCCGGAAACTCTTCTGGGTCTAGAGATTTGGAGCAAGAGTATTTTAAATCCACCAAACTGTACTTCCAGATGCAGTCAAATACAGCATCTGGGCAGCTGCACTGCACTTGGGCTGTGCCATGTTTACACAGCACATCATAAATTACAGAACTGGCAGGCTCTGGGCCATGCCTATTCAGGAGAAAGCCTGCAATGGGCACAGCATCTCCTTCTCTTTTGGAAAGGACACGTTTGTGAGCTCCCTAGTCAGTGCCCTACAATAATCAGCTCCCTGTCTTTTTTCTTACTGAAGAAGTACAAACCAGATGAACAGCTCCTCACCAATGTGGTCTGGGCAAAAATGAGGTGGAAGTTGGCTCCCCAGCCAACATACCTGCCTGTATGCTAGAACTTTCTGATTTTGTTTTCTCTTAAATTCCTGCCAATGAAGTAAGAGAGCTGCTTGGGTGGACGAGGCAGCCAGGTTACACTGCAGACCTGCTCACTCGTTTCTCTCCTGGAGTACTGCTTTCATGTCAAAAATGTTTTACACTAATTTTCTTTATTTAAATTATCACTGCTAAGAAAAGAGCTGCTGAAGCAAGCTAAGGGCTTGTATCTATCACAGTCATCTTGTGATCCTTGAGTACAATTCTCAGTGCCAAGAGGATAACATTTTGAGCTGTCCCTTTCTGGTCACCAAAGTCAAGCAGGTGAAGGTATTCTGAATAATAAATGAGGCAGGAAGAACAGAAACACCTTTGAAATACATCACTATCTGGGTATCCAAATTGCTAATGAGAACAATACCACTACTTCAAGTAGAAGTCCAACTGAAAATACACTCAGGAACCCAAACAAATTTACTAAATATCAACTGATTGAAAATTTTTATGGTCAGGGATCCTTTCAACAGGATAAAGCAGGCAGAACCATTCAATGAATGTAAATCTCTGATTCCAAAGAAACCACAGCCTCCAGTTAAACATCACATAAAGCTGAGTTTGCATGCTCTGTATAATCATGGTATACACACAACAAGAAATCTTGACAAGTAACTCCTCACACCAGAATAAATTCTGCCATACAGGACTGTGACCTATTTCTCCTGGACAACTTTGCAGGTGACTCTTTTTAGCTGCAGTAAACAGGCATAGTCACAATGAAACCAATTTCAGTTTTCCTACTAAAATACAGGAGGTATAGTCTACTGAAGAAGAGACAGGAGAGGAAAATGGGGGTTCAAAGGATTACACAAGTTTGAAGTTGTCCATAGATAAGTCATGAATACAACTTTCTGAAAGAAAACTCTTGAGTCTCATATATGTATATCTATATTCTTAAATGAGATGTGACCCAAGCCCCCTTCTTAATATTTGGGGGTAGATTTCAGGAGCCTCCTTGGCTTCTGATACCCACTTCTACTTTCACAATTGAAATGGCTCTTCAAAGCTACATGGTAAACTGAGAAAAAAATTAATTCCCCACCCCACCTAGAGGGATGACAGAATCCATAATATGCTAGCAGCATTTAAATCCCATTCCTGTTAAGCACCAAAACCATTTCTGTAGGGAAATTGGAATCTTAAGGGTTATCTTTAATCATATACAGTATATGTGCAGAGCCCTACCTTTTGGGCAGAAAAATACCCCTCCAGCATTAGTTTTGACTAGATTACATCAATTGGAAGTGTCCTGGTCAGACCACCAAAAACCTATTGTCTCTTGCAGGCCCTTCCCAAAAAGATCCCCATCCTATAACCACTCTTGGTGCTCCTTTCACGACTGTTTGTTCCCGTGTATCAAAGGGATGACGTAGACAGAGATGTCGTCTCCAGAGCCCAGCCTGTCGTTGGATATCCGCCAGCCCCGGTCCTTCAGCACTCCCCTGGCTCGCATCACCAGGTCCTGCGCCGCCAGCGTGTACCTGTGGAAAAGGCACAGTACAGCCAGGGAGGGTTGTCTCCACGAGGAAAGTGGGTTTGCACAGCCTGCTGCCTGCCAAATTTAATGCTGTGACCTACCAAGACATGCTTCCCAGTGTTTTAGAAGCAGGCAGGAGAAACACAAACCATGGCATATGCACAGAGCAACTCCTTCCAGTTCAGTTCCTGAATAAGAATGTAAAGCCATCTGACAGGCACCACTTGATCGAAAGTCACTGGTCATTCTAAGTGCCTGGCCTCACCGATCTTCAGAAGAATATTAAACAAACTTGCCTTAACAAATTGGCTTTCTAGTAGTAAAAACTGAGGACCCCAAATAACACTACTTGTTGAAAACTACACATTTGTTTACTGACACACCTGAAGGTAAACATGGCTCAACTATTTCAGAAATGAAGTGTAGCAAAGAAAGTAATTTGACAGCAAGTAATAGATCATAAAAATAAAATCCAAACTTCACTTTAAGACAAACTTGTCTGTTTTCTTGACCATAAGAATGACTTTTAAATATCTTTTATTCTGAAACTGGAAAAGGAAACTTACAGTTAATATGATCAGATTAACAGAGTCCCACAATTCTTTGACATTTATGAGTTCAGTGAAAACTGCAAGAATGTGAGTGGTCAAGTGCTTAATTTAGTGAAATGCCAAGTTTCACATTGCTTCAAAACTTCCAGCCTGTGCTGGGCTGAGTGGCTGGGAGTTTATGGGAGTTATTTTGCTGTCCTGAAAAACTACCACATGCTGCTTGGGAGCAGAAGGGTGTCAGAGTCCAAAAGGTGTATAGACAGTGCTCTGTCATGTTCTCCCTTACTGCTTTACCTGCTGTTACTACATCAACACATCTGTGTACTCACTCAGAAGTTTCCTCTGAAAGAAATCTCATTATGGGTGAACAGCTACTGTCACGTGTTTTACTTCATCAGCCCAACACCTGGCCAAGAGGT
Organism: Leptocoma aspasia; assembly: GCA_013399835.1. NCBI lineage: Eukaryota > Metazoa > Chordata > Aves > Passeriformes > Nectariniidae > Leptocoma > Leptocoma aspasia. The sequence continues at coordinate 367,293 of VXAX01001773.1, forward strand.
TTTGAATTTGATTGAGTTGAGGCAAGCTTTTCTATGATTTGATAATTAAAATTAACTGAATAGTTAAAAGACTGACAAGAAAATAACCACCACTCTGCATGGTTTTTATTAAAAGTCTAAGTATCAACCTTCAGGATGATGCAGGACTCTATGAAGCCACACACACAGGCCTCCAGAACTAAAGCACACCTCTGTGTTTCCAAAACCAGAAAGAACAGGAAGGGTTTGCATTTCAGTACCCCCTTTTCTAGGGAAGATCCTTGACCAGAAATGATCTGCCCGTATCTCATCTGTAGAAAGGGAAAGAACAATATCTCTGTTGATCAGAAGCACTCTGTGTTTAGTGTTAGTGTTTAGGTTTATCAGTCACCAGGACTCTTCTAACCTTAGAACTTTTTACCACAGAATTCCTTATTAAGTTGTAATTTCTATCATAGAGACTTTATTCAGTCTCTGGGGATAAAAGAAGAAAAAAAACCCAGTTATGTTCTGTGCCTAGAGTTTTGATGCCTTGAACTCAGATCACTCCTTTGAATCAAGAGTAGATATATTTGCTGTACTAGAAAAATTTCTTCAGTGCAAATGAACCAATGCTTGACTACTCAAAAGGTTTGATGGCAAATTCAAGTAATGTTGTACAGCTGCAATGTACCCACTGTTCCTAATGGTACTGAGTGATAAAATTTCCAGGCCTCACTAGTTCTGACAAATGATTTACTTTAACAGTAAAAGAAAGGCCCAAAGGCATGAAATTTAACACACATGCTTGCATACACACCACCATGCACCATCTGCATGTTCTGAGATCAGTCTGTGCCACAACCTCGAGCTAGACCATCAGGATGTAACAAGAAGCACAGCCCTTACTGTCCTAATGCAACACGAAATCCTGTTTTCTAAGGGGAAAAAACCCAAACATACATTCTTGCACTCCTCAATTCTCAAATCAGATGCAGGGCTAAGGAACAAAAGGACTCCACGTGGCAAGCAAGAAACTGAAATATTTATTCACAGCATGTCTGATGCTGAGTGCATTTTGGCAAGAACATATTTCCCAAAGATTTCTCAGCTATTGTCAGAATTTAAGAAAGAAACATCCATCATTTTGCAAGAAAACTTTGCCTTCCTGCTTTTTCCAATTAACAAGGACTCTCCACATCTAGGGAGTACAAAGGAATGAGAATGAGTATTGCTTTTGATTGTATTTGGCTTTTGCTGCTGAATGTTTGGAGAGGGGAAGATAAAAAAAAGGAATTTTAATAAACAAGAAATTCTCTTGTAGACAAACCATGAAATACTCAAGAAAACCAGCACAATGAAGCAAAGAAAAAGGAACAGATGAAGGCAATAGTGAAGTAACATATTCCTCTCCTGTGTAGAGCTGAATTGAAGCAATGCTGTTCAACTTGGCACTAGAAGAGATAGGGTGAGCCTCTTGTACCTGGAGATGAATAGCAGCAGCAGTCCATTACCAAATGTTTTATTCTCCAGTGCTATGAAATTGGGATTCAGCTGTCGAGACAGCATTAGAGAACTGCTGAAGTAGTTTAAAGTATCCACTTCCTCCTAATGAATACCCTTGCTGGAATACAACTTTTGTGTTTTAAGAATAAATATATGGAGGTTTCTTTCTTATGCCAAAGCTTTCTGTATTGATCAGTGAAAGTACTGAAGGAGAAATGGTGACAGTAGTGGAATTGTGCTGCTGTCTGAGCAGCTTCTTATCTCCTCACACCCAGCAGAGGTGGAGGAGCTCCTCAGTATCCTCATAAATCTCCAGTGAGTGTGAGAGGGAAAATGAGGGGACAAGAAATAACAAAAAGAAGGATGAGAAATAAAAGATTCCCAAGGTCAGGGGGCAAATGTGCATACATGCAGCTGAAGGAAGTTGGCAAAGAGCCACAGTTCTCCATCTTCATACCTCTTCAGAGAGCTGATGTATGGATGGCAGCAGTGGCACTGTCACCTGTCCTTCGCTCTGTAATGCTCGCCTGACACGACACCCGTAAGAAATGAGCTGGCTAAGAAATCCAGCTCCATCCCAGCCTCTTTGCTCCATCACAACCCTCACACAGGAACTGTTCTCTAAACAAGTATGTGCCCAAATCCCCTGAGGCTGTGTCTGCTTGGCTGGATGAAGAGAGCCCTGAGGACTTTGGTCTCCCCGTACTTGGAGACATCCAGGCACATGCTATGTTTGACAGAATTCAGAGATGTTTTTTATGTGGGCAACAAATACTCCCAGTAAGTATCACCAGGACAGAGTCCCAAGAGCATTGCTGAGGGCTGTAAGCTCTTACTCATCAGGCTTTAAAGTGAATTCTAATTCAAATGGGAGGGATACAGGTCCCACAAGGAGCTCATTATGTAACAGATAAGTACTCTGCAGCTCTAAAATCCTCTCTAGGTTTTTTTTTTTCCTCTTTTCTTTTCTAATATGCTGCTGTCGGGAAATAAGTAGGCTATTGGGTCAGGTGGATCCAGGGGCTGCTCCACAGGTTGGTTCTCCTGAAGACCACAGCATTGCCAAGCCCAGGGTGCAAGACTCTTACATTCTGACAAGTTTTCTACATCCCTAGAGATACTACATTTTCAGCTGATCGTCTCACTACAGATTATGTCACTGCACCCGTCACAGAACCTGACATTTTCTGGGATAACATTTCCTCTAAACATAACATATATAATATGGCAAAGGAGATTTTTCTGTCACTGACTAGTGAGAAGAATGAATGCAGCTCCACAGCTTGAGCTGGAATGCTACAGTAAATTCATTAGTTATACCTCATTTAGACCACTGTGAAATAATTACATAGAACCTCTCACACAGTACTTTAAAACCTTTAAATATTCTTTACAACCAAGCAGCAAGAGCAATTCCACAAAGGTAATTTTCATAAATATCATTGTAAACTATATGAGGCACCGCTCTAATTACCTTTTGCATGCTGACATTAGAAATGTCTTGCCATCACTATTTGTAAGCCCCTAAACGATCTGGCACAAAGTTGCTTAAAAGAACAAATTTATTTACAATTCAGATGTCCATTCAAAGACCAGTAGGTCAAACACCAATAAATGTGTTTGTTCTAAGTTATAAACAGCAGGCTTAGCTCTGGAATGTGTGGTACTCATGTGGCACAAACAGTGACTAATCCCCAACAATTACTAAACAGTATGAGAAAATCTAAATCGAAACAAAGAAAATACAATTTTTCTTTAGTGTCTCTTGTTGCTCTGAGTGTTCTGTAATGGATGAAATAACTCACCTAACAAGTCAAAAACCTTGAAGAATCCTGCTTCCTACTGCAGCAACCATGGTAGCCATCACCATCAGCTTAGTAAAGACCATAAGGAACAAGACAGACACCACACACCCTGACTGTATTCTCAACAGATGGGACTGGTGAGGATGGAAGGCAGGGCCAACCTTTCCAAAATACTAGATGAGAATGTAGACAGAGCAGGACAGAGGTATTTCATGTTACCAGGTGCTTTTGCAAGAATCTCAAGGGTGCAGGAATGAGAACAAAAGCACCATAGCATTTCTGAATGGTGTCAGGGAATAACTGAAAGCCGACTGGATAGGTCATCTCCTCCTACCTTAAATTAATGGCACATCTGCATAGCACGCTGCCAGATGCCCTGGAAGTGCCCTTAGCTGATCTGTCTGATCTCCTTCCAGAGAGAGGGCAGACACAGCTGCATGTCTTGCTGAAGTAGAGATGACCCAGGGCTGTCATTCATATCACATCTTATCTTTGGCATAAGGAGATGGGCAACGTCAAAATATTGTAGTTGCAGCTTCATGATAATTATCAATCATCCATTCTCCCGATGATTACAGCAAAACCTCTTTTTGCATTCCATATTTGTAAGTGTCAGGGCAAGAAAATACTGCTATTGAGTTATTTTGAAGGTGTTCTCTCTTTAAAACCCAAGTCACTGTCAAGGTGTTCATTCCCAGTTATCTTGTTTGTTGATGAACAGGGATGACCCTGTGAAGATGACCACTTAGAAATAAGAGAAACAGCAAGCCTTTTGAGATGTGTCTTAGCTATTTCTGAAACTCCACTTTCCACAGACCAACTGGGGATGTGTAAAATGTCTCTTCCCCACACTCAGCCGAGGGTGAGAGCAGAACATAGTGGGAGACAGCCCTAAATTCACTAGCAACACACACTTCCCTTCCTGAACAGCTCCTAAGAACAAATAAAGTTCTTTCCACTTTCATAGTCCCATTTACAAGCAAGAGACTTCTGGTCTCTGGCATAATGTTTTAATTCACAGTGACACTGAACTCAGTAGCAGACAAACCTATGGACTCACTCAAGGCAGAGAGCCTCCAGATGGTTGTTTGGGAACTTGTTTGTTTGCATGATGGTATGTTTGAAGGACAGAAACTGATAATCTAAGAGGCGATAAAGATAAAAATATGAAGAGTATGAGGTAGATTTAAATGATGAAATGAAGCAGGATCTAATTAAATGAAATACAAGTCAGACTTTCCACCTGTTTTGTCACCACACCTGTCCTGCAGCTGGTAGCACTTAACATCCTCTATGGAAGGTGGGTTTAAAGGTCACACCATGACTAGGAATGAGTGGGAACCACAGTGTGCAGTATTTATACACATACACAGTGAGAGAGAGAGAGAGAGAGAGAGATGTTGAGGATGTCCTGCTGAGAAACAATCTTTAGTGTTACGGGATTGTCCAGAGGAACTTGTTGCCATGTTCTTCCAAGACCCCACAGCCTCCTACAATTTTCACAGGATCTCATACAGCAGACAAAATGGATCCCATGCCAAGATACTGTGATCCCACACCTACTTCTTTGAAGGCAGGCATTTCTGAGTTATAACAGAGCCCCTGCTCCAACTGCTCACATTTGCTGTAGGTTGTATCCATCTAACCTATAAAATGTCTTCTTGTAAGTGCTGCATATTTCCCAAATGTTATTAATATCATACTTTCTACAAAAATATGTTACCAGAAAGTGCTCTTCTGTGGAGAAGCTAGAAAATCAGGGATGAGCACGAACCTGTGGGGATCATCAGGGTCACAGTTCGGTAGAAAGTTAGTGACAGCTTCTGCCACTTCTTCATTTAACAGCACATCCCAGAGTCCGTCAGTTGCTAGGATCAGAACATCATCTGGCCCATGCTCATACTGCAGGAGGTCATAGACTCGCACCTGAAAGAAAAAACCCAAGAGACATTCATGAAGGAGGCGATTATCAGACCTGTTTGCGAAACATTGCTGAGTTTGGCTGTGAGTTTATCAGATTCAGCCAGGGCACTGAAATGACCTCCCATGGCACTGGCGGTGTCTGTCTCCAATTCAGCCCTCCACACAGCAACCCCTCCTGCTGCAGCCCAGCTCAGGTGCTAACCCCAGACAGGATGGATGCAAGTGTTCCAAACCCAGGCTCTAAGGCACTGTGCTGCCTGATACCAGAAGCTCTCGAAGCCTCCCCCACCCAGCAGCCTGCCTTCAGTGCATGAGGCTCCTCCCTATCGTTGGCAGGACTAGTCATATGGAAGCTGAATAATTTATTTGATAAATTTTTGATATTTTCTAATAAAATATTCACAAATAATAGTTTTCACTATTTGTTCTGATCCATTTAAGTCTGCCAGATTGCATGTTTGGAAATGCCTGTGTGACAGCCGGCATTGCATTCACTTTTCTAAACCTGACGCAGCTGCTGCACTCGAGTTTTGTCTGAGCAAGAGAGCGGTTCCGTGAAATGCAGAAAAACTGCTAAGTCACATGTATCTGTAAGGACTTCAGTAGCTACAGACCAATTCAGGATCTGCACAAAAGTGAAGCCTATTCTATTAAATTCTATTATAGCTATTAAAATACCCACTGACTTCAATTTGTCTGTCTGCAGCCCCAGTTAGGCTGATCACTGCTGGCACCTCTTCACACCCTGCCTTTTAAAACTACTTCCACCATCCTCTTCCCAGAAAGGCTGAGAGTGGTGGAGGCAGTCACAGTGGGGGTTGCTGTGGCTCAGCCATTCAGCTGAGCCAGAATGCAAGCAAAGGCCATAGAAAGTGTTTTGAAACAAGCCTTTAGTTTGGTGGAACTCCCCTTCCAGCACATGCTGTACTCCAGCTGAGAAATGCCTTCAATTCCCAGGTTGTGATGGAGAGTCATTAGGAAGGACCCACAGAGCACCTTAATTACCACAGCAACCACCACACTTTGAAAGAACTGTAACAACCATGGCAAGGCAGACAGGAGGGAAGGATCACCTGTACTGAAATTCAGAAATGGTGCACCTCATCACACACCCTGCTCCAGTCCTGGACTCCACTAACAGCAGTTAGTCAGGACAAGCATTTGGCATAACAAGAAAATATAAGCTGTTTTATTCTCCCTCATGGCGCACTCTCCCCTTAGGAGCCATGGAGCAGGCAATGCATATAAAGTGCCTGGACCTTTTAACGTAATTACGCCTTTATGGGACTTCAACCAGTACCAGAGGGAAAAAAAAATTAAAAAATCACCTAGATCTGACTGCTAATCCTTACCTGTTCGCCTTTCACTCAAAAGCACAAGAAGGTAATTTGCAAAATGTAACCTTCACTTCATTATCTAAGGTAGCAGCTGAATAAGGACTTTGGAGAGGATTAAATTCAAGGCAAGATACTCTCTTCATTAGAGCATATCTGCTTATTCAGACTTGAGTGGGAATATAGAAAAGACCCCTATATGCAGCACAGCTCTCATCTCAAGCTTATTGTATGGAAATCAGTAGCTGTCATAGTCCCTGTCTCCCAGAATTTAGTTCAGCCTTAACAGCCCACAGCTGCAACTCAGAAATCACTGGGGTGTGGAGGCTGAGTTGGCCAACACAACCATCAATATACAGCACATGTTCTGGTCAGATCTCTCGGGGAGCAGGAAATACTTGAGAAAGCATCACAGTTAATGCTCAGGGATGCACTCAGCACCAAGCCCCTGGTAGCACTAACCAAGCTTCAAACATCTGTGCTGGGAAAAGCACATCCCAACCGAGACAAAAGACACATTACATCACAGGAGCCATTTCTGCAGCTTAGGTAGGGAAGAAGGCGGGAAAGCAAAACCATGCATCACTGATTGGAATCCTCCTGAAATGAACCATTTTGTCTGAAGAGTGCCACTGGGATGGATGAGAAACTTTTCAAAGCTACCTGCAGCCAGTCCAGGGGTCAAAATGCAAGAGCAACAATAAAAGATAATTTTACCAAGAATATGCTTGTTTTAGGGGAAGAGGAAAAAAAAATGCATTCACCGATTTATTGTGTAATCTAGGAAGAAAGGTACTTCCTGAAAGGACAAGCTTTGTGAACTGGGCACCTCCAGCAGAAAGGCGTATGTTGAGAATAAACTAGATGTCAGAAGAGACGCAGAGGACAGTGAGGTGTTAGGCCAGTCCCCAGGCTAAGGAAAATACAGTGCCAAGGTTACAGGAGACAAGCTTGGGGCAATTGACATGAAATTGTTGCATATAAGGACCAGTCGGGCATGCAACAAAATGTTCAATGAAATGCAGTTTTGTCTGCCTTCCAGTTACCTTAAGTCCTTTCTTTGTGTTTTGCCTTGGATTTCTTAAATACAGCTGTAGGTGTCCCTAACATGTTGCTGACAAAAGAGAGTCAGAGCTGTCCAGTCTATTGCAGGGTCAGGTTATGTTCACAGACTGCCTTGTCCAGGTGCAGGAAATAACCAGCTCCTAACCCTTCATTTTTCTGCCAGCACCTTTGTTCTAGTTCTTACTTGGCTAAATGAGGGTCTCCTGCAGCAGCGCCCTGTGCCCTCAGCTGGACTTGGAGCAGTGTGACAGCAGAGCTCCTGGAGGCACACAGGCTGGGCAGCACCACCAGGGCACGTGGAACGGAAGCTCAGCCCAGCAGGGCTCACTGAACACCCACTCCAAACACATCCCACACTGTGCAACACTCAGAGCAGACTCCACACTGTACAAAAAAGGTGACAGAGTATGATATGCCACAGTTCTGAAGTATGAGGGGACATGCAGGGAATTACCTAAGTGCCTGCAACAGCAATGAAGCCACAGCCCTTTAAATCTTACGTGACCAAAAGCAGCTCAATGATTGCAATGAAGATGACTATTTTGTTTTATTGTTTTAGATTCCAGAGCAAACCTTCCCAGTGACTCATTCCTGTAGCTGTATTTCAGGAAAGTAAAGAGTGAGGTTTAAGAGAAGTTCTGTCTGTGACACAGTTAGTGTAAAGCTGCTTACACTGTAAAACAGCCCTGCATAACGCTGCTCCTTCAGGTGACAGCTGGCTGGACGATGACCGGCAGTGCAGAGGTTTCCTTAACTGGTGCAGCACCCTTGACAAATTTCCTAACAATGCCATCTCGAATCTTCAGTCTTTTCCTTGTGAATTGCTGCTTCTGCAGCCAGACATCACTTCTGAAAGTGCCCCACAGATTTTGTGTCTTGGCCTCCCACAATATCCTGAGAGCCCTCTCAGCAACTCCCTCCAGCCTACCAGCCCCTTCTGTGCGAAGAGTGAGTTTCTCACTCTTTAAAGTAATCTCTCTGGAGCATCAGGGCAGCCCTAGAAGGAGCCAAGTTTGGTCACCATACTTCTCCCATCTGCTGATGTCTTATTGATGTAAAGCAGCTGGCCTGTTAACTAGCTGAACTTGATGTTAGCAACCAGAAAATGTAAAAACTGTAAGGAACAAGCAGAAGAACCTCAGCAGCACAGCCAGCCATGAAGGCACAGCAATAAGCACTTGGTTTCCCTTATATCCTAGAGACAGAATAATACTACTTAACCTGACTAGTACTTACAGATCTGCTAACAGGTAACAGTGGATACACACCACTAGAGCCCATAGCCATACACATCTTTCTGAACATGCGTTATGCAGTTTGTCAAATAACGTCTTTCTTCAATCCAGGTATTTGTTTCTCATATTACATATTACCTACATGCAGTCAAGAGCACTGAGAAAACTGCTCTGGGCAAGCAATGAACAAACAGGTGGGCTGGTTTTTATTTACATTTCAAACAGATCTACCCACCAGACAAACCCTGCCTTTGGCTGCTGCAAAGGACCACGGCAGCCCTGCGAAGGCGCTGTGCCTCATTTGCCAGGTTTGTTTTTAAGAGGCAGCCAACAGGAGTCCCTGCGGCTGGAAAAGCGCTCACAGCAGAGTGACATGCGAGCCTGCAGCCACCTGAGGTGCTCCTGAGCCGCCGGCCTCCGGGGAATTCCAGCTAAACAACAGCCTGCATTCACTCGCCTGCACTATTGATCAACCCAGCTACTTCAATAAATTAAGCACTTTCTTAATTGTATCACCCCTTTTATGCACAGGGTTATCCAGTGCAGCTTTCCTGGCAAATGATGAGATCTTTCAATACCACTCTCCATGTAATTTATATGTAAATAATAAAAAGTGGGTCCAAACACTGCTCCCTGCAGCATTCACCAATTAATCTCCTTTTAGCTTTTTACTGCCACCTTTTGTTTCCTGCCCGTTAGCCAATTTCCAGTAGACTGTGCCAACTTTCCACTGTGTCTGTAGCTTCATATCTTTTATATTAATAACCTGTGATGCACAACTTTGATTCCTCAGAAAACAAATGTTTTCTGAGGAATCAAAGTGCTCATGCAAGAGCATCAACTGCATTTATTATTATTAATTCTCTTGTAGACATAACCTCAAGGATCTGAAGCCACTTAAGTGTGATGTTTGCTTCCTGAAGCCGCTTTGACTCCCTTTGATCATATTGTACTTCTCTATGTATTTGCCTTATTTTTTCCTTTTGGTTAATTCCTGAGGATTTCTCCAAAAGGCAGGTATGAATGTAAAATGGTCTCCTTGGACATATTTGTGCTGTTGTCAGAAAGATTTTACTAACACTATGGAATAACAAAAAATTCTTCTTCATTACCTTTTTATCATTTGCTCTGGTGGCTGGCTTTGGGCTCCTTGCTGGCAAGGGCCAAATGCTGCCATCAGAGCCACATCTTTCCCCACCAAATAGCTGAGCTGCCATTCAAAAAATTTTGGGATGAAATTCTGCTTTTCATCTGCAACAAGGTCGCTCTTACTAAGTTTTGAAAAGCAGAATTTCCTGCTGAAAGCTTTCAAATTAACTGTTCCATTATGAAAAATAAATATTTAATTCCATGCCAGAGAGCCTCAGCCATGGCTTGCCTGCTTTGTGCTACTCCAGTTCATTATAAGAGATTCAAATCTCTAGAGCTCACCAACCTGCAGAAGTCCTCCAAATCTGGTCTCATAACAGCTGAGCCAGTGAATACTGATTACATTTGTCAGTCTTGGCTGCATGGCTTTTCCTCCCATAGCCTGGCACTCTGTCAAAGTACCATTTCACACCACCCTCAAATTAGTATTATGTCTATTTCTGGATGTAGTCTCAGGGATGTTTACCTTTCCTTGAGCTAAATTTTGGTGGATATGGCATACCAGAGCTTTGTCATGCTGGAAGTAAAATGTTCAGAAAACTCACCACACTGCCCCTTACTTGAGAAAGGACATTGCAATTATGGCACAGAAACAGAAGCCAGAGGACTTGGATCTTCCCTCTGTCACGACTCACTCTGTGCCTTAAATTCCTGTGCCTTCCTTATTCCAGGTCTGGAAACCACACATTGTGCTTCCCTACCTCTATATAAACAATTCAAAATCCAATTCTGCACAGGGATCAAATATGACTGCTGCCTGACACCACTGCCTTTGCTTCCAAGTGCCAAGCCTCCCAGATGGCAGAATAAAAATGTTGTTTCTTAATGTTGGTTTCTGTGCAAGGTGCGCTGCTCATGTTTGGACAGAACAAGTCAGGGAAAAACATGAGGAGTTAAAGCACTGGGGCTCTCTCTGGGAAGACAGAGAAGAGATGATTAAGAGGAGGAGGTGCAATGGAAAGCAAGTTGGAGCATATGCTACTTCCTAATAATACTCAGGGTTTTTTTTGCCAGTATCTCTAAATTAAGGTGGCTGGTGCTGTGTCTTTCCTCCTCCTGCCCTCATACATTTCTGCTGAATTTAGCTGTGAAGAGGATGTGGAAACAAAGCCAATTTTGCTTCCCTTTTGCAAAGCAGTTAAGCGATCCTGAAACGTGGCTAGCATACGAACTGGATGTCACATTCCAGAATTTGAACATGTACAGACACATTCCCCACAAATCAGAAAAGCCCATGAGAAGCTTTGGTTTATAGACACACACACAAACACTGCGGCAGCAATTGGCAGAGATGATATTACTGGGATGCTGTGCTGCAGCCATTATGTACCCCAGAAACACTGGGTCTCAGCAAGCCAGAAAGAAAAATAAATAGATAGAATTGCATCATTTTTCTGGCATTAAACAAATCCATCACAGTGATGAGGGAAGAGCTCCTGCCTGCCTGGCTAAGGAGAACAGGAGCAGGTCTCAAGTGAGGGACATCACACGTTCAAAGGGGGAGAGAGAAAGTATAAAATTGATAGCAAGGAAACATGAAGAAGGGGCTGTCTGTAGATCTCCCTCTTTTCTTCAGGGCTGGATTCTCTCAGCACTTTTAAAGTTTTTATTTTTATAATTGGAATTGTACTATATAATTTATATATAATAAATATAAATATATAAAAATTTTATATCTCTGTTTATAGGCAGAGAGGCGAGAGGTGCCCACACTGCCACTCTGGAGTAACCCAGATCGCCTCTAGTTGTGGGGTGGATTGTGGTGGTGCATCCTTCCTCCCTGCCCCTCCTCAGGCCAGACTATGATCTCAGAAATGCTCTCAGGCCTTGGCCTTCATGAACAGCACATGGGCTGAGCTCCTCTCAAGCTCATAGAAACACTGTCTGCTCCCAGGAACTTGTGCTGTCTAACGAGCTCCTGGTNGTTGGAGCATATGCTACTTCCTAATAATACTCAGGGTTTTTTTTGCCAGTATCTCTAAATTAAGGTGGCTGGTGCTGTGTCTTTCCTCCTCCTGCCCTCATACATTTCTGCTGAATTTAGCTGTGAAGAGGATGTGGAAACAAAGCCAATTTTGCTTCCCTTTTGCAAAGCAGTTAAGCGATCCTGAAACGTGGCTAGCATACGAACTGGATGTCACATTCCAGAATTTGAACATGTACAGACACATTCCCCACAAATCAGAAAAGCCCATGAGAAGCTTTGGTTTATAGACACACACACAAACACTGCGGCAGCAATTGGCAGAGATGATATTACTGGGATGCTGTGCTGCAGCCATTATGTACCCCAGAAACACTGGGTCTCAGCAAGCCAGAAAGAAAAATAAATAGATAGAATTGCATCATTTTTCTGGCATTAAACAAATCCATCACAGTGATGAGGGAAGAGCTCCTGCCTGCCTGGCTAAGGAGAACAGGAGCAGGTCTCAAGTGAGGGACATCACACGTTCAAAGGGGGAGAGAGAAAGTATAAAATTGATAGCAAGGAAACATGAAGAAGGGGCTGTCTGTAGATCTCCCTCTTTTCTTCAGGGCTGGATTCTCTCAGCACTTTTAAAGTTTTTATTTTTATAATTGGAATTGTACTATATAATTTATATATAATANTTTTTTTTGAACAGCCGTGGAAACTTACTCTTAGCTGAATAACAACCAAATGGAACAACATTATAACAAAGTTATCAAACTTTCACAGAAAGTTACCACTCAAATTGCAGCCAGAATGGAAAATTACTATGGCTAAAGCCAACTTTCTTGCAACCCTATAAACAGTGGGTCCAAGTTCTCCTTTGAAGTTGAAAAACGCCCTTTGAGTTCTCCTGGACCACAGCAGACTGTGTACATACTCTTTTAGGTCTCTGTACCTATGAGTGTGAATATGCTATAGCAAAGGTACTAGGAATGTTGCTCTGTTAGATTCTTAAATATGTTAGATTTGTAAGTTCAGCCTATAAGTCAGTTACTGTTGTGCTTACAGTAAATTCTGTAGACTCTATAGACTCTTTTGTTAAATTGTTTAATTTCAGCTATTGATTAAGTGTTGTTAAAACCTTTAGGCCTAAACTGGTGGTCAAGTCCAGGGATAAGTTTGGCAAGGGGGTCAGCTCTGAACTTTGGGACTCAACAGGAGCATCTCCCTTATTCCTTTTCACCCTCACCCTTTCCCTTATCCTTATTCCTTACCCTTAAGCTTTTTTTGTCCCCAGCTCCCACATATATAATTTTTGGCTGACTTTAGTTTTAGGTTGATTGATTTTAGATTTCAGTCCAATTTTTTGTCTGTGTGCTCCAACCACCTAGTAAGTAGTAGAGAGAACCCTGCTAACAAACTTTGTCATGCTATCATTTTAATATTAAACCTGCTTTTGTTGATACTTTTGCTGGAGATTCTTTGAGCAGCCTGAAACATTCATGACAAATTTGCCTTGGAGATGTTCTAAGCAAGGTTAATTTAATAATTTGGTTCCTTCCTAGCAGTATGATGTTATTTGTGTGTTTTCATTCTCTCATACTGCTATAGCAAGCAACAAATTCAAGGTCAAATACTGGGTACGGTTAAAACTTTGGCAATCCACTTGACAATGGACAGTTTTCATCATTTGGGCCATGGAAGCAAAGCTGCCTCTTTTTGTGCTGTAATCAGATGGTTTGCCCTTGCTTAATATTTTATGAAAAATATGTGACATCTGTTCCTTGACGAAGGAACAGGAATGCAGTTACAGAAGTATTAAAAAAAAGCAAGGCTTGCATGTTCCTTGTTAACAAATACATTTAAATCCCTTTGGAAGGCTTGATATCCTTCACTGCAAGGTTTCCAGTGGTCAAAACCGGGATGGAATTGCTTGTGATGAGGCCATTCAAAATGAAGGAGGCATTTAAAACTACCCCTAACCCGAATGCCACATTATCTCCTCATAACGCCATCATTTGGGAACGCACACTGTCATTATTTGGTGCTTGCACAAAACTATCAAAAGAATTAAGAACCGAAGGTTAAGGGGCAGACAGATGGAAGCATAAAGTACCCTTCCAAAATGGTACTTGGCATTTTCCTGCTTAAGAGTTGGTCTGGTGTCCTCTGTGTAAAGCAGGATACTACACTGCTGTGGAAGACATCCCTTCTGCAGTACAAGGATTTACATCATCTGTGAAGGCAGCATGACCTAGGCCTCGATGGGAGCTGGAGCACATGAAGGTGGAAGGAGAGATGGGCATCTGTGACACTGAATGGCAAGGCTATGGGATAACCATAGAACAGGGAGTGAGAAGGAATCAGTGCTCTGCAGGGATGTGGAGCAATCAGCACACAGCTGGGGAACTTAGAATCCACTATGAATACTACTAACATACTAGTAGTATGTTCCTACTATGTGGGTGTTACTATCATGCTGCATCTTCGGAAAGGGCAGCATGTTACCTGGACTAGATCACAATCAGAATGGATGATTTGAGAAGAACAAACAAACAAACAAAGTAAATTTATTTCCTTCTCACAAATCAGATAGTTGAACCTTGGCTGTTTTACCTCAGGAGAAGAGGACAGGAAAGGTTTGATGTATATATTGGAGTCGTGCACTTTCAGGTCATGGTCTCCCAGTCCTCGGGTCACTCCAATTGTTGCCATAACCCGAGCCTGGAAATAAAGAAAAGCAACGGGATAAAATCTTGTTACATGGACTGTGTCAATAGGGAATGAGATAAAATTCCTACTCTGTAACTGCTACAGTTAGGGATGAATTCCCTTTTCTCTCCCCGAAACTCTAGATTTAACACAGCTAATCAACATCAAGCTTTTCACACTCATGCCATCTCCATTTTTCTCCTTATTCCAAGCTTTGTTTTCATCCACATTCCACTCACCATCTCTAAGGTAATGGGTCTATAGAAAACTAACCCAGTCACCTCACTGTCCACACCAGTCTATGACAGCATTTCTTCAGCAAATTGTACTGTTAGTATAGGTTTTATAAAAAGGACAAGGACCTTAACTACTCACATAAGAAATCCGTTGCATCTTCCTGTTGACATATTGTTGTACATTCCCTTTACCAGGGAAAAGTGCCAAAGGCCACCCTAAATTGCTGAACACACAGGAGGCAACAGCACTGACCACAGTGCTCTCTTCTAGGGAGAGGCACTCTACAGCAGGCCTGCAGGTCCCTCACATCTACCACTTCCTTCCCCCAGCACCTTCCTCTGCAACAAGAGTGGTGTCCCAAGAGTGGGCTCTCCTTCATTAAAGCTGAAGAACACTGACCAGGCATTCAGCCTCCCAGAGAACCCTGTGCTCTCTGTGCTCTGCAGATCATTTCCCCAAACTCAAGCTTAGCCACAGCAGCTTCTGAGCAAGGGAGCTCAGCATCACTAACAGCAAGCAACAGACTCAGAATCATTTTGCCTCAGTGACTCCTGGCTCCACAGGGCCATAAGAAAGTAAATTAAAAAGATGTGCATGAAACGTTTTGCAAATAATTATAAACCAACAAAATTCAGAGATAAGCTGCAGGTCTGAACCTTCAAAACATGGGCTAATTTTGAAGAGTGTCTATTTTTGCATTGAGGTAAGAACCTAATGCAGCAGAGGAGCACAATTTAGAAACATAGCAAGCATACCAATATCAGCAAACTGACACCACTGCATCCTTATATTGATCCTATTGCTGCATACAGCTAAGCTTGCTGGGACCAACACTAATGATCTCACTGTTCTTAATCACAGAGCTGAAAACAAAGCATAACAAACAACACAGTGTTCTGTTTCAACTATCAGCCTTTCAACTATCAGCCTTCACATATCAGAAAAATTCAACAGTGAGTTCACATACACTACCTGAAGAAGATAAGGTTAAAAGGTGTTATAATTTACAAATCCTGCCCTGATCCCTCCTCTTCCTAGATTAGAGTTTTGCATCTCAGAGCACTATTAAATATCTTCCTGCTTTGTTCTAGTTATATTTTACAATGAAAGAAAAACAAAAGCAAACTAAACAACAAATGACTACTGTAAAATGCTTATTACTATGTTGAGCTCTCCCCACCACCCCCCAGATGTGAGACTGATTTATGACAGAACCAAGATATTCTTTCAAGCTGTCAAAACGATAAAATAGAGAGATACTGAGTGGAAAATACTGGACTGCCACGGGCTAAACTGAGTGGTAAACAGCACCAAATTCCTTCTTCCTTTGGTCTGAGGAAAGCAAACATACCCACCTTCTTGCCTTCTCCATATATAAGAGGAAACTTCAAGTCATCTTCCTCAATGGTTTTGTATGCCCTGTGGGGGGAGGACAAACAACATTTATGAAGCTTGTACTCTATTAGGGACCCAGTGCCCTGAAACAAGCAGCTGTGATTTCAAATATGGACGAAAAAAAAATCATTATTTTTCCTAGGGACTCTGTCTTTGAACCAAGATGTAAATTTCTTTTTCTGCAGGAAGGTTTTCTGTAAATAGTTATCCATTTCACCAAAAGGAAAAGTGAAGATGGGAAAATATCTAACATGCCAGGCTACTCCTATTAATTGCAAATAAAGAGGTGAACTGGAATAACATCCTAATCAGGTAAGATATTGTCAGATATGGTACCAGCTATACCATAATACAGGGTCATAAAAAACCCCAAACGCAACCAAATAAAAAAACCCAAACAAAACAACCTCAAACCCAAGAACTAACCAATGGCTAGACTGACACTGTTAATGTGAAACATGAGCAATGACAGGACATGTACACACAGTGTGAAACAGCTTTCTGATCCTGTTCTCACCCTCCAGGACCACAGAAACCAAGACAAGCTTCACGTGCTGGTCTTAGGATATTTAGTGCTCATTTGACCTTGACTGCAACAGTCAAGGTTGTCAGAGGTTTCACATTTCACAGCAGCTTTCCCATGGCAAGAGACAAGAGAAGTAAACACTCATGCTCTGATTCTGTTTACCCCATGCCTGCGTACTCTACCTTTTACACATCCAGCTGCTGGCACTGATGAGGTGAGAAGGTTAGCAATTTTGCCAGTGAGAAATAAAAAAAACCCAAAAACCAACAGAAGATGACAGTCATTCTCATAAGCTGTAGAGTCCTGTGGTTTGCATGATACATGCTTGAGCTCAGGTGCTGGGGTACCTTTTTGGCTAAGGTACATTGCCCCAGAGGTGTATGCTTCCCTTCACACCACAAAGTCATCCCTCCTCAGCCTTTCCCTGCATGTTGTGCTTCTCTCCTGGCCCATCCATGCCCAAAGCTCTCAGGGTGGTACCAAAAGTAGGAGTGCACAAACCAGAGGGGGAGGGAAGGTGCTGGGCAGGTCTCTGCCAGCCACTGCCAACCCCTGCTGTGTAGCTCTCCAGCTCTCCGGGATGGCTGCCTGAGCTCCAGGGAGACACATGGCATCAGGTTTATGCAATGTTAAGGCTGTCACATAAACCATCAGGAAATTAAAAATTAAGGGTGAAATCCTATATTGTAATCAAACTGCCCCCTGCTTCACTGAAATATGGCACAGGCCTGGGATCAATAAATGGGGCTGTACATGCTGCATCACCCAGGCAAGACTCAGACTTACTGAGAATTGCATAGACATTTAAGCCTCACCTCTACATTTCCCAGTAATCACAGGAAGGGATCATATTAGGGTTTTGGAGGTAAGGAAGGACCAAGAAAAAAGAGAAAAGCAACCAAAATGTATAGAAGGAACAGTAGTGGAGGGCTCCCCTCACATACTAAAAAAATATTACTATATATAAAATCCCAAAATGAAACTAGGTGTGGTTTGCAAAATACAGTGGGTCCTTCATGTAGTCAAGAATATCTTAGAATATATAACCATAATATTTGGTCATCTCTCTAAGACACAATACAGTGAAGGCATTCAAATGGCATTCTGGGGAGGGCAAATAAATTAGCTCTTAAACCAAAGAAAAAGGCACAAATTACTACATGTAGCCAACATGATAATACATCCCTGATGTTTAAAACCTGGAACAGCATTTAATTGGGAAGGAGGAGTCAGTCATGGATTTTGCTCTTGTTCCTTCCTTTATTTCCAACAAATATCTCTGCCTCACTCACAAACTTGGATATCCTGGTTTGAATGTAGAGCAAAAAATTTACTGTTTCTGACTACTCATGAACATGTTTCAAAGCTTCCAACTGGACCTACAGTACTGGAAGCCTTGGGAAAACATCCTTGAGGAGTCTGAACTATGCCTTGCATAGAGCCAGCTGTACTCTGCCACCAAGAAAATGGGTATCAGCTGAGTCCATTGTGGGCATCAGTCAAATGACTAATCATGCCACAAGCCTGAGAAGACAACCATTCCTACTGGATGTTCACATTGTTGTACATATTTGTTAAAACAGCAAACAAAACTAAGATGATGTGACTTAACTACTTTCAGCCCCTTTTTAAAAGAAAAAACAACCCCATTTTTTACACACAGACTATATTATCTGCAAGGTAACCACAAATATTTAAGACCAAAGCCCTCAATTCACACTGCCCTGTAAGTTGACAAAAACAGGGACCAAACTTTTTTCCCCTCTCTCCTCCTTCTCCTTATATTCTCCTGCACAACACCTCACAGTGACTGTGCTTCAGGAAGAAGGAGGGTAAAAAAGTATCATTTAGGCAAATGTCCTTCAAAAGAATGCTCCCCACTGCTGAGTCCAGCTTCTTTTCTGGAACCATTAAAAAACCACTGTCCCTCAGGCCTTCAACTGTGACACCTTGGTGTAAGGACATTGGGGGAGGCCATGCTCCAAGGGCTGCAGCTAACTTGTTCCATCAGCAGATCAGGGAGAGCAGCTGGCTAGCCTGTGACCTCCTGAAGCTGTGCAACCAAGTGAGGGAGCCCAGAGAGCTACAGTGATTTATTTTGTGGTTTCCCATAGCCTGTCACCTCTTGGGCTTAGAACTTGGGTGTCAAACTCATCTCAAGTGTGCTTTTTCCGTTGATGTTGCTATTACCTGAAAAATTACCATCACTTAAAAAACAATGCTCAGAACTGCAACCACAGCAGCGGAGGTAGCACAGACACACTGAAAAGCAACCCAAGACACTCTAGAAAAGCACCTCTGTCCTGCACTACCAGAGAATCAGAATTAATAATATACTAGTGTGTGGTTTGCTGCAAGAGAAGCATGAAGCACAGCTTTTCAGCTAACAACTCAGCAACTGCGCTGGGGAGACAGAAACAAGGTATAAAGTTCGTTTTCATTTATGCCCTCCTGTATTTTGTCTGTGGGTTTATTTTACACAGGCTACAACCTTCTGGACTATTTCTCCTGATTTTATGTAATAAAGTTGCATTTATACTGTCATGTACTGTATATAAAGATACAATACAACAGTAGGTATATCAAACACAGACATACAGAGAACCTGAGGGGGTGGTTTGGCTCTTTTAGTGCCAGCATGGCCTCATTCAGCCCTCTGTGTAATTCAGCCCAGCTCACTGCTTTAACAACACAGTGTTGCAACACTCCCCTCTCCCTATCTTCCTTGTCCACAACCCAAGAGGTTTTGGTGGCCACCAGGGCATGACAAGAAAGGTTATAAAGACAAGGCAATGCTACTGCTTCCAGGTCTGGATGAGCCTAAAGCCTGTTAAGTGCTTCTGCCACGTAAGCCTCTATTTTTCCAAATGGAAAAACAGGGGGAGCAGTGGGGAGAAGAAAAGGCAAGCTTGTGCCCAGATAGATCTAGCTGCATTTTTTTCAGTTAACTTTGTTTCCTCTTTTCATTTCAAAAGAATTATGAAATGCTACTGCTATCCAAAAATACTGAACTAGGCCTTGACATATGTACCACCCACAAAGTTACATTTGGACTCAGGATCAACATTTTGGAAAACCGGGCCAAATTGCACCAGGAGCCAAAAGAGATGTCAGAACAAAAGAACTAGGACTGACATGATGTTACTCATATGCTAACTGGAATCTGCTCTAAATGCATGGTGAAAAAATAACCAGGAGCTACTAAATGCACAACACTATCTACAGAAGTTTCTTAGAGTGCTGGGGTCATTAGTGCTTTTACACTCTTTAAATAAAATACTGTCAAAGTTAACTGCATATTTCTGGGTCAGAACTTGAAAAACCAGTCAGCTCCCATATGCAAATTTCAGAGCCAAAATCCTAGATAACGTCTTACATGTCTTATGAGTTCTCCTGCCATATAAGTTGTTCTTAAAATTAGCCTTGTGAAAGCACATACAAATTCACATAAGAGTAGAAGTTGATGACTAAGACCAAAATCCACATTCCATTTTCTTTCGTGGCAAACTGTGTAAGGTTACTGGTCATGAAAAGTATTGCACTGGCATCCCCAGGCACAACAGATGGTGTTGAAAACACAACCTACCCTGACCTGGAAGGTTCAGTTCTGTGCACGACAGGGGAATCCAGACTCTGTGCTCTGTTTTTTCATGGCACTTGGCTTTACAAAGTTTGTCTGTGTTTCACATCTCTGCTTGTGACACCTAATAGTAAACTGAGAATTAAACCTAAGGAAGAGCAAAGAAAATCATCATCAAAGGGCTTTAGCTTGAAGCATAGAACAAACCTACTTGTGGCAAGCAACCAAGAGAAAGTACTACTGCTTCATGAAAGTCCTAGTTCACACTGAAGACAAGGCTAAAGGCATCTCTGAGACAGGTTTGTAGATTTCGTGTATTTCTAGCACTGATTTGCCACCACTCTAAAACCTACCAAACCTAGGGCCATCCATACACCTTTCAGCTGCCCTAGCTCTCCCCCTCACCCAAAATAACCCAACTCACAACAAAACTACCCCAGCTACCCAAACTACCTCCTCCCCAAACCCAACTTTCTTTGGTCCTACCAACAGAAAATCATGTTTTCATCTTTAAGCAACACAAAACTTGATAGAAACTCTTTCTTTCTTTTCCCCTTTCCACACAAGTAATCAGTGGAATGGAGCTCACCCTTTGGGTAACAGAGCTTAACAGTCCAAAAGGAACTGTTCATCTGTACTGTCTGCTGAACTGCAGGCACCTAACCAGTGTAAGTGCATGCTTACTATCAAGAAGAAAAGATGTGTAGTGCAGGTTAGACACAGAGCCACTGAAAATTATACCATTTATGTCTCAATCCAGCCATAATCTTAAAAAAATGTCCTTACACTTGTCCTTCTGCAGAGTCAGGATCTCTAAGTCCAGACAGCAATGTCTGATACTAAGTACCCTCTAGACAGGTTAGCTCTAATGTTCAGTGTCTCAGTATTTTTCCCCTATTGCTCATCTGACACATAGTTTAATGAAATGAAATTACAATAAACAAATATAATCAAGGCACACAAACTATCACAATGTTTGTTAAGAGAAAAGATGATGGCAAAGCCAAATCAAAGACCAATGCACATGGGCACAAAACAGTTTTTAGAGGAAGATCTACATGAACCAAGATACTCTCATAGGCCTTCTTTCAAGTAAAGAGGAAAACATACAAGTTTTAAAATACTAATTATTCACAGAAAATTCAGAAACACCTTCTTATGAACCTGAAAGTGTATAATGTTTCATTTTGCAAATCCCAGTTCTGTCTACCAATCTACAAATTAAAAAAGATATAAAGTCTCTCAGCATGACTTGTACACATCTATGATCTCTGGCTTGGTTAAATCAGACTAATACACAAGCTTTGGACCTCGAGGGAGCCTTCACTGCTGTGTACAGTCCTAAGACGGAGTCTGCACTTCAGAGAGCACCAGTACCACATATTCCTGTGGAAGTAATTCCTATGCAAAACAAACTATCCATTTTGGCCAGCCCAGTTTAAAGACTCAAGCACCAGAAACTTTTCAGGCACTCCCTGGAATGTGGCTGACTTTTTAGTCCATTCACCTCTACTGGAGCATTAAAAGAAAGTGGTAGAAGGGACAGGATTGTCAAGCATCTCAAGCCTTTAGAGAGGTCCTTGCCCAAAAAAAAGATAAATCAGGAATAAAATGTAATTAAGGTATTCAAAAGCAGAGGCTAGAAGGGACAGAGCAAGAGTATTGCAAGCACTTTCATTCACTCCTTGTGACCTGTTGAGCTTCCACCACTACTGAGTGACAAAACCTGTGTGCAGATACTGCAGCTACACATCAAGCAACTTCACCTTCTGCAACAGCCTCAGCAGGCTAAGTCTTTCTTTTTTGCCCCCAGTGAACTTGCTGCCTTGAGCAGTTATTAAAATTTATTTCATTTCTTCTACTCTTAAAAGACAAATGGGAAGGTTTGTCAGGAATTTACTCTGGAGATAGAGGGGTAAAGGAAGCGGGCTGTTAATGCTCTATGAGCTGAGTGCACTGGAGTGCACTGTGATGGACAGAAAAACCATTTGTAAATTTGTATTTTGCCGTATTTCTTGTTAAAAGGTTGTTGTGAGGCAGATGGGAGAAAGGCTGCATGTTACACTCACAGTGCCTGCTCCACACTTGCTAGCTGGGATCCTCTGGAAGCAAAGGAGATTGAGGTTGAGGAGGAATCACAAAGCAAATCCTTCTGGGAAAGATCTCTGTAGTGCAGTGAGACACAGCAAGCAGAGACCTCACCATTCCACAGCAGTGTTGGAAACACCTCCAAGGAACAAGGGACCTCCTCTCAGCCAGAAGCAGAGCCATAAATCAGTCTTTGGTAACAAGGGAAAGAAAGAGAACTTCTATGGACCCAGCTGAGGTTATGTCAAATTTGTGCAGATGGGGAAGCCAGAGAAAGCACGAGTGTGGAAAGAGACTTCACCTTATCAAGAAGGGCTGGTTTTGCTTGGATTTTCAGACTGAAGGTTATCTCATTCCAGTTTAGTTTCTTTCTGACAAAACAGACTGGGATTCATTTGTTTGCCCTTGAATATGTGGCACCTGATTCCACGCCAAGGCAAAGCCCGAGTGGAGATGTACAGCCATGCAGGGACAGGCCTTAGATGCACAGCTTCCAGAAGGAGATGCTCTTGCAGGACATGACTCAGATCAACCTCATTCTTATCACTCTCATCTGGCCCCTGAGAGGCCGTTTACACAGGGCTTTACTCCAGACTTAAGCTTTCTCTTTTGTTGCAGCAGTATTACTTTCCTGTTTCTGCTTTCTCCTGCCCCAAAGACTCTGGCTCAGCTCCTGTGGCATGTGCACACTTGGGGGAAAGAGCCATTCATCACCGTCAGGAGACGTGCTGTACACAGCAGGTCAGCTCTCACCTCCTGCTGCTCCTGCAGTGAGGGCTGCAAATCCTGAAAAGATGCATAACATGCACATTGCAAACAGCCATTCATCATCGCAGAGCTGTGCCCCAGACACCCAGGCACAGCCCAGCAAGCTGCTGTAGCTGAGTGCACCAACGAGGCACGTCCCCTCCCGCTCCCCGCCACCTCACAGTGACACAAAAGCACAGACACAGAAAGCTAGGCAGGTCACTGTGGATGACGGTTTCTGCTGCAAAAATTATATCCTCTCTCTCCTCCAGAACGGCCCAGTGCTGCAAAGGTGCCCCATAATCATTAAATTATGAAAATGTAAGTTGCTGGAAGGAAATTAATACTGGGCATGACTGGGGAAAAGGTTGCTTTCTCATGAAGTAATTACGAAATTAAAATTTGATCTCTCCCTAGTGATTGTACAGAGGATATGGCTGAGGTCTCAAACACAACAATACAGCCAGGTTTTCAGCAGAAGAAACATAGAATGTTTCACTAGACAAAAAAAGCTCAATTAAAAAAAAAACGAGGGAAAGGACAACTTTTTGTAAATTACATGATTTTGGCTAAAAGGCACAATCATGCAGGTTAGAGCACAGGATTTGCAGACTTCCAATTACTTCTTACAAGTTGGAATCAAGCTGTTAGGAAATGCAGCTTATCTGAATAAGACTAATAATACTAAGCTAATTAGACTCACAGGCATTAGCCAGAAGATAAATTCAGGCCAAAAAGAGGGACACTGTCACTTTAAATACTGCCTTGGGATCGGTGGAAAAGCTAATGAGGAGTGTCAGTCGGGGCTGTTTTATTAGGTGGTTCTCTAGAGACTATAGCCTGAGGTTTCTGTAGCAGGGCTTCTCTGCTTGATTCAATAAATCAATTTATATTAAAGGAGGGTGCAGCACAGGTGCCAGCTCCATAAAGCATTTCTGTGGCATTTCTCAATCTGCTCAGGCACTCCTTGGGCAGGCTAGCTGAATGTGCTGTCAAAGGACATTGAGCCCAGCAATAAAGAGTAAGATAGTGGCCACATTGGCAATATTTGTTCAAATCAGCTCACACATTACCAAGCAAAACATGTACATTGGCTCTCACTGGGGTATTCTGGATCCCCAATAAGTGATTAATGAGAGCCTGGTTTTTGTGAGCTGGAGTCTGAACCGCAGACGGCAAGGCGGGCTGCACAATGAAAGCAAAAGGCATCCATCCCAAACAAAATAAAACGGCTTGAAAAGTGAAGTTGCTTTTTTAATCAGATGCTTAGAGGCTGAAAGACATTCCCTGTTGGAAAGAAAAGGGTGAGCGCAGAGCAGGCTGGCAGCTTTCCAGGCAGTGGACAATATTGACTCTAGAATAAAATGGGTTTTGCTTAGTGCTCGCCTCAGGGCACCAGCCTCCCTGCTTTGGAATAAATCATGCGGGCAGGCGATTCCCCAGCACGGGCTGACCCTCAGGGGCTGACCCCATGTGCCACAGCACCCCCTCACCAGACACATGGACATGGAGCTGGCAAGGGCTCCACTGCTGCTGCAAAGATGGCATGCTCAGAGATGGCGCCCAATTCCCCGGCTCACTGCAGCCTTGGGTTCAGCCCATGGTGTGTGGTGGGCACTACACTGCCTCAAACCATTTCTGATGGGGTGCAGCTCAGCTCTGCCTCTCCTGGAGGGCTAAGGAAGCAACCAAAAAATAGGTCAAAACTTGTAATCTAGGTCTCTTTTGCCATGCTAAAATCATGTCAAAAAGCTGAAGTTGTGATCTGGAAACAAGCCTTTAAAGAACTCCACTTCAATGCAAGCAGCAGAAAAGCCAGTGTTTTTGTTCCAAGGAGGAGCAAAAAATTAATTTTGAAACAACTGAAGTTGATGCCAACTGGTAGTGCCTTCTGGATACCTTTGGTTAAGCACAGTGATGTATGGCTCCTCCAGCCCCACAGAAGACTGGGAGGGGAACTCTGGAGGGAGCCACAGTGAAGCACACAGCCAGTCAGAAATCCAAGTTTTGGAAGGTTCTAGGATATAGTCAAAGCAAAATACTTCAAAATTGTCCATACTGTATGTACACGTGAAGAAAATCTGACCAACTGTGTCTTAACTTTAAATAAAAGCCAGAGACAGGGAACACTAATTCTGTGCAGTCCTTTAAAGGAGCAGCTGTCACCAGGCCTGCTGTTTTCCCCCACATATTTCCACTTCAGGTTACTCACCCCCCTTTTTAGCACTGACCATTCTCTGCTTACATGGCCTCTGAGTCTTTCCTGATGCTTCTGTTGCCAGGACTTGTCAAAGCCACCAGGACACCTCTCTCCAATGCAAGTTAACTTCTGCAACGCATGGGCTTGAAAACTCCAGCCCAGAGACCCAGCTGTGAAAGACTGTCAGTAACACAGATATCTGCCAGCAAATTACGGCTCGAGACAGCTCAAAAGCTTGTTCAGCAGGACACACTGCTCTTAAGATGCCTTGCCAGCTACACTACACGTTTTGCAATCATTGTTCAACCACAACACACATGGAGGAAGGGTGCAGGAAGGGCAGCTCATGGTCAGCTCCCAGCAGTGTGGGATTTATTTTACGTATATTTAATACAGCATGATTTCTTATTGCAATTGCCACTGAAAATAAAGGAGAAAGGGTAGGCGAGCTGGAGCGAGAAGGGAAAGGCTGGTCTCAAAGCAGTTACAGGCAGCCTGGGCTAGTGATGCGGTACACATTGCTGGATCAGTGGTTGTCCTAATGCTGTGGGGAAACTTGGCAGCTGTGCTACCTCTGTGGGCTGTGGAGACAAAGCCAGTGTGGAAACTTCACATGAAAAAAAAAAAAAAAAGGAAGAAAGAAAAAATAAAGGGCCAAATACATTATAACAGACCCAAAGACAATAATCTTTTGTAATCCAAACAAGCTGGGCAAGCCAAGCCATTGTTGAGAATCTGAAAAGCTCTGGAGCAAAGGAGGAGGATAAAAATGAAGAAAAAAAAAAAGTCATACAGCTTCTAATAGAAAACACCAAAAGTATACTGAATTGTAAAATAAAACCATTTATTTTCCTGAGGAAACATCAAAGCAGAGAGTGTCCTACGTTCTCTCACTAAAGGATTAAGTAATTAAGTGTAAGAGTGGTTGTTTCTTCCTAGTATCACCTGCACCTCTCTACATGTATGTGCAAATGTCAACACACAGTGAGATTAGTGACCAAAAAACAATTCAGACAACTGATCATCTGCAATTGTATGTGATAAAAAGTTCAGCAGCATTTTAGTGCATCAAGCTCTGGCTGGCCAAAGCACCATCTGACATTTTCTAGAAAAGGAATATATATGCTAATTTATTCTCCATGATAGATAGTGTCCTTAGAAACAAATGCAAAACAGACATGTCCTTGGCCACTGTGTCCTGATGCATCAGTTGAATCCAGGAATAAGAAAGGGAAGAAAATAGAAGCAAAATTGTTGAAGTGGAAAACAGCCGCTAAGAAACCTCTGCCACCTCAAACCGTCACCTCTGAGGGCCCACCAAACTGGAAATCTAATGTCTTGTCCACAATCAGAACCATTAAAATTGACACAGACTTTTAGATAAACAGAAACAGATTGCTCCTCCTCTGCCTAGGGGATCACTGCACACAATTCAAGGGATAACAAACATCTTGGGTGAAACCTTGCAAAGAGAAATGGATCCTTATTTAGAAGGGCTCTGTTTTACACAAATATATGGCAATAGAGCAATTTCCTCATCATTTTATTGTCCCGAGGCAACCGAACAAAGAGGTAATTGATGCACTAGTTGTGCAATATGGAGCAGCTGAAAGATTCCAATTCTTTTATTAGGACAAAAATGTAGGCCCCATTTTTCACTTCCATCCAGAAGTCAAAAGGAACAGCAGGGAGAGGTAGCCTCACCACAGTCTCCACATGCTTCTGCTTGGCACAGGCCACTTTTTTCTGGGACAATACTGCAATGAATTCAGACTTGAATTTTCAAGTCACAGTTCAAGCATTTATTCCAGAATAACTGCTTACAGCTAAGCATATTTGTACTGAACTGGTAAAAATTTTTACTGAACTGGTAAAAATACTAGAATCTCTAACTCGATCAACGTGTGCCCTAGATTTCAGGAAGTTCAGAAAAATCAACTAGAAAATAACTGTCTTCTCCTCCCTGCTATATGCTAGAGCTAAGAGAGTTCACAAACCAGTACTGAAAAGCAACATACTGGGTCAAATCTGCCAGTCTGACTTACCAAAGCTCTTCTACCTTACTCATTATTCTACATTTAGAATTTCTGTTCCTTTTTCTAATGCCGAACGATATTAACTATATAACAACCATTTTGGATAAGGTAAAGTGCTATGCACACATTCACAAGTGAGAAACTAATACACAAAATTAGCTCTTCACTTAACTTTTAAACTGCCTATTGCTGTACGAATCTCAACATTCTGCTGGTGATTTGGACTGGAAAAAATACTGTAGTAAGCAAAACTTCCACTGAGTTTTTTGACATTTCATTTGGAACCTCTAGTGTGCATAAATAGTCATTTTTTCCTCTTCATGCTTTACGTTGTATTTATCAATACCAAATTTGATCACTGTGATGCCCATTTGTGTTAATCACTTAATTTTTTGCAGTACCTCATGGTCATTCTTGTTTAATAGAAAAAGAGCTGTGGTGTCACCTGCCAATGCTGCAACTTCAACCATTCCAACATCATTTCCTTTCCAGACCACTAACCAACCAGGGAAATGCAAAACAACTCCCATGAATCTGAAGAAATCCTCTTTGCCTTCCAACCATGATGACAGAAATCTGTTCTTGCCCTCCTCTCAGGAAGTTCCTGGCCTATGATACTTCTGTAGCTCTCCCCCACATGTTTTTCCTCCCAACTGGCATGTCACATCTTGACAAAGAGCTTTTGGATGTCTACATGAAACCATTTTTTATTGGTGCCTCCAGAGACATCTGGAAGTTTAACAAAAAAACCCTCCTTCTGCAGAAATTGGGAGAGTGTCTCACGATCTTCCAAACGTTTTGCTGTCTAAGTCCTCAGTTGATCCAATGTTCTCATTCTGTTCCTATTCTTTTGCTCATGCCTGTAGCCCTTTTTAAAATGTGAAGTCATCATTCTCAGGGTGAAACTGCATATTCTACTAGCAGTTGTTCAAGATGACAGACAATGATGGTTATTCTCAGATTTACATGTTCTGCACAAACACTTCAGATTATATTAAACTTAGATAATTATTCTGCCACTAAAACATAATTATATTTATGGTCCATAAAGCATGGAACAAAGCAAAAGTTATGTAGAGCTGTACTTGTATGTGACCATCTAGGCTTCCAAATCTAAAATAGGCTTTCTTTTTAATCCCTCTGTCCTTTTTCCTCCTGAAAGGACATTTACTACAGACATTAAAACACAAATGTCATGGAAATGAAGACCATTTGCATACATTGGGCGTTTGCCTTTATAGGTTATGCACAGAACTCGCAACAGCAAAGATTAGGGCTTCTCCAAGGAGCCTCTTGAACCAACAAAAAACAATTAAGACATTTAGCCAGAAACAAAAAACCCCACATCATTCTTTCTGTCTTCACTTCTTTAAGTCCATGCTGTTCATTCAAGCCTTTTCATTTTAGGCTGGTTGTGTTCAGATAGGCCCATGTCTAATACAATTCCTCAAGGGATATCCAAACCAAGGGCCAGCTGCAGTGGCGTAAGGGAGGCAGCTCCTCCCTTCTGCAGACTTCCCTCGGCATGTGAAGGCATGATGGCCCAACGTCTTGGTTTAAAGGACTAATGTCTGACCCACTGATCCAGAATTTATAAAAAGCTACTTCCAAGATAGGAAAATTGTTTTGCTTTCAGAAAAATCCCCTGGCACATCTCTGTCTTTATATGCTTGCTCTGCTTTGAGTGCTCACACATGACAATGAACTCTCTGGAGGGAGGTCAGCTTATTTAAAACATTGTCTTCTAGAAGAAAGATACACCTGAAAGAATGATATGCCTTTTCTTTTAGTACGCAGGGGTACACCTCCATGTTTGGTGCAGTTTACACTAATCAAAGACAGGTACAAAGCAGGCATTGGTTGGGGGAGAAGGCTGATCCCATGCTGAGACAGTCACATTCTTACCAGCCAGTCATGTTGAAGTCACGGTACAGCATCCTCTTTCCAACTTCCTTGCGCTGCACCCTCCGTGGAAACTCTAGATGTGTGAATTCATTTCCCAGCAAGTGAGGCTGCATGTAAGCCTGCGGGCAGAAATCAAACCACAGATACCACATAAAACAAGACATCATCTATTTTTAATGAGGTAGTATTACCATTCCTTCCTGGTCCCTTCCCACACAAATTCCACCCACTCCTCTACCCTTCTTTTTAAATAAGGAAGATGATGTGCTCCATTTCAGCAAACAATGCACATACACCATTTCTGCCCCTGCCTGATATCCAGCAGTAGCCTTATGCAGCCTTAGCAGTCCTCTTGACCTCAAAATCTTTTATTTCTTATCCCTGTTCCTCAAGATTTGGGATCTCTAACACTTCATCCATTGACCCTGAAGGAGTCTGCAGAGCTTTGTAAAACTGAACACACCCCCTTTTGTAAGTCAGGAAGAGAGAAAAGAATGATCAAATACAAAGCCATGGAGAGACTTGGAGGAGTGAGTGTGCAGTGAAGCTCAAGCTTTTTGACTCCTGGTTCAGTATGCCAACATCACAGAAAACCTAACATTGCTACCACGCTTTAATTGTCACCACCTCGAGAAAAATGCACCCCATCTAATAACACTGCAAACAAACACAAGCTACAGAGCAATTTATTTTCCTGTTTTTGAAAAACTACATCCTTCATGCAAAATAGATTGCAGAAAAGCAGCAGCAGTTTTGTGTCACAACTGCAACTAAGGCCTTTGATGGTTTTAATGTTCAAATGCTGCTCATGTCCTTTCTGGTGCACTGCTCTGCAGGTGCTGGGAGGCCTCTTTGCCAGAGTTGTGCCTCTGAGTCACGTTCTCTAAAGCTGATCATAGTTGAGAACATAGCGAGGCTCTTCGTCCACTGTGTAAATTTTTGGATTGAATTTATACACAGATCACTTGACATGATAGGTTAATCCTAAACATAACTCTATTTCTTCTTTCTGAAATAAATCTTACTCCTTTTTCTTTAGTACTCAAATAAACAAGCCTTTCTCTCTTCCTCCGCAAAGCTGCATTGTGAGCAAGCTCTTATGAAAGACAGAATCAAATTGGCTAGGGAACTGAAAAAAGTTGCATTTCTTAACCTTTTTGCAGATAACTCTTTTTCCTTATCCAGCCAGTTAAGGCAATAAAGTCTGTCTTATCTTCAGCAGCAGCTGCCATCAAGGGAGATGAAATAAACTGGGGTTTAGTTTGTATGTATGTCATAAATCTAGTGCTCATCAAAGGTAAGCAGCAGGAAGCACTTGAAGCCCTTATTGATCTACCTGGCATCTGTCATGCAGATAGTTCATAATAAAATATTTCCTGCATTTAAGAGTTGAGCCTGCTCCCACTCAATTTAACAGGAGCTCTATCAGGCTCAGCACATCACAATGCTAACTTTCTACCAGCTTGTCCCCGTTCCTGTCACCAGACATCCTTCCAGAAAACACCTCAATCTTGGTTGGAACAAGACTGAGGAAAGTTGCTGTGTGTAGCCAACAAGATTGGATTCTGCTTTCAAGAGGTGGCTTTCAAGCACACAAGTGATCTTGACATCGCGATCCCTTCCTGGAACAGGAACTCCATTAAATTCTCTCTATATACAGTTAAGGGAATTACATTTTTTTCCTTCAGTCTACAGTCAGCCAAGGTCCCCTTCTCCACCAAAATATTGCTGTCAAGCGCCCTCTAATTGGATCCCTCTCCTCATTACAGAAATGGTTGAGAAGCACTAGTGACTTTTGAGAGGTTCAGCAGTATTAGTCCACATGAGGCTGTTCATACTTCCAGAACTCTGGAACTTCTTCATTTAAAAGTACACGTAAGTTTTTATTTTATTTATTTTCATTCCAGTTGCAAAAAAGGCGGAAAATTCCTAATGATTCGATGTATCGCAACGTAAGAATGATATTTGTTCTTTGCATGATAACAAAGAGCTGGATTGGTTTTGGTATTTTTAAATTTTTTTCTGGTCTATGATATTGTAAACAATGAAGTCGGTCTGCATTGAAAGTGAAATTCAGTTCGCTTTTAAAAATGCACAGCCTATCTTGATTCAAACATTACAAACCACTACCAGCTAAATACTGTCACCTGCCTACAAAACAAGGTCATACTTAAAGAGAAAAGCCATCACACCTGATATCAAAATGAAGTTATCTAACCTTCAGATTGTGAGATTACTAGTCTGAATAAGAGGTCCAGAAGAAAAACATTACAGGCTTTTAGCATTTTTTCATTTAAAAACAAGAGTTTTCTTTAATGAAAAGGTGAAGCAACCAAGAGAGACTGCATTGCATAAAGATTTAGTCAGATGGAAAGTCTGAGGTCATAACTGAAATAAGATTAATAAAGCTGGCATAGTTACCAGTGGACTGCTAATGTTCAAATAAGACTTCTCTTCCGCAGCCAAGCCTCAATGCTTGATTTACAATCCAGGGATTTTAACTTGATTCTAATATTTTTGGCATCAGTGAAATGGAGGGAAAAGAGCAATTTGGAAGCTTCTGGTGTATGTGATCTGAATTCTTACGTGAAGAAATGGGGATTTTTGTTGTGCTTTGCTTTATTTTTTTAATTTTCCATATTTTTTACTATTTTTTAAACAATTATTTTTTATGCTTCACTGGTAATTCTACAGAGAGAAGAATGTTCTACTATAAAACTCAGCTGCAGCTTCCAGTTGGTTTTGTTGAGAGCTATTCTCCATGTACATGGCAGGACTCTTCTCCGCACCCCAACAAAACCATGCTGGGCAGCAGAACCAAAAAATAAATAAAAAGCAACACTTTAAAAATCTACATATCTTTTAAACAGATATACAAGCAGAACCATGAAATCCCCTCAAGTGATCAAACAACAAAAAAAAAGGTAAGTGAACTGACCACCAGAATTTCACCTGTGACGATGCAAAAATTTTCCGTTTTTTAATTTGTTTAGTCTCAATTTGCAAGAACCTGAGATCAGAAACAGCACTCAGAGAACCTGAAATTTAACAAATAGTGTGGCTATCAAACACTTCCTATATCCTTACGAGGTATTTTCAGACATCATTGTTATTCTGTGTTATGGAACTGGAACATCTTTCATATTTTCTCTTTCAGAAGCTGTTAGAGCTTTTTGTCATAAATCTGGCATAGTCTGCATTGTGTGTTTTTGGTACTCTGCCATTTTATGGTGTATTTTGTGGCTGGATGTATTGCATACAAAATCAGTTGTTTAAAATTAAGTTCAGTCAAAGAAATATTAGTCATGATTGTTTAAAAAGGGCATTTACTTCCTGCTGTGTTTCCTGGTGATTAGAAAAGCAAACATGAAATTAAGATAAACCTAGACTTACACACTAGCATGCCAGTTAATTAGGTAGCAGGAAACACTGCATGTATCTTATCTGTACCGCAGCAAGGCCTGCCACTGCCTTTTCCAGCTCCTTCAGTAGGCACTGCACTGGAAAGTCGCTGGCACTGCATTCGGTGCTATTTTCAGAATTGCTGTTTTCCCCTACACCAACTATTATCTTACAACTTTATGCTTTTATTGTACTGTGCCCTTTTCTCCAAAAGAATATTCTTCTATATGGGACAACTGCTCACAACAGCATGCACAGCCCAACGCACCCAGAAGTTTTGCAAATGGCTCAGCCATTATCATAGGAACACATTTAAACAAAAGAGAGATTAAAATTAAAGGATGTTGTGGTAAAAGGAAGGAGAAGACTAGAAGCCAAATCCATCTCTTGACTGGTCTCTCATCTTGTGAAAAACCAGGACCCCTTCCATGGAACTACACATCTCTTTTGCCACAGCATCATCCACTGTGCCAGACAGCTGAAGTAATCTTATGCTGGGTGATACAGGGAGTCAAAAACTGTAACAGAATTATATCTTGACTGACTCGTAATCAAAGTGCTGACTGCACATTTATGAGATCTAAGTGCATTTCCTCTTCAGGCTCAGGTTCTGCAGGCACCCTTAAGCAGGTGAGTTAGTGTCATTTTTATCCTCACCTGAGTAACAAAATAAGAATAGATCCCCTTTGAGCCCATGACTATCTGGGCTCATGAACCTTTCCTTGAATAGTGGCAAACACAAAGAGCACCATGGTCACTGTCACTGGCCACCCAGTCTCTACTAGCAGTGCCACCTGCACTGGTAGCAGTAGTGCACCATTTCTGGTGAACTTTAGAGAGGCTGCTTGGCTGCACACATGAAGATGTTACAAACACCATGCTGACCTCACATGACATCTTGAAATTACTTCGGTAACTTCAGTAACTAATAGAAATACACCCATCTATGCACTATGCTCGGTTCACACATTTTCCAAGGGAGTAAGTAACAAAATCTATCTTATTTACTGTTGCAATTTAGACTATCATGACTGAAATTAATAGTCTCCTCAGAAGATGAAAGAAAAACTGCTTCTGGCTCTCAGTGCCTGCACAACTGCTCAATGTGCCAGAGCAGCTCCCAGTAAATACTGGATTTTTTTCCTTTGAGATACACTGATACGGTATTTTCCCAAGCGCTGTGTGGATCTCTCCTGCTATAGTGCTAAAAACAAAAGAGACACAGAAATTCAGAAGAAAAGGAGGCTTTTGAATGCCCGCCAGTAGAAGAGAAGCAACATGGTGCACTGAACCCCTACAGGAACCAAGGACCAAGGGAATACTGGTGCAAAGCTTTCACACTTTACATCTTAAGAAGTGCTCTCTGACTGAAGGATTGATTGCCTTCTGCAATACTCTCACAAGCTGCCTGACACAGAAGTCTGTCTCTGCCATATTGCCTGCCTGAAGTCTGCAGCTGGATGCTGCCCCACCACTGCCCTCCTATAGAGTGATGGCTTGGCTCAGAGCTGCTTCAAAGTCAGAACGAATGGATAGTCAACTTATTCTTTTCAGGTTTCCATGCCAGAGGCCTACTGCCAAGGCCATTCCTGGATGCATGACAATAAACCTGCCAGGACAGGGAAAACACTTGCTTCCCTTCCCTCTCAGTTAATCAATCAGTATCAGCTGAAGCACAGTTTTGTCTAAGACTAGATTGGAGGACTTCATATAAGATACTCACACGACCCAAAGAACTCATTCTCCCATGGATTTCTTTTCACACAGAAATTAAGGCTCAGAAAAGAGGGCCTAAAAAAACATCATGTGTGACTGAAGCAATCAACAGGTACTAAATTTAAGCAGAGGGAAGCTCCTTCCTCCTGACTGCACCAACAGTGTCTGTTGTACAGAGAACAGCCGCAGGCTGTAAATCCTCCCTTTGCTTGTACAGTAACTTCCTCATAGTGAACAGTATCTCTGCATTTACCAAGTAAAATATTAATGCTAAAGTGATTAAGGGATTTTCTTCCTATTGTGGAGGAAGAGCAGCACAACATATTTGAAACAACAAAACTCAGCTTTAACTGCAAATAAGAAAATAGACTCAAAGTAAACAACTTTCAGACAGAACAACAGACAAGAGATGTTGATGGTAGAATAACAGACTAATAGCAGAACCTGGGGACAGATGAGTAAGAGGAATTATTTGGGATCTAATTAGCAAGACAGATGCAAACTTTGGAGTGTAATGCTTATGTCAACCTTGCAAGAAATTTGGAGTAATCTTTTCCTATTTCTGTTTTTTTAAACACAAGAGTAAAAATCTTACTTAGGGAAGGTTGTGTTTGAAATTATCTGTAATTTTGTTTCACGCTCTTGCTGTCTTGCATGTATTCTCTTTGAACACGATACTCATAGACGTGGCATATTTGTTACATACAGAGTTAAAAGACAAACAAAGGTAAAGGAATTTTCCACAGAAAACAGCAGAAATGCTTTTCAGATCAGCTACTGGTTTCAAATTTAAGCCAGAAAGGACATCGAAAGAGAAAAAAAACCCCTTGTAGGTAATATTTTACCTCGTATTTCCTACAGAATTAGCAGACTCCCTAGATGCTAAAGATACCTTTTATTTTAGAGGCAAACAAATTATTTTAAATGTAACTGAACGGTAAATATTTATAAGGCCTCTTTTCCATTTGGTTCTCTAAATATGAATAGTCCCAAAGCAGTATTTCCTCTGAAATTTTCAGCTTCAAGCCAATGAATCCAACTGAAAAAAAAATTAAATGTGACAATTGAGGAAACAATTGTTTCTTTAAAACCTTCCACCACCACCTTTCAAACACTGGCACTTTGTCTAGTTTCAAACCACAGTGCATGGTCCAGGCTGAAAGCAGAAGACAACTTAAGACCTGGGAAGACCCCTAACCTTGGCCTGTCCACCTGGAGTCAGGCAAGGCTGAGAGTGAGCCTGCCTTGGCCGAAGCTTAAATTTCTAAAAGAAACGGAAGAAGCAGAAGGGAAATCTCTCGGCAATGTTAGGAATGACATTTTGACAAACAACTAATCGACTTCAACCAACTGATCTGTCCATCGATGCAAACCTTAAAAAGTAACAGGATAGTCTGTATGAAAAATAACACCATACATTTTGACTTATATTCCTCAGGCAGCTTATCAGCTAACACACCCTGGTCTATAAAGCATCCCATGTGTCCCCAGTTAGTCACCCTGTTCCAGCTTTATGGGTGGTGCTACAGTGAATAAAACTAATCTTTGATCACCCATCCTATCCTGCAGCTACGAATGTTCACTGAGATCACCTCTAAGTTGGATATATTTGTCCTGATGGAGATACTACTGACATACTGTTGGAGTAAATTAATCGAACTCTGCAATATCACTCACATACAAAGAACAGTCTGTGGTATTTTATACTGTCACACAGCAAGCACTGGGATGGATTGAAATACATCTGTGGCTCATTAACTCTATATCTGAGCTCTCAACATCCAGCACCAGTGTGCTGCTGTAGGGTCTGCAGCTGAACAATGTACACAAGCACAGCCACGCTAATCAATGGCCTTTCCCGAAGAGGTAATACTCCTTTCATTGATAATTGCTCCACCAGGACTTTCTCCACATTTGCTGATGGCTTAAAGACATACATGACCAGTCACTGGTGTTCAGTGGACACATCATCCTTCACTGAGCCACAGTAACTCAGCAGCATTTCTCTGAGCCTTTGATATTGAGCCCAGGCAATGCTTGTCATCAGCAGCCCCCGATTTGGTCCTCAGGTCTCTTACCAGATACTGAAGTCGCTGGCGTTCAGTCTCTGGAGTGAATTCTGAAGACATTGGAATGACTTCGCCATTTCGGATTATTATAGCTCTGTAAAAGTAATAAAATATCATCAGCACAGAAAAAAAGAAGTAAAAACCCCAGAAAACCACAGGGTACAGTCACACTCTTATTCTTTTCAGAATCACAGTCAAATAAAGCCATTTCTTTTCTACTGAGGTTGTCAACAGAGCAGGATAATTCCTGCCCTGCATCCTTTAGGCTGGGTAACAAAGTATACTTGTATAAGCCGAGTTCATTTTAGAGCTCACAAAAACATCCAAGCAACAAAGGCAAGAGTTATTTCAACTGATGTCTACAGGGTATCTTTATGAAGTGAAATGCAGACACCCAGAGGAGATGCTGCAGAATCACTGATTGTAGAACAACTCTTTGCAGGTTTTAATACCAGTTGTGGCTGTCTAAGCTACTGGCTTCAAATGACTCATCCAAGCACTTTACAATTATTAATTGGTCATATGTCATGTCAGAACATTTCTACCTCAACATTAAATGGAAATAGCAAAGCAAATCCTATTCAACACAAATTTAACTGGTTACCTGCCGAAAGATGGCAGGTAATGGTATGACTGTAGATTAGCCAGGAGATGTCATACACAGTTCTGCAAATTGCAGAGAGAAAATTTTCTCAAACAGCTGCCTGTTGCCTCTTAAAAATCTGATATGCTGCACAAAAATTATGGTCCAATCTTTCCCTGCTGTAATGCCACTGGCTGGAAGTCAAGTCACAGGAGGGAAGAATTTACCCAATATTTCTACTGCATTCTGCATTCATGTATTCACTCATAAAACTACATTCTTTTATCTTTCCATTATTTAGGCAGCTCTGTAAGTAGAGCAATGCCTGGCACTTTTGATAAACTATGTATCATCCCAAAGACTTTAATGCCTGTTGCGGAACTGTTTCTCAGCCATCAGCAGATTAATTCAGTGTTTGGATAACAGCAGTGTACCAGCTCTCCTCTTGAATTTAGACAGAATTTGGTGTAGCTAAAAAAAATATTTGCCACTTGGATTCCAGTTTCTCTATGTTTTAAATGGTCCAATTTCTGTGATATTTTCACCCCACTGATGTCCTATTTATGAGCTAGCCTACTTCCCTTGATCATTTGATCGATTTGCTGTCATTGCCTCTATGCCAGATGTTCTCATGGCACTGGAATGCAACCAACAAATATGGTAGGCACACAAAGACTGAAAACTTAAAACTTCTAAATTCAAAACACAGGCATCTTGAGAAAACCAACTCAGGTACAAACCTGAATTTCTAAAATTAGTGGCATTGGACAGATTTCTAAGTCTTCTGGATTAGTCATTGGACTAAAATTGTCTCCAAAACCGTAATCTACTACTGCTAGTATGCAAAAGACAGCAGCATTATCTATGAGTAAATGAACTGTTCACATTTCTGAGACTTATGTGGCAAAGAGCAGACAGGTTCAGGATGGTACAACAATGGCAGATGTGTGAAGAAGCTCTGGCTTCTGGGGAAATGAGGGGAAAACAGCTTTGCTTTGAAAGGTAACAAATTTACTGCTCTTGGACCTCCAGCACTTCCTTGCAAATAATCCTGCGCAGAAATTAGAGGTGCTAAGAGTGCAACCTACGTACTGAAGGTTCCCACTGACTCTTAATTAAAACCAATATTGTGTACTTGAGACAGACATGGTAGTTGCAACTCTTTATTTTCCTAAAAAAAATTGTGCATAATTTTTGACAGACTTTTTTTCTCCTTTAGGGAATTTGACTACAGGCTTACAAAAATGCCTATCCAATTAAAAATAATAAAAGTTTTCTGAAAATTTTTCTTTTGCATTTCTGAGACAGTCATTTAAATATGACTTAACTCTTCCGCAACAACACTTTTGCTTTTATTTTTGGAGTTCCTAAGGTATTCAGCTTTGAACCAGATTAATTTACTCAGACAGTGAACATTTTATATAATTTTTTAATATGTTATTTGATTCACTTGAGTAGGCCACCACTTAAGGGGTCTGTGGGTTTATTACAGAGTATGTACTCCGGCAACAGTCTAGACTAGACTGATCAAAGGAGCTGATCAGACACTAACCAAATTTTACACACTAGTTTAAGTGAGTCATAAGGGATTTTCTGATCTTTTGCTTGTCTGAAAGAGCTAATATAAAACCACACATTGATATAACTGCTAGCATATCAGGCTAATCTTCTAATTATTCTCTGCTTGCCCTTTAATCACCATTTCACAGGAAATCCATATTTTAAAGACCACTCCGACCAGTCTGGGGTTCACCTTTTTCTTTGTGCACACTGACATACTTCCTATATATTTTGATAGCTGTCATTCTCACTTCTTTGGCTAGAATTGGGCCCTGAGGGACTCACATCACATAAAAAGCAACTCAGAGGCAAGTGGGTCAACCTTTCATAGCTCAACTTATTTTCACCAGAATTGGCAGCCACCTGGGATAAAAAGCACAACCTAGAACACACACCAAAAAATCTTCAGAGGGGGAGGAATTAAAGCAATACTGTTGATACCTGGTAAAAGAGAGTTTTATGTTTTTCATTAATGTTTTCAGCAGTTGGACTTTATTCAACTTGCAAGTTACAGCTGTTCATAAGAGTCAAATGATTTGATCTGAGGAATGAGACAGCTCTAGATACGAGTAAAGGGAGGGACACAGACATACAGGTACAAGGCATGGGTCCAAATTCAACTGTGGTGAGCTTGTAAGCCCATACTGGGATCTTTCCCTTTCTGCACTAACTGCCTAGCTGTTTCATGGCAGCAAAGGGTATTTCTGATGGCTCTCCCTGAAGTGGCTGGGTGCAAAAGCCTGGCCTGGGAGCCACCCTGCTCAGTGGGATTTTCCCCTGTGATTGAAAAGGTGCCGAATAAGGCCCTAATTGGGTTTCCAGACTGACGTGCCCTTTCCTTGACCTTGCAGTGACAGAGCTGCCAAGCAGCAACTGAAGGCTTTTTCCACCCAGCAACCTCCAGAGCCCTGAATTCAATAGCCCAGAGTCAATAACTGCTCACGAGGAAGGAGCCTGGCTGATGCAGCAGCTGCAAAGAGCTACAGCAACTGCTTTTAGAGACCCACTCTATACGGTCCTGCAGGACAATTAATTTTGACTTTACACTTCCTAATGGACTAAGCAGCAACATGGTGTTACATGAGCATTACTGCTTCTGCCATGCATGAAACATGCATGTATTCAAGGAAATAGTGTTCTGAAAGCATTTGACTCCTCATGTACTGAGGATATATGAATGTATTGTTTTATGCCAGAATACAGCTGTCCTATTAAACTGTCAGAAATAACTACATAGGAAGCAAGAACTCCTTGAATAGATGCGGTGCCCAGACAGCATCTGATTTTGCCATGTTTAATAGTGACATTTTAATTTCCACCACACTGGTGAAACACATTATAGCAGAGCCACAGGGCGAGCCTGCCAAAGGCAGATAGATGATTCATGTTTACAGAGAAACAAGTATGTCAACACTAACCAAATATTCTCTGATGACAAGGTTGCTTCAGACCCATACCAATCATTAATTTATATCATCAATGAAATAGTAATTAAAAAACAAAAGCTTTTTTTGGCAGTATTGGAAATCAGGAGTCACAGATCTGCAGCCTCCTCAGTGCATTGCCCTCCATGCTCTGATGCCCTCTCCACACAGCATCATCTACAGTGAGCAATTGCTCTGAAGTCTTGAGGCCACAGAGGCCAGTAAGTCATTTATTCTGATGTCTTCTAAAAACAAACTAGATTTTCATGAGTCTTTTCCTCTCTTTTGAACCCTAATTCCCCACCCACAGGAACTACAGGATTGTACTTGCCATTGCACTTCACGTGCCCTGCATGACAATGAAAGTACGTTCACTATTCCAGAGCTGGGATATTCACAGTAAACAGGAATATATTGGAGAAAAAAATTCCCCAAAACACTGCTGAAGTAGCCTAAAATGGAAGAAAAAAGAATCTGATTTTGTATCTCTTCTGGCTTCTTTTGAGTTCTTCTGATCCAGAGAAGCCACACCCTGAATAAGTAAAAAATAGGGAGCAAGAGATGTACCAGTGGCTCAATGCACAAGGCAGGATGGGGAGTCATGGCAAATCCTACAGCTGGCTATGTCTGCTCAGTCACATGCAAATCAGAAGAAACACCAGGAGCTTAAAAGGCTGCATGTGCATCTGCAGAAAACAGGGTATTTATCTTTTGGATTGACATGGCTGTGTAGTCCATAACAATCACCTAAACACACATAAAACATTAAGTATATGGTTATTTTCTATATTCAGATTCAATACTTAGAAAATGTATTTGGTGCCTTAGTATACATTCACTTTTAAAATACATGGACAGTGAAGCAACAAAAGGATAAAAATCTGCCATTGTGCTGTACTGCTGCTGTGATGCTCAGGATGTAGCAACAACACTGGCTTAAGGAAAATACTGATATACCAACTGCTTTTGCATTTTTAATAAGGCTAACAACTACCACCTCTCCTTGGATCAAGCAGGGTTTTGGGGTTTTTTGTTTGTTTGTTTTCTCTTTTGTGGACACAATCAGCTGACAATTGCACAGCATCCTTTCTATGTTTCTCATGAGAAACAAATAGAGGAAACTCACACATTTTAGAGGAAGCTCTTGTTGGTTACTCTCATTTAATCATACAGAGAAAGCAACACTTTACTGAACAAGGTCAAAAGTGTAATTCCACTGCTGTCACAGGTCTATTGGGATTCCAGTGCTCAAAACAAAGAGACATCTCCAACCGTTACGAGTATTCAGGGGACACCCTGATTCCATTACACACTTTTTCAGCCAAAAATGATTTGAAATGCAACATTAAACTGCACATTTCTACAACACAGGATAAAAATCTGGTAGAGGTGACAGAGAAAGACCATTCAGAAAACCCTTTTTGACAGCGCATATCAATTCCAAGCCACAGGGAGGCTGTATCCATTTTGTCAAAAGGTGTTAAGCATGTGGATTCAGTACAGATGAAGCAGAAGTGTCTGACGTGTCTGCAAAGGTATTAGAAATGTGTCAATGAAAAAGAAAGAGGGATTAAACTGACAGAAAGAATAAGGCAGGGTTTTATTATATTCAAAGGGGAACTAAGCAGTAGATTTTAATTAGGTGTGTCACAAGATAGCCATGGAAAAAAGAAAGTAAATCCCAGAACTATGGAAACAGTCTATAGGGGTACTTGT
Source organism: Leptocoma aspasia (assembly GCA_013399835.1). Lineage (NCBI taxonomy): Eukaryota > Metazoa > Chordata > Aves > Passeriformes > Nectariniidae > Leptocoma > Leptocoma aspasia. The sequence goes on from VXAX01001773.1 coordinate 409,076, forward strand.
TTATTTTGGTAACTAAATGCATATATTTAAACAATCCAGGGAAGATCAATGCTAATGGTTGGTAAGCTTCAAACAAGTTGTGCTTTTTTTTATTCCTTTACCTTAATTTCTAAGAAGGGAAAGACAATAACTATAAAGCAATTTAAATGAGAAATGTTTTTTTCTTCTGTAAATGAATTACTGGAACTTACTGCCAATATGATTACTGATGATTTTTAATACATTCAGCACTGGCACCTCGGTTTTACTTCTTCAAACTGAATTACTCTCACTTAGTCCCACACAGACCCATTTCTCAACGTTTCTTTAGAAACCAGGTGTACAAACACCTCACTGCACTGGCAATAAGTATGGAACTGATCTCATATTCCATCCCATGTATTCACTAACAATGTGGAACTACAGTGCAAAGCCTTGAAACTATTTCCTTAATTTTATCAACTAAGGCAGGCTGGGGATAGTGGAACAAACTATTATGTAACATTTAGCTGGCATTAAAACAGGTTCCAGTGATGACATATTCATCACCATAAAACTCAGGTGGAAGCAGCAACCCTCAGAAACACCAACGGAAAAAACACCCTCTCTGCCTCCCACCTGTAATACCTAAGATAATGCCCCAGCTCTTACTTGGCATCACTATCTAGAAGAAAAGAAGCAACAAACCAGGGAAGGAGTAGAGCCAGTGAAAATTGTCTCTGTCTTCATTTTCCATTTACTGCCACTCTACAGTCATGCCACCCTGATTCCTTCATATTTTTCAGCACGAACATGAGCCTGTTCACAGAAACACTGTGACAGGATAAAAACACTGGGTCATTTTTCTTTCAGCCAAACAAAGCCAATGCTAAGCAGGAGCAGACTCTCCCTGCTTGTGGCTCTTCCTGTGACAATGTAGTTTCATGCTACGTTGTGGGTTATAGCAGGCTGCTCAGACACTTTCATTCATCACTTGGGGGAACTTCAGCTCCCTCAAGCCAATAAAAGGTGTGAGAACTTGCCTTGGTGAAGTATTGCAAAAGTAATTTTCTACAGGAGCATGCTCTGGCATTTCCTGCCAGAACAATGAAGATCACTCCCAAACTTCTGCTAGGGCTTTTTGCAGACTGGCAGCCACCCTGGCTGCTCTAAGGGTAAGTATCTCAGCAGCACAACTGCTGAGTGCAGCCCTTCCTCCACCAGGACATTGACCGGGCATTCCCGTGAGTTTGATTCAAGGTCCTTTCTTCATGTCTTTGCCACAGCATAAAGCAAAGCATGTTATACTTCTCCTATGGCAAGATGAGAACCTCCTCCTGCCTTTGAAAAGAAGCAGAGAAAGAAATTACGAAATCCAGTCCCTGCAAACCCCCCTGAAAGTTGTCTTTCAGAGGCACCTGCAAGCACATGAGCTGTTCCTGTGCACACACATGTAGAGCTTTATGCTGCTTCCAATTACCTGACTCATTCATATTTATATTTCTAGTGCTTATTTAGTGATTCCTTTGAAGAAGGCCTCTGGGCACAATGAGGCTGCTGAACCACTCTAAAGGCACTATTCTGGTGGTCTGATTTTACAGAATTAATTGTATTATTATTAATACAGGATCACAAAGAGGCAAATAGAAACTGTTTCTGTAAGGAGAATAACAGATTTCCATGGAAGGGCTTACTTCTCATGTCTAATAGCACCTGAGCCAGTCAGGATTTTCCTTACTGCCACCAAAAATAACAGAAATCAGAATTTTTAGAACTGATCTGGTATTCTACCTCATGTATTCACTAACAACTTAGTAAGCAGCAGTTAAAAGGATTTTCTATTGCTGGCAGTCTCCCTCTGCCCTATGTATTGCATCAAACCATGAGAAGCACCTGGCTGTCACCAACAATGGAACTAAATTACTTCAGTTGTTTCTGCATCACTACTCTACAGTTTAAAATTAAATGTAGTGCTGAGCTTGCAGGCTGTCCACAGAGGAGACAGCTTGGAGAAGACACATTGCCTCATCATTTTTGACCCCTGGAGCGGTAATGCTTCTAGTTGTCAGTGCCTCTTCAGTGGGCTGCAGCTCCACTCCCATGAGACTCTACTGTGAGTGAATTCCCTGCTCTCATTTAGGTCCTTGAGTGTGTTGCTTGGCTGATGAAACTGAAGTATGGAGCTATTATTAGCAATTAGTTTTATTAACGGTGTTTTATTTAAGGGCTAGTTATATATTTTTTTGTTATGGCACCCCCCCCTCCCACTAATGTGATGGCGCTGGCTGTATGCAATGTTCTTGTTTAATTAATCAGGAAAGTAACTCTTCCTATTGAACCAGTAGTGACTTTTTAAGTTTATACACTTCTAGTGTATAAACCATATATATATATATATATATATATGTCCTATACACTTCTAGTAATATCTACTCCAGCTCCAGTAGCACTAACCCAAATGTGAAAGAACTAAACTAAAATGCTTTGTAATTAATTGTGTGTACTTTCTCGATGGTTTACATCTCAACACATCAACCTTTCAGAAAGGGCTTCAGCTGCAGCTAGAAAGCTATTACAAACCAGTTTATAGTGACACTACTAGCACACAAAAACTGCCCGCCATTGGTTCCAATACCTTTAGGTTGGAGATTTGCTGCCCTCTTAGGATTCACTTTTCCCCGATGATTTCAGTGTATTCTTCATCTGAACACAGCTAAGTACAAGGCTGCACTGATGACAGACCACCACATTTCTGTATCATGGATGAATAACATGCCACCAATTCGTCAGGCCATGCCAGTGAAATGAACAAAGAAATGCAGTCACATCTCTGTGGCCAGCTCTGAGCCTCAGGACTGGTATCTGTGGAATCAAAGTCTTTTTCCCTGCTGTCCAGGATATCACATTCATCTCCAAAACAAGTTACTATGGCAACTAAACCTGGGCTTAGTGGATGAAGGCATTGCTGTGCAAGTCAGTGTTTATTTTGCCAATAATATGGCTGGGATATGGCTGTCTAGGTAAGAAGGAAGTAACAAGGATTTTTTATCTCTCTGCTCTCCACTGTCTTACCATTGACAAAAAGAATGACTTTAGCACCTAAAGTCATACCCACTTTGATCTCAGCTTTTCTGCTTAACTCGGTACCAGTTGCAGGATATTGGAACAGCTGGACTGAGATGGAAAAGCAAAGATTGCAACTCACACTTTCTGCTCACTCTTCATGGGTGAATTTTTATCCAAGCCCTGCTTCATTCACCCACACAGAAGTGACCAGAGCCACCACTACAAGTCCCAGGAGCAAGGCTCAAGCAGCACTGCATAGTTGCTGGTGAGACTGAACAGCCTGGGCTGCCTTCAGTTTGCTGAATTCAGGTGACTTGAAAAGCTTTTCAATATAGTAAGGACCACAGCAGACTTTGAAACAGTCACCAAGCAAGCCTTGGGTGCTCCCTCTGCTCCCACAGTACAGATGGGAGCTAGAGAACCAAGGTGCCCAGCTTGCTTTCCATGCCTTGGCCCTGGCCCTGCAACACTGCAGTGAAGAACTTGCATGTCTCTGTGGTCAGCTACAAAGGCACAGACTTAGAATACAGTTTGTTTGGAGTTTGTTGGCTTATATTTTTTATTTCTTTGTTTTTTAAAGGCTGAAACCCCATGAGAATTAAAGTTAATAGAATTCTTTGTTCCTGGAAACCAATACCAATGAACAGTGGCTTTACGGTTTACTGGTATTACTAGAATAGCCAAAATTCTTCTCCTTCCTCATAATCTGGAACATAAAATAACGTCCATGTGAGTAGGACCAAAGATTTAACTGAATGTACCCCTCACTGAAAATGTTTACAATGGCTTCAATACCTGCTAATTGCCATAGGTATTGCTAAGGCATATGCTCTCCCAGGAAAAACAAGAGTTTGGAAAAGAAGTAGGACGTGCATTTTGTCTTCAAAGGCTGCAAACATTTACTACCAAATTAATAATTTCTGCCAAGTCAGTGCTGGATATGACATGCCAGTAACCTGGAACTTGTAATTCACTGGATAACTAGAAAATGCTTTTCCATAGCACTGCCCTTTGAGTGAAATGACTTCTTTCTGATCCAACACCTTTTCTTCACGCCTTGCCTTAAGCGTTTCTTGAAGTGCCTTCAAAAGCTTTACCCAGCACAAAATCCTGCAGTATCTGAGGTTGCTGTTATTCCAATCAATCTTGTGCTCCTGCTTCTCCCTGGAAGGAGACCAGGCAGGAAAAGGGGAGAAGGGCTTCCTGCAGGCCTGCAGATCATGCTTCTAAAGAAAAGAGACAGGAGAAACAGAGAGAGAGGACATGGCCACGTCTCCTTAACATGGCTAATCTTTTCCAACGTTTTGGGCTAGTCAGGATCAGACCTCTCCACCTATCAAACTGAAGTGAAGGAGAATGTACATGGCAGAGACTTGCCTTGCTTTGCATTCAGTCTCTCCTCACTACACAGACCTGTGAGCAAACCAGACTTAGGTTATCTGTTGCCCTGAAATGATCAAACATTTTTTATTTTCAAGTGATTCTGTCAGAGGATTAATAATAACCTAAAGAGGGGATGTACCATAGATTGGCCAAACAACAATCCTTAAGTGTTGCTCTTGCCTCCGGGGAGGCATCTTTTGAGAATTTGGAGGAATGAGAACTTCAGAGAATGAAGAGAAATCCCTACAGATTGTACGGCCCCAGTGCGTTGTTCAGTTTTGCAACTTTCTTTGCCCTATCTTTAGGAGAAGACAGGAAAAAGAATGCTTTTCCAAATACTGCAGACTGGAGAAGCTTAGTAACTAAGTTAGTCTTTCCTCTAGAGACCTCTAAGTCTCTAGTATGAAGCACAGTTATTGTTGTTTATGCAGACATAGATGTAAGGAGACAGAGAGGGCTTAGGCAGACTACTCACAGAAAACAGGGAAAATACACACCATTTAGATTAGAAGATGAGTAGCTACGAAAAACAGAAAATTAAAGCTTCCTAGACCAAAGACTAAAGTAAACTAATTCTTCAATAGCAATATATTAGAACACTTTTTAGTTTCCATCCTTACACAGAGTTAGCACTTCTGGCAAAAATGACCCTGCTGGACTGCCTCAAGGAAGAGGTCAGATACCATGAACCACTAAAATGGCTCAGAATCATCAATTCTGACTTCTCAGAAATTCTATTTATGCTACACTTCCAGTCAGCAGATATGTGGCTGTTTCCATGCCGCTCTCATTTACTTCATAAAAACAAATTAAGCCCCAAATCTGAGTTCCTATAATGAGAACTAACCATGAGGGAAGCAGCAGACAAGCACCGTGACAAAGAAGAGGAAGTATAAATGTAGTAAGCTTCAACATGAGCAGCAAGTCCAGAAAGAATTGAAATGGTAAACAAATTCAATTTTCAATTCACTATTTCATTACACTGGGAGAAGACTGTGTTATAAACACACTCCCACACCTGGTCTCTTGAAGTACCAATGAAGTTACTTCACCTGCACCCACACAAAACAATCACAAAAATATTCACTCAATGAGCTCCTACCATTTCATCGGTCAAAATGCCTTAGCATTAATTTACACTTGCAAAAAGGAGGAGAAAATCTATTCTGGACATGAGGATGTGTATTCAAGTAGAGTGTGAATACGCCCTGAAAACATAAGTACCAGGGAGCAAAAGCAAGGAGGCAAAAGGATGATAAAAAAGGCTGATGAAGCAAAGCAAAAAATTCAGTGACCCTGCAAGTCTGTGAAACCTTTGAAACATCAGGCTCTTTGCTTTGATGCCATGTTCTGCCAATAAATCAAGAAAAGCCCAAGAACCCATTTGCAGATTTAGTGAGGGTTTCAGGGTGTATGGAAAAGTTAAATCAACTTGCAATGTTCTGCTTCTTGTGCAATGATAAAAGCACAGCTTCCCTACGTGGCTCCAAGCACAGCACAAAGTGGAAGTGCCTGCAGTCTCCGAGCAGCTCCAGACAACACAAAAGCCAGAACAACGCTCGTGCCAAACATGGTTAATATGATCATATTGCATTAGAGTCATTGTAGTGATATTGGACAAATGTTATGTTGCATGAGGCTCTACAATAACTGGGCAGTAATCAGTAAAAACATTAAGTTGCTGTTTTACAACTGCTTCATCAGTAGCTATAAAACAACATCCTAATAAAGAGCATAAAACTAAAAAGAACTGAGATTAACAAGGCGTGTTATGGCAGTTTAGAATTCAAAGTCACTTTACCAATATAGAATTGAACAACACTATTTAAAACAATGACCAGAGAAGATTTACTATTCCATATTTGAAAAAGAAAAGAAATAAAAAACAGCTATTCCAATGGCCTAGTTTTTATAGCAAATACATCATGCTGGTAAGCAAAACATAGCGCCTCGATGCTCACCAAAAAAAGCACTATGTATTGGATAGCACTATCAGTCCCTAATCAGATAACCTTGCATGGACAATGCTAATCACTGAAAAGAAGAGAGAGAAAGAAACATTAGAAAAAGCTTTGGCCGATATTCAGATATGAATTGTGACTGTACAAGTAGCTATATTTATGGCAGAGGCCAAGAATGATCAGACAAGCCATTAGAGAATGAAAGCAGTTCCTTCCAAGTTGTTTTTATCAGGCTCTGAATACATCACCTCATTTTTAGTAGGGTTCTGGTATCATGTGCAGTTAACATATAATTATTATAGAACTGTGATTGCATCGTTAGCAGAAGTTTAATTATATCATTGACATTAGTGATGCCATAACATCAAGCCCAATAATAGTTCATAACAAAACCTACAATTAGCACAATTTTTCCTCCCTTTTACACCAACCAAAAGTGTTCAGCTTGGAGAAGCCTAATAGTCCATACAGAAGTGAGCTAGGGCTGAACCTGAAAGGATTGCTGGCTGGTAATTTAGTAATATGGTAATTAAAGTCTTTTCATGATGTAATTACACATCAACTACAAAAGGACAGCTGCTATACAACACTGCCAGGGTACGTGGCATGAAATGATTAGATTTGAGAAGCTTTGGTGGATAAACTGAATACCACAGACATAAGTCTGAGGTATAGCTGGCACCACACAGTACATTATTATTCAAGTCTCACACTTAATGTTTCCTTAGTCTCATTGTGATAGTAACAGTTTGTTGCACATACCTTGGTCCTCTGACAGCAGAAGCTGTTCAAAACCCCACTTTAAAAGCTTCTACTGTTTTGAAGTTCCCTAAAATGATAAAACCTAACCTTCTCCTGGGGAGAGGCAGTATAACTGAGGTTTGCATGAACCCAAAATGTTTATTTCCCACACAAAACTTTCTCTTACAGATCCCTATCTGTGGGAAACTTGATTTATTTGCAGGGTTTTTCCAGTGGGGTAGCAGAGAGAAGAAGGAGAACGAGGAGAGGGGAAAGGCACAAACGAGTAGGTGAACTCAAAGAAACTAAGAACGAAGGGTTTCGTCATCTAGTTCCAACAGCAACAAGAGGGAGTCCTGTTTGAGTGAAAAAACAAACCCAACCTTCTTCTTGAGAGCAGATAACCATTTCTTGAAGTAGTTTCCTTATTGTATTTCTCACTGTCCTCCCTTTTATCTGTACAAACCACAGAGCTGACCACACAAGGCATGAGACGGCAAAAAGAAACGTATTTTCCCCAACTAACACAAGCAAAATTTCTTGACTACATAACTGGGCTCTTCAAAATACAGGAATGCACTGTTCACCCTGGCAGGGGGCAGACAACCTCAGAGTGACTTGTCTAGTCCTAAAATGTCTTTTTTGTCATGACAGCAACTCACATGTTTTGCAACAGCTGTTTTTATCTCTGTAAGTGGAAGAGAGACCCCGACCAACTGATCTACACTTTAAAGCTTTAAAATTTCTTTTGAGCTAGGAAAGTCTAGGAATAAACTTATCTGAAAATGAAAGATTTTGGAAATATTCTCCTCAGCATACGAGAGACTTTCTGAGGTCCATTTGGGAAGCACAAAACTAAACTATTTTGAATCTGGAGGGACTTTATTACCAACAAGACGTTAGGAATGAGAATTTACATCCCAGTTCAAACAACACTCAATCTTGCTGATGGTTTCCTTTCTGTTTCCCGCCCTCCCTCTTTTTCTGAAGAGATGTTCTGGGTGTACTTAATGAACACGCAGAAGTTCTTGAAGACTTAGTATGTTTAACTACAGTTACACCAATTCTCTGGCACCAACTCCAGATCACTGCCAACAGGAGTGTCTTGCCCTTGGGTATCAGAGGCTGCAGTGAAGCTGAGGCTGCTCTCAGGAAGCATAGAAGGAATCCTGAGGGAACTGGAAGCAGCCAGTTCCAGTCATTTAAGAACAAAGATCTTGGCTACTCAGAAGTAAGTCCTGCATGGCCAGTTTTACACAGTACACTTTTAAGAGACAATAAAGCAAATTAGTCAACTCAAAGAAAGAGGCTCAACTGTACTTCAAGTGCAATAGCACAAGAAAACATGATTATTTCTAATTTAATGGCAGAAGAGATAGAACATAGTTTAGCTAGTAGTTCTGTTGACCAGATAGGCGATCACCTCAAACATGCTTGCAGCTACCATGTGAGGACTCACTTGACATTTGACACAAAAAAGAGATTCAAATATGTCACTCGCCAATAGAAACTGGGTGAGCAACTTGAAACACACACAGCAAATTTAGTATCTTTAAAACAATCACCAACATGAAAAGAACAGGAATGTTATGCACAAAGGATTTATCTGGCTTCCTACACAGTGTAAAGCAGCAAGAGGCAATAAAAATCTTAGGTTTAAACTACAAAACCCTTAACTTTTGAGTGTTGTCTCTGTAAGTATGTGGGTGTACACACTACAAACATGAACTGTGTATGCACAAACATTAAACACAAACATAGCAGTCTTCACCTAAAGACTGATGCCTTAAGTTTTAGCTTTCATATTTTTCAGATTCTGTACTGCATTAGTATGTAACTCTGAATTTCATAAAAAGTGTTAGCAAGTTCTCCTCACAGTGCAGTTAGACAAAACAATCCTTTTCCAGCCTGAGAGCTAAGGACACTGATACAGCTTTGGGCCCAAAAAGTATAAACAGCAAATTGAGGAGAGCAATCTGGGAGGATGGGACTTCATAACCTGAAGCTGTAATTGGACAATTAACCCCAATATGTAAATGGACCAAAACTTATAAAAGTGTGAAAACTCATGACCGGTCATTCATCTTGGGTGCATCTTGGGTGGAGACACAGCCAGGCTGCCCAAGGTGTATCCTTTGAAGGCCTTTTAATAAATACCTACTTTATTCCTTTAACACTGTCTAGCCTCTGTTCCAGGTAGAACAGAGATGCCTCTTTAGGCATCAAGACAGCATGGTTCAATACCCTTGCAGATGTTAATTACTCAGCTATTAAAGAACAGAATACAAGAGCAGTCGGTATCGCATGGGAACTCATCTCCCTGCCCTGTTTATACAGTGCACTGCCAAAAGAAACACATGAAATCTGAAGTCTTGCAAGAAGAGCGTCATTATCTCTCTCCAGTGGTGGTAAGGGCAGAGTTAGTGAGGGGGAAAGAATGCAAGTGAGAGATTTCCAGTATGCTCCTATCTTTAGCAACACCAGAAGGCAAAGAAAATGCTTCTTCTCATGAGTCTTCAAGCACCCAACTCCAAAATAAAACAAAGCAACAGCTCCTGAGCAACAGCATTCAGTTCTGAGAACTGGAAAGTACCCGAGCTAGAACAGGACAAGGCAAAAAACCTATACTGTGATAGCCTGTCTCCCTCTCCTCCTCCCCCAAGGCAAGAGTAGCAGCTATTTGCGTACTGATCACTACCTTCAATTACATGAAAATCTGAAAGCCAAATGATCTATCAAGACTAAGCCTGGCAACAGGAGCCACAGGACTTCCTAGGGAACAAATGCAGCCCTACCAGCTGTTCTGAATACAGTCACCTTGTCAGTGTTCAACATACATTTCTACTACACAGCCAACATCTCTTCTGTTTCAATGGTTTTTTAGGACCTTTCCACTTCTCTGCAAACATCAAGTCATTCAGAAACTGCTACAGGACCAGAAGTGCTGTCAGTTTCCCTGACTGCAACCACTGCTCAAGATACTGGAATGCTATCCCTGGCACTTGCATTCATTTCTGTGAGAAGGGCTAAGTGTCCAGCCAAGAAACAGAATCTTCTTGTGATGCTTGTCTGCATTTAAGGAACTCAGTAACACCAGGCCTAGGGAGTTTGGAGTGAAGGATTAGATGGGGAGACAACACACTTACCTGCTATCACCAGCGTTTGCCACATAAAGCTTCCCCAATAAATACACCACAACTAGGGCTGTGCAGCCTCCAGAAATGTTATACACCGTCCTCTCTCGCTCTATTTGCAAATCCTGTGGGAAAAGAGAACAAGATTTATAAAGACAGCATTGCAATTAATGCTTGAGAAAATGAAGTCTCCTGTAAAAAACAAAAATTCAATAGAGTCTTTATTAAACTGTATGTCCCATTGCCTGCCTTTTCTTGCAGCTATGGCCACACAAGTTAGGAGAAGAACAGAAAGTGGAGGAGTACCTATTACTTATACAAAGATGTTTGGGAAAAATCAGGTCAGGAGACTGTAAAACATCAGGTACTAAGGAATAGATAGCAACTCCCAGGGATGCAAGAGAATTTGCTATGGCAAAAGCACAATGAAGGCAAAGATAAATGAAGCTTAACAACAGGTACCTGGTGGTATAATTGGAGAGTGGTTTTACATAGACAGCAGATAACTAATGAGACTCAGCTACAACATGAGTAACTGCCTTCTTCCCTAGAGGAATGCTAGGATTGTGGGGTATACACCTTAAGAACAACAGCAAGATGCCTTCAGAAACACAGTGAATGAGTGGATGCTAAACTGATTCTGAGTGCAAGAAATACTATATATTAAAAGAGTACTTCTGCTTAACAGAAGTGGAGAACACAAATTATTCTTATCACAATCAGTCAATAAAGTCCTGGAAAGAAAAAAACCAAACACATAAACACATAGATATATATATAGATAGCTATATATATATATATATAAATACACATACACTACCCCAAGAAAGCTTGCAGAACATAGAGCAAGTAAGTAAACGAGCTACTTTCATCCATACATTTTAAACAAACACTGAAGTGTATGCCAATGAATTAATTTTGCTGTCTGTAGTTTAGCTTCAGGTAGTAACGTGCTACAAATTACCCTTCTCTCCTGTGTCCAGAACCAAATCCCATTTCAAACTGGTCTGTCCTTATAATATTGGATTCAAACAGGGAGCATCATTTAACATCACTACTGCAAGTACTGGCAGATCTTTTCCAGCTAAAGCCTGCCTACGTTTGTGTGGTTTTTATTATGAATATATGTTTGCCTCTGTGTGTGTGCATACACACAGATCTATACTTCAGCCATTTTCATATCTGCACCAAGCAACAAACAGCTCAACTTGTTCATGCCTTGCAGTATAAAATTTGGAGCTTTATTTTAGAGCTAAATTTATCTGAAAAACACCACTACAGTAAATACAAACTATGACAGGTACAATTTGATTGAAAATCTGCAGAGGTGGGAGGAGGTCCCTATTCCATGCTTTATCTCCTACAAATTTCAGGGAAGGGAGGTGACCTGGGGCAACAGCAGGGATGCTCAGCAGCACTTGGGCATTGTCCTGAGCCCAAGTGGGCAGAGGTGTCTGTCACAAATAACTCACTGACTTCTCACTGGCCTATGCACATACACCCCATTTGTGCCATGAATATGGTGCCAAGGTACTGTCCCAGCAGGCCATCCTCAGCTGTGTGTGCAAACTGCACGTGGCTGCCACAGGGACACGGGTTCTACTGCACTCACCAACCTTTTTGGGGGGATGGTGGGTGGATGGTGAGGACCAGGAGGAAAACACCTCCAAGCCACAAATCGTATCTTGCAGAACCTTTGGTCACAGACACGGGCCTGTTATAAATGCCTCTTTATCTAATCTTGCCACAGAGAAGCTGATTCTTCTCCCCATGGTTTCTATATATTTTTAAATTAAGCTGAAAAGAAAAGTTCAAAGGAAGCAGACATTTCTAACCATCAAAATAATTTAAAGTTACAAACACTACAGATTTTCCAGGCACTGCCAGGAATTTTAAGAAACCTTCATGTCTACAGTTCAGAATATCCTCCAAGACCTTCAAACAATATGATATTCCTCACCTGGTGTCAGCTCTTTCATACATATACTTTGCAAGTGCTAGAATGCCTAAATTAAAATATATTCCTTCCAATAAGCAGAATTCAGAAGCATGTATTATAGGAGAGAAAATGGATAATCCTTAGGGCCTCTTTTGCAAAATTTCCTTGACTTAAACTACATTTGTGTACTGGGTCTTCTCAAATCATTGCTATTGTTGGGTTCTCCCATCTAGAACTTCAATTTACTACCACGACTTGTCAGAGTACATTGAGTGCCACGTATGATTCAATATTACTTACTTTGACATTCTCTTTTGCAGCAGCAAGGAAAGAAGGCAAGGCTTTCCAACAGTTCAACAAGATTTGAGGGGAAAAAGTAAAGCAAAATAAAACTAAGTTCATCAATGCCATCAACTCATTCTGATGTACAGACATTGACTTTTAATGAAATACTTTATAACAGTGGTGCAGGGAAAGTAGTACAAACACGGGCAGAAAGCCCCAAAATGCCTCTAAAGCCTTTATGAGTGTAAAGGGGCTTATTCTAGACAGAGTGTACACAAAGCTTTCCTCATTTTCTACCGGGAGAATTATTTCAGAGCAAGTGTATTTTATTTTTGTTGTTGTTTTTGTCGGTATTTTTTTTTCCCGCGGAGAAGCAGTTAATTGTGTCGGAACCGCGCCGCCCGTGCCGGGACACGTGTGCAGCGGGTGGCCGCTGCTCCCAAGGCTCGCCCCAGGCCTGCTCCCCCTCCCCTGCTGCGGGATGCGGGAGGGCAGAGCGCAGCCTGCAGAGGACACCGCGACGGACCGAGCAGGTGGGGGCGA